>CM034156.1:452153032-452404751 GCA_019776745.2 Taxus chinensis
AGACCACAATGGAACCATCCCTAAGTTGTGGGACCTTGCGAGCTTGGGACAGATCTCCGGAGAAGGCCGGTTCCTCTATCTATTTCTACTGCTACTGCTTCTCCTAGTGCTGAAAAGGGAAACTAAGCTAAGAATGCCAAGGGACCAGGGAAGAAGGATAATATGAAGTAAACTAAACTAAAAGGTGATAGCACCAGAAAAGAGTTGTGAAAACTATTTTTTCTAAGTGAGAATGATAGGGAATGCATGAAAGGAGGCTAGGCATGAGTAGCACAATGAAATACGCATTCACCAGATCATTCTCGTGGAACACAACCAAGTATGGAACTACAGGGGACTTGAAATAGCACAAAAATACACAATGCAAGAGAAGAGGCAAGAAGAAGGAATGCAAACACATTAGGACAAAGAATAGTCACAAATGATGCTTCCATTACTTCCAAAAATGCACATAAATGTTACAATGATAAGGAGGATGATATCCACTTGCAAGAGCCAAACATGGAGGTATGCAACTCCAAATATAGAAAATATGGAGTCCTTAGCAACATGCGTAAGGATCCAAAGTGTCTAACATAATAAATGAGCCTTGCTCTTACATTTATAGATGAATCCATGGAGGAAAAAGGAGGTAAAACCTAAATTTGAAACACAACCACCAACAAGAAGCATTCAATGCCTAAGATTCTACCCCAAAACTATCATCTTTGCATCAATTACTTATTCGGTGCCTCAAAGGAGGAAGAATGACAGATCATATCGAACTCGATTTGGTTGTTGGGGAAAATAGATATTGTATTAATGGCACGAAGATGTTTCTTTATTTTCTCCTCACCTAACCTCTCCAAAATTAAAGTTTCAGATATCCATGGTGTAGAAAAGATTGAGCTCTTTCCAATGGTGCCAAATTTGTTGGATTTTGAGCACTGAGTCAAAATATATGGCCTTTTGAAATTTGAATCGGGTCCGTACAAAATGGCGGGAACCAGCTACCAAAACGGGCCCCCTTTTGAAATCGGGTACATAGAGGGCTGGCACATGTCTAAGGGCAGTCTTTGTATTTTGATTTTGAAGTTGTGCCAAGCTGACATGTGGCTTCTTCCATGGATTGTCTCAATGCTTTGACTATTCAACCCGACTCTGTCCCTTTTGGACTCTGAGACACATGGAAGGCCCGCGCTCATTTAAAAACCTGCTCAGGATTTTACCCTTGAGGGAGCGTCGTTAAGACACATGGTGCCTTCCACCTGTATTCTATACTTATTCTTTTTAGGCCCACTATCCTTTGACCATTTACTATGTGGAGGTTCTGGTGCAAGTTTGAGTCTCTGGCTTGGATCCCACTTTTGAATGTCTGTCGTTAAGACACTTGGCACCCTCCGTTGAGTCGATGAATTTTTGACAGAAAGTGTAAATTTTTGGGGCTCTGGACACATGGAAGCTTGGCACTCATTTGGGTCTGTCCCTTTGGATTTAATCTTTGGAGGTGCACCATTTGGACACTTGGAAACTTTTATTGTCTCCTCCATACTTAGCTAATTTAAGGCTCATTCTGAGTCATTTGTAGAGCCCGAAGACTTCAAACCTTTGCCATTTATTTTCCTTTGAGCCTCTAGTTCTTTGACACTGTTTCTTCTCCCCGACCTTAATATTCCATTTCTGAGCCCGCCTGTAACTTGTCTGCTAGATTTGAAGCATGGATTCACTCGATAGAGTTGTTTCTTTAATTTCTTCTTGCACAGGGTTGTGTTTGACCAAATCTGGCGGGGGGCAAATTTGGGATAACAGTTTGGTGACTCACAGGGACATCTTCTTGCTAGATGAAGGAGATCAGTAGCCTGAAGCATCCACTAGGCATGGAGTCTATTTGTTCAATTATGAAATGGCCCTGTGATCACTTTGAGAATCATTTGTGCACTCTAGAAGTAACAAAAGAGTGCACGTAGGAAGCATGTAAGAGGAAATAACTATGTACAAACAAATAATTTACATGAAGCACACTTGGAGGAATTGAAAATAATCTAATATATACAACATGATGTAACAAACCAAATGGAAGGGTTTGAGATAGATCCCATTTATAGGGATTTACAACGTGCTTCAATCCATATGAGTTAACTCAAAAAAGTTAGCTTCCTTGCAGGATTTGATGATGTATGGGCCAATCCAAAGTGCATCAAAATTTGAATGGCACCCTGGCTTAGCTCTGTCAACATCCCATTTTAGGACCAAGTCCCCAATTTTGAAAGCTTGAGGCCTAGCCTTTCTATCAAACCATTTCTTTGTTGTTTGCTAATGTTGTTCTAGCTTGATCATGGTAGAGTTTCTGAGCTCTTCAAGATGAACCAGCTCTGCCATCCTGATTTCTCTCTGATCCACGCCCTCAAATTCTAGCTACTAGGAAAGCACCAATGAATTTAGTTATAGTGTCAAAGGAAGGGCAACCTCCTTTCCATAAACAATCTTGTAAGGTGAATTTCCTATTGCCTTTTTGACTGTGATTCTATCTGCCCAGAGTGCACACAGGACCTTCGTATGCCACTGTCTTTGGCTGATGTTCATTGTGTGCTTCATGATTCTGATCAGGTTCTTGTTTGTTGATTTTGCCAGACCGTTTCCTTGAGGGTAATAGTTGGAAGAGGTTTTTAGGTAAATGCCCAGACTTAGAGCCCAATCAGTGATTTTAGCACCAAGGAAGGCCTTTGCATTATCAGAGATAATGGTTTGAGGAATGCCAAACCTTGTGACTAAACCTTCGAGAAAGTCAAGGATGACTACCTTAGTTGATTCCTTAAGCACGACAACTTCTATCCATCTGGTGAAGTAATCTGTAGCTTTCAGCACCCATTTATTTCTAGCACTTAAAGGTGGATTGATCATGCCTATGAAGTCAAGACCACCATTGCGTACAAAAGGCTGATCCGCTTGGATTGGTCAGAAGGGGAAGCACTGCCAATATTTTCTTTCCTACAAAGAAAGTGCACTCCTTACATTTTGTGACCCACCTATGTGCATATGCAAATAGGGTAGGCCAAAAGATACCTGCCATTATGATTTTCATTGCTATAGTTTTGGTAGAGAAGTGTCCACCAGAGAATCCATCATGAAATTATGCTAACACTTTCTCAGTCTGCATGCCGTTGATACATTAACAACATGCCATCTAGATTTATTTTGAAGAGAAGTCCATTAATGAAAACATAAGGGATAGATTGCAACCTCAGATGCCTTCTCTTTACCTTGTTCAAACCGGGAGGGTACACACCCTCAGAAAGGAATGTGATCATGTCCTTCATCTAGTCACATGCGTTGGGGTCTATATTCTGTTCATATTCTACATGCAGGAGGTCTTCATCCAGAAATAATGAAGCCTCAGGTTCACTCTACACATTCTCAGCAATCTGCTTGCAGAGTGCACTGCCTTTTACTAGCTTTGTGGCCTTAATAATCACATCATATTCCATGATTTTGGTAACCCATCGTGCTGTCTTCTCACTAATCTCTTCTCCCATGATGAAGTCTCTCATAGATGAGTAGGATAGTAACACCTTGATATGATTTGTTACGAGCATAATTTTGAATTTCTTGAGCACACACATGATGGCAAAGACCTGCTTCTCCATGTGACTGCATTTCAATTCATAATCCTTAAGTGTCTGGCTGAAGAAGGCCATTGGCTGTTCCAGCCCTTATTTGTTTTCTTGTGTTAGGATAGCAAAAATGCTTGCATCAACACCATAAGCATAAAGGATGAAATCCTTTGAGTAATATGGATTTATGAGTGTTGGCGCATAAGCAATCTCTTTCTTTATCTTGTTGAAGCTTTCTCTTCCTTCTACTGTCCATTTAAAGGATATGTGATTTTTTAGCATGAGGGTGATGGGACGAACTAATCCCACAAAGTTAGGGATAAAATCCCTAACAAATTTAATCTTGCCAGGGAAGGACTGTAAGGCCTTTTTGTGCGCCGATAGGGAAAGGTCTAGGATGGCTGAAACATGCTCAGGATCAATCGTGATACCATATTTCAAAACCACATGGCCCAAGAGCTTTCCCTAAGCCACCGCAAAATTGCACTTCTTGGGGTTAAGAGATACCCCAAATTCTCTGCATCTCTCAAAGACCTTTTCCAGGTGCACCATGTGATCCACACCTTGCTTTGAGAAGACAGTTATATCATCCTAGGTAAACCAAGATGAACTCATTGATGTAACCTTTGAAGGCAATATCCATGGCACGCTGAAATGTTGTGCCTGCATTTGACAGACCAAAGGGCATTTTTTGATATGCATATGTTCCCCACTTGGTTGTAAATGCTGTTTTGAATTGATCCTCTTCCTTGACTAGGATCTGGTTGAAACCTGAGTACCCATCCAACATGGAGAACCTTTGTGTGCCAGCCATAGTCTGCAGAATCTTCTCCATTGAAGGCAAAGGATAATGATCCTTTAGAGATGCCTTATTCAAATCTCTGAAATCAACACAAAGTCTGATTTCACCATTATTATTGCGTACTGGAACCAGATTTGCAACCCAAGTAGAGTATTTGATAGGAAAGATAATTTTTACCTCAATGATTTTTGATAGTTCCTTTCTCATGAGGGGTTCTATCTTTGGATTGACTGGCCACTACTTTTATCTGACGGGCTTGATACCAAGATCAAGGTTGATAGAGTGTTGAGAAACACTTGGATCAAAACCTTTGAGGTCTTCATACTCCCATGAGAAAATATTGATGTTTTTTTGACAGAGAGAGATAAAGGCCTATTTTTCTTCATGTGCACAAGTTATGTTGAGCATAAGCTCTTTTCCGCATGTAATAGTGATGGAGGAGCAGTCCTCCTGCGCGGCGTGCATGTATCTTTCTTCACTCTTGAACTCATCATCAGGGTTGAACATTTTCTCTAGGGTGACCAATCCTTTAGGCAACCTATTTGTCTTCAGATGTATTACTTAGTCACCATAGCTGTCCTAGAGATCAACTTGCATACTTGATGAAAATTTAGCTTCATTCTGGATAAAACTGGATGATCTGTGCATCACTGTTGAACACTTGCCAGCTGGTGTTATTTTCTGGAATGGATGGTCTAATCACCATCTTAATGTGATGAGTGTTTCCTTTGATAAAGTCCTCAATAGGAGAAAATTGTGAACCAAGCTTGTTGATTTGGTCAGCCTCTTTGTTCATTCTATGCGGGACTACCTGCAGATTAAGGGCATCAAAGATCTCAAGTAGGTCCCAAAATCTATGTTTATAAGCTTTAAAAAGCTTATTCTTTTTCTGGAATTTGTTGGTGACCTAGTGGATGACCAATTCTGTGTCCCCAAAGATCTGTAGTGCTTTAATTTTCTTCTTTTCAGCAATCAACAAGCCATGTACTAGCACTTCATATTTTGCCACATTGTTAGAGCATGCAAACCACAGCCTATGCGTGAAGAATAATTTCTCATCCTTAGGGGAAATGAGAACCACCCCTGCTCCCGCACCATTTTTGCTTCTAGATCCATCAAATTACAACTTCTATAGACTAGTTTGAATTTTGTCTCCCATGAGCACACGTGAAAGCGTGGTGTCTTCTTCTAGAATGAAATAAGTACCAAGCTTAGTTTCATAGGCTTCCATTTCTTCAACATAAGGATCAAATTTGTGATTCCTTTCTGCTCATTCATCAAGCACTAGGTCTGGAATAGAGGGTGGAAGAGCTTGCTCTTTAGGAACTGAAACTTGTTCTTCCTGGATAAGGTAATTGGCTTGGAGAGGGGACAAGACATATGGCTCTACATGATAAAAAAATATAGGCTCAACTTCTATGGTAAACCGGGTTCCATACCTTGTCTTGAGTAACATATGAGACCAATCAAAATACAAGTAACCACCCACCTTAGCAGTAAATTCTCTTGATAGACATAGGGAAAACAAAGGAGGTAGGTCAATAATTGACACATCTTTAGTAATTGTCAGGCTTGGACATGCATGGAGGGTTAACTCAAGATCCTTGATGACTCCTAAGGTGGTTACAATTGAGCCATCAAGTTGTAGGAATCCTTTAGAAAAAGGGATATATTTCAGACCTAAGACATCAGCTATCTTCTTAGGAATGACAGAAGTACTAGCGCCTAATTCAATCAAACAATTATTCACAAGGTGTTTTCCTATAATCAAGGACATATATAAGGGTGGGGTTTTAGCAACTTTACTTACTTGTTTCTCCTCTTCTTGTTAGATTCTGACAGAAGCGCATGGCTTTTGTATAACCGGGTTAGCATGCGGAAGTTGCGCCAGAGCTTCGTGCAACGGATCCTACTGAGATGGAATGGTTAGGGCATCACACATTGTGATGTTTATGTTTTTTTTCTTCATCTGGTTAACAATGCTAAACGGAAGGCCCCCCCACCTTGTGCATTTGGGGAACAACATCCCTTCTTGACTGTTTAGGCCTAGAAGCTTGAATTTTAGTTGGGGATGAGGATTGGCCTACCAAATGAGGAGCACATGCTGTTTCAGAAGGAACTTTATGAGGGGCCTCCTTATTAGGGATTTGAATGTTTTTACTGCATGATGCCTTGTCTGATTATTTCTTCTTCTAAGGATCTACTTGTGTTGCCGGGGGGATAACCTGCGCGCCTGAATCTAACACTCTCTTCTTGTATCTCGTGTTGTCCACAACTTGGGCACATGATCTGTTTGTATCATCTATAGCTTGGTTGATTACATAGAATTCCTCTGCACCAAAGAACATCAAATTGGACTCCAGAGGAATTTTTGGTCCTTCTAGATTATTTGTTTCATTGGCACTTGTCGAGGGCTCACAGGATAAAGCATTTTGGATCATGAGGACTTGGGCGTGTGTGGCATTAGCAAAATGGTACTGACTATGAGGCATTTTGCAAGGGAAGCACCATCCCGACTCTTGCGCTAAGTTGTTCTAAACTAGAACAAGTGCTCGGCTCACACTGGGTGCTGGGAGAGAAGGCGCAGGAGGGACAACTTGTAAGGGTAGATGTGCATTAGGCTTCCATCTATCATTCTACTAGTTGGGCGTGCATCTTTGATTTCTGTATTGATTCCACCAAGGATGATTGCCTTGTCCATGTGCCTGATTGGAATTACCTCTATACACTTGTGCCTTCTGCTTTTCTAATGATATGACCTTGTTTGATAAATTTCTGATCAAGAACTTAAATTATTCATCTACCTTTTACTGTTATGGAGAATAAGATGTTGAGGCAACTAGCTACACACCTCTGCTTAGGAGTAGGAATAGAAGCTACAAAAGGCTATGGTGCTTGTGACATTTATGGGAACAAGATCATAGGTGGTCTGGGAGCTAATTTTCCCACCTGAATAAGACTATTTTCTTCCCTTACTGTAATACTATAAGTGTCTGCTAAGGTTCTACCTCCCATTTATCGTATCATAACTGAAATATCATTATTGAGAACCTTTATATAATAAAGGAAAGCATGCTAGGCTATAGGTATTACCACAAGAAGGATTCTATCCCAAGTCTTATGAAATCTGATGTTGAAATCAGTCATCTGCTCATTGGGTGCCCTCCTTGTTGTTTTCAGTTGCTCCACCAAAGATAGGTGATCTGAATTGTCTTCAAAATAATTACATAAAGATGTTCCCAGCTCATCCCAGGTGCTAATAGATCCATGTCTCAAGCCTCTATACCACTAAAGTGCTTTAGCTTTGAAAGAGGCTGCAAGTAGCTTGACTGATACATCATTATGTGTGATCAGATAGAGTGAACACACATTAGCTACATCCTAGATATGCTCTTGAGGGGTGGCTTGATTCTCACCAGTAACGTAAGGAATACTCTTGAGTGCATCATTTGGCATATCATTCTACATGGGAGTAAGGGACTCCCTTCATCAAAGTTTGCAAATCTTCTTAATGGAGGAGGTTGATGGTTCACCATTACAATGCACGTAGGTTGTGTGTTTTGAGGTGGAGTTGAATGGGCATGGTGCTGGAGATAGAGATGCGCACACGGGTTTTTTAGGATGAAATCTTCTCAGGGAAAGTTAGAGGTATTCAAGAGAATCTTCAGCTGTTGCACTTCTTCTTGTGTGCACTCTTCTCATGAAAGGCACTCAGGAATGTTGAAACAAAGATTTTAAAATATTGGGAGTCACTAAATGTGTTTGAAATGAGCCTCCAAAGGATGAAACACTAAGTTCACACACCAGAACTTAGAGATATGAAATTTGATCTTTCAATGTTGGTCCCACCGAGCATGCCAGAAACTGTTGGTTTCTCAAATGTGTACCTACATCTCAAATCCAGAAGGATTGAGGTGTCTGAGACCACAATGGAACTGTCCCCAAGTTGTGGGAACTTGTGAGCTTGGGATGGATCTCCAGAGAAGGCCGGTTCCTCTATCTATTTCTACTACTACTCCTAGTGCTGAAAGGGGAAACTAAGCTAAGAATGTCAAAGGACTAGGGAAAGAAGTATAACATGAAGTAAACTACACTAAAAGGTGATACACCAAGAAAAGAGGGGTGAACACTATCTTTTCTGAGTGAGATTGATAGGGAATGCGTGAAAGAAGGATAAGCATGAGTAGCACAATGAAATATGCATTCACTAGATCGTTCTCATGGAACAAAACCAAGTATGGAACTATAGGGGACTTGAAATAACATAACAATACACAATTCAAGAGAAGAGGCAAGAAGAAGGAATGCAAACACGTTAGGATAAATAATAGTCACAAACAATGCTTCTATGACTTCCAAAAATGCATAGAACTGTTACAATGATAAGGAGGCCAATATCCACTTACAAGAGCCAAACATGGAGCTTTGCAACTCCAAATATAGAAAATATGGAGTCCTTAGCAACATGCATAAGGATCCAGAGTGTCGAGCATAATAAATGATCCTTGATCTTACGTTTATAGATGAATCCATGGAGGAAGAAGGAAAAAGGAGGGAAAACCTGAATTTGAAACACAGCCACCAACAGGAAGCATTCAATTCCTGCAATTATGCCCCAAAACTGTCATGTTTGCATCAATTAATTATTCACCACCTCGAAGGAGGAAGAACGATGGATCATATCGAATCCGATCTAGTTATTGGGGCAAATAAATCATGTATTAATGACATGAAGAAATTTCTTCATTTTCTCCCCACCTAACCTCTCCAAAATTAAAGTTTCATATATCCATAGCATAGACGAGATCAACCTATTTCCAATGGTGCCAAATTTGTCATATTTTGAGCATTGAGTCAAAAGATACGGCCTTTTGAAATTTGAATTGGGTCCTGTACAAAATGGTGGGAACCAACTACCAAAACGGGCCCCCTTTTGATACCGGATATGAGGAGGGTTGGCGCATGTCTGAGGGCAGCCTTTTTATTTTACTTTTGAAGTTCACGTCGAGCTGACACATGGCTTCTTCCGCAGCTTGTCTCAATGCTTTGACTATTCAACCAGACTCTATCCCTTTTGGACTCTAAGACTTGTGGAAGGCCCGCGCTCATTTGAAAACCCACTCAGGATTTTACCCTTGAGGGAGAATTGTTAAGACAAGTGGCGTCTTCCTCCTACATTCTATACTTAGTCATTTTGGGCCCACTCTCCCTTGACCATTTAATATGTGGAGGTTCTGGCACAAGTTTCAGTCTCTAACTTGGATCTCGCTTTTGAATGTGCGTCGTTAAGACACTTGACACCCTCCACTGAGTCAAATAATTTTCAACAGCTAGTGCATCTTTTTGGGGCTCTAGACGCGTGGAAGATTGGCAATCATTTGTGTCTACCCCTTTGGATTTAATCTTTGGAGGTGCGCCATTTGGACACTTGGCAGCTTCCAATGTCTCCTCCATATTTAGCCAATTTCAGACTCGTTCTAAGTCATTTGCAGAGCCCAAGGACTTCGAGACTTTTCCATTTCTTTTCCTTTAAGCCTCTTGTTCTTTGACACTATTTCTTCTCCCTGACCCTGCTATTCCATTTCCGAGCCCGCCTGTAGCTTATATGCTATATTTGAAATATGGATTCACTCGATAGAGCCGTTTCTTCAATTTCTTCTTGCACAGGGTCGTGTTTGATCAAATCTGCCAGGAGGAAAATTTGGGATAAAAGATATATCTCAAAATAATATTTTTTAGCTCTATATAAAGAATACTACAACTGAGTTAAGCTCAAGTAAAAGGGGAAGAGTTCAAATTCTCATCTGTATGAGAATCATAACGTGATGAATATAATGTTTTAAAAGAGAAGAAATGGAGAAAAAATAATTCTAGTCCCACGTTCTTGATTTATTACTTTCATTCATTAGTATTTAGGATATGATGGTAATGTTAAAGATGTGTGAAGAGGAGATATCCATAAAATAAGGTCATTGTTTAGTAGTTATTTTTAATAGCTGATCTTGTTGCATAAGAGAAGTGCATTGCAAAATAGAGAAGTGAGATGGTCAAGGTATGTTGCATGAGTATAATGGCTTTTTTATAGAACGCATAATTTTAAGTAGCTTAAAACAAGAGTGAATGAACGTATAAATCAGGTAGCACTATATCCCTTTATGAGCAAACTCATTTATCCACCTTTGTATTAAGGGTTGATCATTAACCTAGTGCAATGTGTAAGCCTCTTTAATGATAAAACATAAAAATTGGGTTTGGTATTGCCCTCTAGTGATATAAAAATGATGAGGAAGAATATGTATCCCTTTAGACCAAATCTTAGGTGTTGGAATAAAACAAATAAAAAGATAAAAGGATTTGTGTAAATTCTAGGTATGCACAGTTCAGTCAAGCATGAAGTTGGTCAAAATCATGAATTTGGGGAATTCATTTGGTCTTATTGTCAATATGATAAAGTGAACCATGTTAAAACATACCTAATTGTGAAAATTGAGATCTTGAATCACAATATGTTAGAAGATATTTCCAATTTTAGGATCTCGGGCTAGATTGTGAATCATAGTGAAAAACATGTTAGGGAAAGAGATTTGAAGCATAAAATCAATATTTTTGGGCTTAAAATTTTATATGAACAATGTTGGGTGAATCCTTGAAGGGATTCAAATATAATTTAATTTTTTTAATTTTTTATATTTTAAGATTTTTCTTGACAGTCGTAAGGAGAACCAGTCATCTCAATCTAAGGCCTAATTTATAGGGTCACTTTACAAAGAAAGTACTAGAAATAAGAAGGATCAACAAATGAAACTTTCCACATATTTTAAACACCTTAATGGGCATCCAAAATGGTCATTAATTCCTATTGAATCCTTATATAAATTAAAAATTTCATGATAGTTGCCACATGGAGACCTAGTTGTGGGTTTCAAGCATAAAGGACAAAAAGGGAAATTTAGAGAGTTCTAGACCTAACCAAGGCTTGAAAACTTGGGCACATGTTGGCCTAGTGGAAT
Organism: Taxus chinensis; assembly: GCA_019776745.2. Classification (NCBI taxonomy): domain Eukaryota; kingdom Viridiplantae; phylum Streptophyta; class Pinopsida; order Cupressales; family Taxaceae; genus Taxus; species Taxus chinensis. The sequence continues at coordinate 452,164,435 of CM034156.1, forward strand.
GTGTTAGACCCTAAAATATTGGATAAGTACCAAGAGGTACACATGTGGAGGATCAATAGATAAAAGGGCATTTAGGAAAAACCACACAGAAAAAAGGTTTAAGAAGGGTTTAAGTGGAACCAAGGCATGCACGGGAGGAAAAACAAGGGTTTAAAGGACACCCATATTTGGCATCACAGATTCAATTGAGGAAAAATGTGAGGACCCAACTATGCAAGATAAGTGGATAAGTTGCCATCTTGGAACCTTGTAGGTCAAGAAAAGGATATTCCATGTAGGGAATATTCCTAGAGGCATCATTACAGTTAGAGGAAGGTTTGTAAAGAGGATAAACATTTGCCAATGGAGGACTACATCAACACTTGGCATGTGATTTGATCAAGAGAGAAGTCATGGCTATGGACGATGGTCCTATATAAGGGAGTTCTTGGTGTAGAGTACAATATGCAGAGTGCAAAGGGGAGCAGAGAAAGAGGAGAGTAATGAAGTTCTCTAGAAATATTAGGAAATGCTAAGGGTTTGGAGTTCATGGTGCTAGGGTTTAGAGTACTTAGTGTTAGCGGGTTATAAGGGACACCATTAAGCATATGTATGGGTACTGGGATCTGTAATAAGGGATATAATGGGGAAAAGCATAGTTAGGGTCTTTGATCAGATAGGTTTGTAGGAGTTGAGTCTTTGTAATTTGATGAATATGGTCTGAGATGACACTTTTGAATGTAATATGGCTACTAAAACTCTATTAAATCAATATACATGGATCTATTCTATAAAAATTACTTATGGGTGTAAAGCCTTATTTTATTTGGCTTGTTGTGACTCAGATTTGGTTTCTTACACTTCTTACAATGTTTATCAACATTTGTTATGCATTAATGTGTATATCTCTTGGTTATATCTTCTGCCTTTTTAAAAAGTAGATGAATGTACTTCTGTTTCTACAAATAATCCTCCATTAATGGAATAAATCTCTTGAAAATCTCATATGAAAGAGGGGCTCGATACCCACATGTGCCTAAGGTGAGTACCCAACTTATGCTAGATGATATCCCAAAATTCTTGGGGTTAGAAAGAAGTATTGAGGGTAAAATAATGACTACATCTTGGTTCCGTTTCTGGAACCTCTTTTTAAGCTATTGTGATAGAAATTTGTAATGACAAAACACTTTACCTTGGACAATGTCAAGTGATGCAGCCTAGAATTTACCAGATAACTCCCTAGACATGTTGGCACATCACTTAGCCCAGACTGAGTGCTCACCCGAAGTGCGCGTAAAGTTACCAGGTCCCTCTTTAGGGTTGTTGTAATAGGATGTTAGCATGATGAAGGAAGAAACACATAGATTCATAACTAATCTATCATTCTACATTGTATGCTACATTTAGATCTATGACAGAACAAACGTTAAATAGTAATCATGATTGAATCAATAACATACACTACTCGATTACACATAGGAATGACACTTAGATTCAACCAATATCTTCCATCTATTAATAACACTTAGAAGCTCCTTACAATAATGTCAAATGATACCAATGCACGTATGGACCTGCTAGAGTAATTCAGTCATATGCCTATATCTCTATACCTTCATACATCCATCACACACATCACACATCTATTACGCTATGTACCTCACATTATATATATAGGGTGGGTAATTTCCCTTCACCACTTATCTATTCCAGAAATAGGATGCATGCTATTAATAGCCACGTGCCGTTCATAGGCATAGCCACACATGCAAGTGTGATATCTATAGGCCTCTTATAGTTAACTAAAGTGTCAATCCTATTCTTAGCTCGTCTCCATGCAAAATGATTTGATCTAATCCTCTAAAAATAGACAATGCATGGTGTGCACATCTCTGCATCGTTGGTGTGTTCCACACGCCATCTTCTAAAAATAGGTCGTCATGCTCAAAATCGGCTAAGTCTTGAATGTTAAACTTGCCTTCCACATGCGGGTCCTTCCTGTCCTTCCATGCCCTTGATCTTGGCCTTCTCTCCCATGTGGACTCCTTGTGTGTTCTCTAACAAGTATTCTCTGATCAACATTACCCCACACTAATCTCATTGTCATCCCGACAATGGGTATTCCTCCAAAAATTGAAGTAAGGAACAGATAATAATGGAAAGAATGAGAATGAAAGAATGTTTACAAATAAATAATTTTTATGAGACATCCTCCTCTGTATCAGTTTGTAGTATCAATTCTGGATACTTCTTTATTTTGGCCTCCAAAACCTTGTCATTCAGTGAGTGCTTGTTCTACTTTTTCTGGGATGTCCACAACAATGGATTCCAACTCATCCCTCACAATCTCTCCCTTTTCATTCTATAGAACCAACACAATTGGACATTGATGTCATTCTTCCTTCTAAAATATCCATCTTCTACACAATTAGCTTCCCAAGCTCTTCAGCTGAGTCTTGTGTGGCTCTTGTGCTGCTGTTAGGGCCTCACTTCTGCTTAACCATTGACAATATTTCTGTGCGGCCCAATGTCTCATCCTTCATTGCTTTCTGGACCTCATTGTTTTCCTCTAGGGTCTTTATATTGATAAGTGCCTCTTGAGTTGTATAGATATTCAAGGCCTGGTCTTCTTTCCTCAATACTTCTTGTAACGCTTGCAACAACCCTTTGTAAGATGTAATCTTTGGCATCACTAACGATTTCTCTCATTCTACATCTTGCTCTAACTTCCTTGGTGCTGTCATGCACAAAGGTTCATCTTCAAGTACCAAGCTCACCAAATTTCCCACATAATGTATCATTGAAGGAAACGTCTGTGGTACCTTGGCCTCCAAGTGTGGCCTTTCTCTGATGACATTGTCCCCAATATCCTTTGTGATGCTGATAAATACTTCATTCTTCTTGTGCGTGAAGTCCCTCTCTTGTGTTATGCATGCTATCTCCTCATCCTTTGTCTTCAGCTCCTCACGCAATGCTCTGATTGTTGCAGCTTTGTCCATGTTTCTTCTAGCCACTTCAGCAGAAACCTTCACCAATGTGTTGCTTACCTACTCATCGGACATGACAGTAGGCTTTACTGTCATGTGTCTAGCTTGGGGTGCCTTCTTCAGCCATCTTGAAACGCATGAATCTTCACATACATCAAAGTCAGGCTCATCCATGTGGGTGTGCATTGACCATGACAGTTTCTTTTGAGTGCACACAGTCACCATATCCTCATCCATTAGCTCCTAGCCAAATAAATCCTTCTGTGCTATCGTGCTCTGGAAGTGGGCACAGATAATTTTACTTGCATCCTCTGCATACCCCATGGCTGGTGGAATGTGCTCTCCACTTGTTCTTCTAGACCATTACTGCTTAGGGACTTTAGCTTCCAAATTTGGCACTTGTGTCTCCATGTCCTGAACATTCTCTACAGCTATCTCCTCTGGTCCCTTCTCATCCTCTTCTCTTCCCTTTGATTCCTCACCCTATTCTTCTATGTTCTCTAGGAGTGTAGGAGAATTAGGCACACTTTCCTCTGACTCTTCCACCTCCTTATCTAACTTCAGTTTCCTTCTTCTTTACACGGTTTCCTCCTTCTATGGAGAGAGTCTGGGTGATCTGCACACCGTGGTTGGAGTAGCACCTTGGGTCCTTGTTCTCCTAAACACCTTTTTAAATCTGTGCTCCCCTTAGACTGCATTCAAGTCCTCATCATCCCCCTCTTGTGGCTGAGGTGGTGTAATGGCGCGCTCTACTTCACCCTTATTTGTAGGATGTCTCCTACCTCTATGATCAAAACCACCACTATCTTCATGCTCCTCCTCATCATCCTCCACTTAAATTGGCTAAGTGGGATTAGGCACTAGGATGTTCTCCATTGTATGCTTTCCCTTTGGTGGTGCAGGAAGTGCGAACTCACCTTCCACATATTTGTTATTCTCCATCTTTGGCTTCAGCTAGAGATACACCAACACTACCCCTACATCTGCTACAGCCAGACTTATTGGCTTAATATTCAACACCTCCAAAATGATCCTCTCGGTGAAGGCACTTCTTCTAGGATACACATACTTCTTTCTCAACGTGTGGTAGTCACAGTCTACCTTATCTGCATTGAATACCAGTCGGCGTGTGTCTATAAATCTGTGAACAGATGCTTGGAAATACCTTGCAGTGAATGTGTAAGGTAATTTACACCAAGGGCTCCAGACTCCATCTTTCATTGGGAAGCACACAATACAAATATGCTAATATACAGAAAATTGGACTTGTGTCCCTACTACTGATGGTAGGTCCTTTGGAATGTGCCACTCATCTCTAAATGCCGTGTAGAGCCTGTCATACCATTTCTCTTCCCTTTGCTTTACGTCATCTGTCATGGCCCCTTTACATAGATACTTACTGAACCTTTCAGCTGGTGACTTATTCTCCATGGGGTATTCCCATACTTTTTCCTTTGGCCCGTCTGGTACTCCAATTTCCATGAATACTAGTGATAGTAGAACAGCCCCAAAGCTAATCTTCCCTCATGTGCACACTTCCTCTACTATTTGTTCTGCAATATAGCCTGCAGTATTGTAGATTGCTCCTTCTGACATCTTACGTGCAACATGTAACCACATAGTATTTACCCTTGACCACCACTCCTGATCATTCAACTTTGTAACAAGGTGTGTTGATGCTTGCACAACTGGACAATTCTTCAATTTGTCTATATCCATACCACGTGGACCCTTCAGGTATCCCAACTCATGTCTGGTCTTCAAGATTGCAGCTTTATCTGTGAGATCATTCTTTATGTCCTCTCCTATGGCCTTCAAACTTGTAACTGATGAGATAAGCACATATGAGATTCTAACTTTGTGTCCTACAAAGTAGAAGAAGTCCTCATGCACTCTACTCATGAGCCACTGATACAAGGGCTCATACTTCCCAAAATATGGGAGCTCATATAATTGGTAGACCCCAATTCTCTTCAGAAGCTTCTCACCTACATCATCAAAAACTGGCATGTCATCCGATGTATGCTTGTTCATCCTAGCAGTGAGCAAGGAATCGAGCTCCTTCTTGTTCTCCACAGTCCTGTGATTGTATTCACTCACTTTTCTCTTTCTGATGGGTGAATCCCACTCCTGGCCAATGATGAATCTTTTTGGATATTACATTTCTAAAAAAATGGTTTTGGGTGCCATCTCTTCTTCCTCAATGACCACCTTCTTCTTTCCTTTTGCTGCTGCTACAGATGCCTTCTTGGGTGCCATTTTTTCCCTTTGCAAATGTCTCCTCTTTAACTCTGTAACTTTGCAAATCAAACCCTAGCTCGATTCAATCATGCCCTAGGTGGAAACTTCGTGCCCTAACTCCTCTCTACCTCCTTTCTTTGCTCAAACCCTTCACCACCAGGGACGCAAGCTTCTTTTCACATAGATCTATTTATCATGCTTGGTTTCACACCCTTCGCACCTTAACCTGATCACTTGGCTCTTCACAATTGGCTCTTTCCTCAAATTCTCTTAGTCGCAATGGTAAAAATGAATCTGCATCCCATCCTTATATAATTTTTTTTTTCAATTTTTCAAATTTTGATGCATTTATTGCTCCTTCACCTACCAAATATCCTCTCATTTATTGACCAAATTCATTCTTTCTACATGGTACATCTTCGCGCCCCAGCTATAACCTTCTAGCATGCCTTCCTACCCTCTGGTCACAGACTTCTCTTCAGCACGTGCCCTTGCACCCGAGTACCTCGTCACTGTACCTTCTCCTGGTAGTTATCATGGCCTCCGCTTGCCTCGCGTTATACTGTCCTTTCATTCATCTCCATCCTTGGTCACTTATGAGAAGCAATATTCTTTTGACTTAAAGCACACCTGTAGCAGCTTATTCCTTTCACCTTTCAATTCCCATGGTCTTTTACTTGGATAACTACAACCACCCCACACTAAAGGTATGTGCAGTCCTCTGCACATAAACATTCTTCACATAGTAATGAGCTTCATGCGCACAAGCACGCTTTACACAAGAACAACAACTAAATTGATAAAACATAGTGATAATGAAGGAAATACATGAAGGAAATATAAAAGGAAACCTAATCTAAATGACAATATTGCCTTATTACAAACACCAAGAAGTCTTATTTATAGTAGGGCTTCAACCTACTCCTGTTAAAGTAACTGGGTAGCCATGTTCCATCAAGTGCTTCTAACTGGAAAGCACCTATTTCAAGTATGTGAGTGATGACATACAGCCCCAACCAATGTACTTTGAGCTTGCCTAGATGGCGCAAGAACTTAGAGTCATAAAGAAGTACCATTTGTCCAATCTCAAACTTCTTATCCCTTATGTTTTTGTCATGCCATGCCTTCTTCCTGGCCTTTTCCTACTTCTGACTCCATCGTGCTATGGCTCATCACTCATCCAGTTGAATCATCTTCTCGATATGCTCTTCTAAATCTTGTTCATTAGCTAGACCTCTAGTGCACATGCAATGCACAAAGAAGGTAACATAAATTCTATAGGGAGAACGACTTCCATGCCAAACACCAACTGAAATGGTGTGGCTTTGTTCAATCACTTATAAGTTGTTCTATATACCCAAAGAACAACTGAAACTTTTTCATCCCAATCCTTTCTTCCAACATCACAAATTTTTTTCAAAGTCTGGCTCAAAATCTTGTTGAAAGCCTCAACAGTTCCATTTTCCTGAGGATGGTAGGGTGTAGTTTTATGGTGTGCAACCATAAACTCATCTAATAGGATCCTGATTGTCTCATTCAAAAAGTGTGTACCCCTATCAATTTTCAATCTTAAAGGACATCCATATCTTGTAAGAACATTCTCCCATAGAAACCTAGCCGTTGTAGCTGCTGTACAGTCCTTTGTAGGTGTTGCTTCTGCCCACCGTGTGAGATAATATGTGCAAGTAATGATATAGTGTGATCTAGTCCTATGCGTGGCTGGAGAAATAGGTCCTACAAAGTCAATGGCCCATTTCTCAAATGGTTCTACACTAGTAATTGGTCTCAAAGGCATCTCATCTCTTTTCCCTAGTTTTCCTAAGCGCTGACAATGATCACATGCCTTACAATATTCTTTACAGTCTTTATACAATGTCTCCCACCATAATCCAACAAGTAGGATCTTCGAGAAGTCGCATCACCTACATAATGGCCTCCTGTAATACCACCATGAGATTCTTCCATAATATCCTTGCACTCATGCTCTAATACGCAATGACATAATACTTCATCTCTACCTAGTTTGTAGAGGTCATCACTGATTAACATAAACAATGTCTGTATAGCAAGTTGTTTCTTTTCTAATGCCTTCATTCCTTCTGGTGCTATACCAGTCCATAGAAAGACAACAATGTCTTCTAATTCTGATGGCATGCATTGTAACCTATATAATTGTGCATCTGGCATGGTTTCTTCAATTGTCTATGCTTCCTCTCTTGAGTTGAGTCTAGATATATGATTTGGTCTAGAATTACTTTGTACTGGCTTCACCACAACTATGAAATCAAACTCTTGGAATAAGATTACCCATCTACATATGTGCCCCTGTAAGATGGGCTTGTTTACCAAGTACTTCAATGCCATGTGATCTATATAAAACACAAATGGTGTTGCTAACAAGTATTGTCAAAACTTGTGCAATGCATAGATCATAGACAAAGCTTCGTGCTTTGTAGTTGTATAAATTCTATTCAGCAGGAGTCAGCTTCCTACTAGCAAAAAAAATTGGATGATCGACAATACCTTCTCTAGGCTGAGCTAACACAGTGCCAATGGCCATGCCAGAGGTGTCCACATGCACATGAAATGGTTTATCCCATGAGGGAAAGCATAGAATGGGTACGGTAGTAAGTCTCTCTTTTAATATCTCAAACGTGTGTTGCTGTGGTTCTCCCCAATAAAATGTACCTTTCCCCTTCAGTAACTCTTCCAAGGGTGCAGTAATTTTGGCATACCCTTTGATGAATTTTCTATAATATCCTGTATGACCTAAAAATCTGCATACTTCACTTTGACTGGTAGGCGCTTCCATGCCTAAAATGACTTCAACCTTAGCTGGATCAACAAACAAACCTTCCTTGCAGTTTATATGTCCTAACAATATTCCAAATGGTGTGGAAAATATGCACTTCTTGATGTTCAAAGAGATACTCAACTGTCTGCACCATTCAAACATTAAGCGTAGATTGTCACAATGATCTTTCACAAGCCCATATACTGTCCAATCATCTAGGTAAACCTATAAGAAGTTGTGAATAAAATATTTGAATGCCTGAACAACTATGCATGAGAATACAACAGACACATTTTTCAATCCAAAAGGCATCACAGTATAGGAAAAACTACCCCATTCAGTAGTAAATGTTGTATTTTCTTGATCCTCCTGAGAAATCCTAACCTGATGATACCCAAAAAACCCATTTGTAAAGGAGTATATCTGCATGCCCTGCAATGCCTTCCAGTATTTCCTCAGTGAATGGCATCAGGAATGGATCGGTGATGCATGCAACATTCAACTCCCTATAGTCTACACATATTCTAATTCATCCATCCTTCTTGATACTGATCACCATTGGGCTAACCCATTCTGACTCATCGAGAGGTTTGATAATTCCAGATTTCAACATTTTATCAATTTCTTCTTTTACCTTTTTGCGCAAATTAGGATTCATTCTGTAAGGCCTCTTTCTAACTAGGTGTGCACCATCTTTAAGCTTTATCTTCATTTCCCCAAGTGATTTATGCATGCCTTTAAGTTCATGATATCCTCATGGGAATAAGTCTTGATAATCCCTAAGTAACTCAATGATCTTTGCTACCTCCGATTCTGACCAGTAGTCTCCAATTATGGCCTCCTTAGGCTCAACCTCCGAACCTATATTCACCTTCTTTGTCTTCATGGGTTCGTGATAGGCACGTGTATCCTTGTCTGCACTTTCCAAGACCTCACGCACCCCTTGTGAATGTTCAATATCTAGGTTTTCAATTTCCTCATCATCCACGATGTAAACCATCTTTCCCTTCTCTTTCTCAAGGCAAGCGCATTCAAGTAGTATGAAGTCCATTTCTTCTTCCTTCTCAAAATGCGCTCCGGACTCTGTCTCACCAAATAATTCCTGAATATGCTCTTCTGCTTTTGCACTATCTCCCATGGTTAAGCGCTTGATAAATTTTAATGCCTCTTCTATTGGAGGTTGAGAAGAAAAATAGTCAAAGGTCTGGATCATCCCTGTAGTCAAATTTTACTAGTTTCCAGTCTCTCGATGTAGTTTTGCATATACATACCAGGCACGTGTGCATCCTTGTAGCGTAGAGTATAATCTATGCACCCAGAGTGAAAGTGGTAATACTTCTTGTCCTGTTGTCCAGAGTCTCTCACACTAGCTGAATGTGATGCTAAATAGGTTGATCACCATGATAAGTGCTGATCTACGTAGGTGCATTGTTCCTTTAAAACCTAATAGATAGGTTGATTCCAATCTTTTCCCATTCTATAAGATTATATTTGTGGACTACCCACTAGTGCACTACTGTCCCATGCAAGGTATATGCAAACATAGCTCTTCTCTTAATTTGATCTGTCCACTATGTTTCCATGGCTTTCAAAAATGCAACAAGATATTTTGACCATGTATACCAAGGTACTGTGCTACCTATCTGTCAGACCGAAAGAAGTCCATTCTTGCACGTAACCGTGCTTTTTACTTCATGCCCTACTAATTCATTTGTACCATGAGCCCAATTATCACAAACAATACTCGTAGTATCACTAATGAATGAGAATACTCCCACTGTAGGATGCCTTCTTTTGATGGCTCATTGACCTCTGGGTCCTGAACAACGCGTACATAAATTTGGTTTAAGTCCTCCTCACTTAGAGGCTCAACATATGGTGTAGACTTCCCATCTGTCATTAGTATCACAACCCTTTCCTCCTTTGTTCTCAAAGCTGATATACCCCTTATTGAATCTCAAGTCAACATTATTCACATAACACCAAGGGAATCCAAGCAAGGCTGGAAAATTGTCTGCTTCTACAAGTGCTAATACCTCAAAATCCCTAGTGAACTTGGCCCCTTGTATGGTTATAGATGCATCCTTCAAAACTCCTATGGGAGTAGCCTTAGTCCGGTTTTCCATAAACAACACATTAGATGATGGCTGCAATGGAGGCCTCCCCATTTGTACCCATGCATCTAATGTAAGCACATTTACTTCCGCACCTGTATCAATCAATATGTTGCTCAACAGCCACCCATCCACAACAACATTCAGAGTAATTTCCTTGTCATAGTCAATGCTATCAGGGGGAAGATTTACATGTAGGATCTGCCATCTGGTTTCAAAACTTGCGCGCGGAGTGTTCCCCTTTAACCAAATTCCTAATAGTGGGATAATGTTCTCCTGGCGCAACATTCTGCACACTTCTCGCAGATCATCGATATCAATTTGGACTGTCTCTGATGCTTTCTTCTACTCCTTTAAGTATTGTATCTCACCCTGAAGATTCCTTAGCACTTCCATGGTATCCTAGTAAACCTCCTTCTGATGAGCGGGATCTGGGTGCCTTGCATGAAAAAACTCCTCCTCGGTGATCGTAGCTTCTGGTGCAATGCTTCTCTACATGCATGCCACTTCAGCACATGTAGTAATCTTCATTGTAATTGCCTCAGGTCCTTCTGCTATCTTGGGCATCCATTGATCTTCTAACATGCGTTGGATTCTAACCGTCATGATGCCTTTGTTTTCTTGCTTATGTTGCTTACTCAGATGCTCATATAAGTTTGGGCACTCTTCATAGCTATGGTTCTTCCCACAGAAAGAACATGCAATATTTTGAGGACATTCGTGCCTATAGTGGTCAGGAGATCCACACGTATAACATGTTCCATGAGGGAACTCACCTCTTCCTCCACCACACCTCATCCTTCATATCCACCATGATATCAACTTCCCCTTCCATGTCCTCCAAAATGCCCCTCATTCCTATCATAGCACGTTGGATTATGATCCCGATCCTAGTGCTCGTTCTTACCCTTAGAATTATCTATTATACTTGTCTGTTGCACCCCAATGTCTATAACATCCTGGATCTGACCAATCAACCTAAAATCCTCAGTATCATGGGTCATGGACCTGTAAATATTACAAAAGCAAGATACATTCTTCCTTATCACGCATTGTAACAAAGGACAGTGACTAGCATCATGATTCAAATGATAGATCTCACAATCCAACAGTAATGAGCATACAGATCTGTGAGGGAAACTATCCTTGGTGTGACCTTCCACTTCACAATCTATACACCAAATTCCTGAGTGCATTTCATGGGCTGAATTTGCTGATAGCTTCTCTAACTGCTTTTCCATATCTATAATCTGTGCCTCTAAGAATGGACTAACACCAGTGTCAATGCTCCCAACTACCTCAGCATGCAAAGCTACTTCCAATGCTTCACATAGATCAGTGTATGTCTTATGTGACAGTGCCCTTCTAAATGGTGTAATCAATCCTCCAACGAACCATTGTGCATGCTGGCTAGCATGAATATCATAAGATAGCTTAGATAGAAGTGTCTTAAAATGAGCATCATACTCACGTACACTCTCAGTAGTGCCTTGCTTGATATCCTTGAGTGCACTAATACTCTTCTGGTCAAACTCAGGGATATGGAACTCTTTCAAGAAAGCATCTTTCAATGCTACATAATCCATGCAAGTTTGATCAGAGGTCAAACTTCATATACCAGTTGTGTGTGTGTCCCTGTAATGTAGTAGCAAATTGACTTGCCTTACGCTCAGCATCCATGATCCCCTTAGTGCATGCCACAAGATTTCACACATATGCACATGTTTGGTAGCATCCTCTATACCTCTATACTCTGGGAGATGAAGAGACATCTCCATATAAATATTCTGTGGTTGTTACAGACCTTGACCACCTGATCCAGAACCTCCTGTGTTCCCTCTGCCTCCAGATCCAGAACTAGAACCACCTATACCTCCTGATCCTCCACCTGTAGTGGGAATATGACCTATAGATGTACTCCCTTGTGCTCTGATAGTAGTACTATACTGAACCCCTACATCTGTGAGGTAGTTCCACTTCCAGAGGTGAATCCAACATTTTACGTGCTCACATTCTATGTGGATGATGTGCCTAAGGATGTTCCTCCAAATATCATTGAAGCCGTCTGTCCTGCCATTGATGTACTTGCTCCCTGACTTACTCCTACTCTCCTACTTCCCAAATTAGCTTTCTGGTTACTTGTCATACTAGATACTGGAAAACCAAGCACAAGGGCTAGGTCACCAGGTGGATTAAGATACACACCCGTAGTCCAGGTAGTCTCTACTGGAGCACTTCTGTTTGAATCCAAGGGGGATAATTTTCATGTTTTCTAAGATGGGGGAGTTCTTGATGCTCTGGCTCCACGTCTTCTACATGAGCTGTAAATCCTTCATGAGCCATCTCTCTCCTCAATGCCATACTTTCTACAACGTAACGCTACTTCTCTATCTCCCTCTCACGTGCCTCATTAAACTTAAGCTGCCTTTCCTCTCTCTACCTCTCTGCTGCTAGGTCTACCATCTTTCACCAAACCTGTTCCTGCCCTCACGTGTGGTGAAGTTTAGTTAGCCATCGGTTTACTCTCTAGGTTCAAAGTTACCATCAAGATCTTGATCGCCAGTGGAGATACCTCACAAATATACTCCTCTTGGATACCACAAAAACTGGAATTCAGCTACCTCCGGGAAAGAGTATGTCGAAATTGAATATTCTAGAATATAACTATTTAGAACACCATGAAACCACGTATCCACAACGTGAGTCTAGATCAAATCAGCATCATAAAGGGCCTGAAATTCTTCTTGCGTCTAGACAAGTGTGCGATACCTCTAATTCCGCTGAGATGCATAAGCAGTAAGCCACTTGTATAATTCTACTAGAAAGATGGCAAAAAATCTCTCATATAAGTTTTCATATAGATTATGTTCTACCCAAGTGTGTGCGTTAAACTCAGATCCACTGCTGAACCACCGTGCATATTCTTCCTCTAGATCATGTATCCATTCCTCAATACTTGCTAGAGTTAACCGGTACATCTTCATTGTGAACCATCCTGAAAACAACTGAAAAAGAGGTCCCGGCAATGGAACCAATGATGCAGCCTAGAATTTACCAGATAACTCCCTAGACGTGTTGGCACATCACTCAGCCCAGACTGAGTGCTCACCCGAAGCGCGCAAAGGTACCAAGTCCCTCTTTAGGGTTGCTGTAGTAGGATGTTAGCGTGATGAAGGAAGAAACACATAGATTCATAACTAATCTATCATTCTACATTGTATGCTACATTCAGATCTATGACAGAACAAACATTAAACAGTAATCATGATTGAATCAATAACATACACTACTCGATTACACACAGGAATGACACTTAGATTCAGCCAATATCTTCCATCTATTAATAACACAAAAGCTCCTTACAATAATGTCAAATGATACCAATGACGTGTATGGATCTACTACAATAATTTAGTCATATGTGTATATCTCTATATCTTCATACATCACATCATATCTAACACTCTTATATATAGGTGGGGACTTTCCCTTCACCGCTTATCTATTCCAGAAATAGGTTGCATGCTATTAATAGCCACACACCATTCACAGGCATAGCCATACATGCAAGTGTACTATCTATAGGCCTCTTATAGTTAACTGAAGTGTCAATCCTATTCTTAGCTTGTCTCCATGCAAAATGCTTTGATCCTGATCCTCCAAAAATAGAAAATGCATGGCGCGCATGTCTCTATGCATCATTGGTGTGTTCCACATGCCATCTTCTAAAAATAGGTCATCATGCTCAAAATCGGCTAAGTCCTGAAATGTTGAACTTGCCTTCGTACGCACGGGTCCTTCCTGTCCTTTCTGCGCCCTTGATCCTAGCCTTCTCTCCCACATGGACTCCTTGTGTGTTCTCTAACAAGTATTCTTTGATCAACAAGTTCAAGTCACAATGCCCTTTTAAAAGGTGCACAACCCCCCAGGATGAGTTTGCTATAGATGTTAACTCACTAGATCGTAATTTTGATGAACATAAATGGGTGGAGGACCACATGTATCATGAACACTATGAGAACATTTCTTCTTTAATTTCCTAGTAGATTTTATGAATGGCTACTCAACATATGCATCTAGGAAATTTGTTTACTATAGACCTCATGTTGGACCCAAGATGAGTATCAAAGGTTGTATGATGTCAAAGATCTGACCTAGAACTATGTTGTTGATCACTGGTTGGAGTAGAGTGCCTTGACTTAGAATTATATTCCTTTTGTGCACTAAATATCTACATATGTGCATGTATTCCCAAGATTGCTGAGTACCCATGAGTTCTTGAGGGATCCTAGAGGATCATTCTTGCATGTAAATTATTCCATTGGGGCTATTAAGATCTTGGTCATTACTTTGAGTTTGGAATCCCTTTACCTCATGGCTGGCTAAACTCCTTCTAGGTGCAGGGTGCAGAAGCTGAGCATGGTAGAGGATGATCCGACACTTGTGGTGGAAATGGAGGAGAGAGGAGCTCAGGTGGCTCAAGTATAATGAATCTCAAGAGATGGATTTTAGTCTACAACAATGCGAAGCTGCTAGGAGTGATGTCCAAATTTATGGAGGTAGACGTTGCGGAAAAGAATTTGAGGTTTGCACCGTAAGGAGGACAAGTCCAAACAACTGAGCATTCTGAGCTACCCCATCTTGGCAAGTCACGGAAGAGATACCCTGCTCTTCTGGAGACTAGATCTAGCTTCATATGAATAAAGGAGGAGATCTGTAGGCATGTATCTTAACCCAAATGGTAACCAGAACCCCTTACACTTAGTTTTCTAGTTCCTGAGATAAGTATGTTGCATAATCCCATGTTGGTCTCAAAGGAGGTATTCCCTAGTCAAGTGACACCTAGGGGATATAATTTTTCATTTGGTACATCCATGCCTTACACGTGAGCTCTATCTCCTGTCATTTGGAGCCATTCTCTCTCCTCAATGCCATCTACTCTGTAAGGTATCATGTTACTTCTCTATTTCCCTCTCAGTATGCCTGCATTATACTGAAGCCACCTTTCTTCTCTCTTCCTCGCTAATGTTTGATCTGTCTTATTTCACCCAACCTGATCCCCCCATGCATGGTGGGGTTTAGCGAGCCATCATTGTTTCTTTCAAAATTAGGGTTACCATCAAGATTTTGATCACTAAAGGCCTTGTAAATAAGTTCCCCTTGGATAACGTAAAAACTAGAATTCAGCTACCTTCAAGAAAGAATAAGTGGAAATTGAGTACTCTAAAATATAACTATTCAAAAAACCACTAAACCAAGTATCCACAATACACATCCAAATCAGATCAGCATCATAAAGGGCTTGAAATTCCACATAACATGTACATAAGTGTGAGTTTCTATGGCGTAGAAAGGTAACCACTACCCCAGAGTGGAAATAAATTTATTTTGTAACCACATCATAAGGACACATGCATATCTGTTACAAGAAGTATGAACCACACCAGATAGTGGTGGATTAATGCCTTTTTGGTAGATTTCCACATACCTGAGTTTGAATAGAAAATCATTCCTTGTTGAAGGAGATTCAACAAGGAATGAAAAAGAGTGAATGGGAGTATGACACACATTTCAAGAATCTCCTATCCAAGTTATCCTATGAAATTCACCCTTTACAACATGCTCAATGGTTTGTCGGAGGAATGATCATACCATTTAGGAGAGAAATTTCATAGAATACTTTCAAATATCTACGCGAGGCCTTAGAGGCTACCTTGCACACTGAGGTAGTAGGAAGTGTTGATATAGGAGTTAGTCCATTCCTGGAAGCCAAAATTTCTGCAATGGAAATTTTTTTGAAGAAATTGTCTACGAACTCAGCTCAAGAGACTCGCAACGGGTTATGGTGTATGGATTGTGAGGTATAAGGGCATACGAAGGACATTTTTCCTCGGAGGTTGGTCCACACGATGACGGTAGACTGTGAGATTTTCTATAGAGATCATGATGCAAGTAGGTGTTTGAAACTGCATCATGCGATCCGTACGAATGTGTCTTGCTATAGAAAAATTTACACCTCTACTACTCAGGACACTAAGGATTATAGATTGATTGACCAAATACATGATGTCATTGATATTGGTGTGTGCCAGACTAGTATTGCAAATAGTTCCAAGGATGAGGGCCATCATTATGAAGGGTACGTAGATGGATGGAATCATGAAAGAGGCATTCATGGATGACTTAGAGGCCGTGGCAACCATAAAGGTAGAAGAAGTGAGTTCCCATGTGGAACTTGTTACAACTGTGGGTCTACAGAACACTATAAGCATGAATGCCCCAATCTGCTACAATGTACTTAGTATAGAAAGAAGAAAAAATATGAGGAGTGCCTAGAATTATTTGAACACATGAGTCAGAGGAAGCAGAAGGATAAGGGCACTGGGATGGTAAGCATGAAGAAATATGACTCATATTGGATGCCAAGAATAATGCGTGAGTTAAAGCTAGAACATGTACTTGTGATGATGCAAGCTGAGGTTGCAGACGCCAGGGAGATACCCAAGTAGATACCACTAATTATAAGAGAATAAGTGGTACATGGGAAGTATTTGGACCCTACGCATTAGAAGGAAGTCTATCAAGAGACCATGGATGCAATAATAATTCTTCAAGGGGAAATTCAGTGTCTACAAGATAAATCCAGGAAGTTGGAGTAGAAGAAAAGCATTGATGTCCCTCAATTAGATATAGATGATGTTAGAGAGGTGTGTAACATGCTGCACCAAGAGAATATCATTCCTTGGTTAGGAGAATGGTTGAGAGATAAAGTATTAAGTGCTAGAGGAGAGCACGAGAGGAAGGTATTACACGCTAACCTTCCTCCCCACAACCTTGACTATGGTAAGGATATTACCTTGAATGCAGTTGTTGATGGATGTCTCCTAAGTAATATTTTGATTAACAAGGGCATGGAAGTTAATGTTCTCACCTGGGACACATGGAATCAAATGGGAAGTCCCCCATTACAACCATCTTAAAATGTTCTATACATGGCTAAAAAAATAAAGGCATTTCTCATTGTTGTTTTAAAGGATGCTACTATCACTATCCAAGGGGAAATATTCATTGGAGACTTCAAAGTCTTGGTGCTTACTGAAGTGGAAAACTTTTCAGCATTACTTGGGAACCCATGGTTCTATAAGAACAATGTTAACTTACATTTCAATAAGGGGTGTATAAGTTTTGAGAACAAGGAGGAATGTGTTATCATCCCTTTGAAATATAGAAAGTCAGCGCCCTATACTAAGCCCTTGGGAGAAGAAGACCTAGACCGAATCTATGTGCACACTATCATGGACCCTAAGGTTGTGCAACCAACAAAAAAGGAGTTCTTCAGTGGGAAGACACTTAATATATAAGTGATATAACTAGTGTGGCATGTGAAAATTGGGTGCACGGGACATATGAGTTAGTCTGAAGGTAGTTAAGAGGATTTGTGACAAGAGTAACAAAGGTGCGCTCAGTCAAGCACCTTGGAGGAAAATAGTTTCCAATTTACATTGAGGGAGCCAACCTTGATGTTTTCCTGCGAGAAATGGAGACCCAGTGAAGATATAAGATCAAAAGGAGGAGGATGCTTAGCTATAACTTACTCAGAACCAAAACACGTTGGTGGGAGACCCATCATGATAACCTTTTAGAGTGGCACAAGGTAAGGATCACATTATCTATTAGGTTTTTCCAAAGCAATGCACCTACTGTTATACAAGATTATCATGGGAACGAACCCGCATCATTTCACATCCAGGCATGTGAGAAGGCCTGGATGGAATGCATAGAATCATTGCCTCCATCTTTATGGGTGTATAAGCTTTACTCCACCTTATAAGCCTACTTGCACACATGGTACATTCACTCATAACTGCGCTATCAGACAAGAAACTAGTAGAAGTTGACGGCTGATATCCTTTAAGATTTTGAGTACCAGATTACTAAACTTTTGGTGAATGAGGTGCGACAGGTTGTTAAGTGTCTAACTATGGGAGATAGTGCCATGGTGGAGGACAAACTACTGGAGTTATTGGGCGAACCTAGCTTGGAAGCATGCTTTGATGAGGAAGAATAAGAGGAGGTACAACTTGAGTGTGCATGCATGGAAAAAGAGAAAGGAAAATTGGTTTACGTGATAGATGGTGAAGAGGTGGAAAACATGGATGTTAACCATACTATGGGCATGCGCAAGTTTATGGATAGTGATGATGAGTAAGTGTGTACCTACCATGAAACCCTGATAACTAAGAATGTTAACATTGATTCGGAGGTAGAACGTAAGGAGGCTACTATTGGAGATTATTGGAGAAAAGGAGGTTTCGAAGATCATTAATATGTTATGTGAATTTCATGATTTATTTCTGTGTGGGCACCATGAGCTTAAAGGAGTTCATCACTCCTTGGGAGAAATGAAGATCAAGTTAAAGGAAGGTATGCACCCAATTTAGAAGAGACCTTATAAAATGAATCCAAATTTGCACATGAAAGTCAAGGAGGAAATTGAAAAGATGATCGCATCAGAAATCATTGAGGCTATTGAAGAATTAGAATGGATAAGTCTAATGGTCATCAGCAATAAGAAGAATGGAAGGATAAGGATTTGTGTTGATTATAGAGATTTGAATGTGGTATGTGTCATTGACCCTTTTCTAACCCCCTTCACTGAGGGGATCTTGGAAGGAGAAGCTGAGCGTGAGATCTATTCTTTCATAGATGGATTCTTAGGATATCATCAGGTTAGAATTGCAAAGGAGGACCAAGAAAAGACAACTTTTTCCATTGAATGGGGAAGTTTCATCTACATGGTCATGCCTTTTGGACTGAAGAACGCACCTGTTGTGTTTTTGCGCATTGTGGTTCAAGCATTTCAGGAATTCATCCACAAGTTTCTACAAGTTGACCTAGATGAATGGAAAATATATGGATTAGTGAGGTACCATTGTGACAATCTGAGGCTAATTTTTGAGAGGTGCCGATAGTTGATTATATCCCTCAACATTAAGAAATGTATTTTCTCTACTCAATTTGGTACCCTGTTAGGACATATCATATGTAAGGAAGGCTTGCTGGTGG
Organism: Taxus chinensis; assembly: GCA_019776745.2. Classification (NCBI taxonomy): domain Eukaryota; kingdom Viridiplantae; phylum Streptophyta; class Pinopsida; order Cupressales; family Taxaceae; genus Taxus; species Taxus chinensis. The sequence continues at coordinate 452,183,616 of CM034156.1, forward strand.
ATCCTGCCAAAGTTACTATTATTTTGGGATTGGGGAGCCTATCAGCTAGAGCACAATGCATAGATTCCTTAGGCATACAGGGTGTTACTATACATTTATTAATTTTTATGTCAAGATCATTGTGTTGTTGGAAAAGTTACTGAAGCACAAAAGTACATTTCATTGGGGAGAGGTGCATCAGATGGAATTTGAAACATTAAATAATAGGCTTATCACCATGCCTATATTATGCTTTCCCTCTTGGGATAAGCCATTCCATGTACATGTTGATGCTTTAGGGATGGAAATTGGAGCAATCTTAGCACAACCTGGAGAGGGAATTTTTGACCACCCCTTGTGTTTTGCTAGTAGGAAGATAACCCCAACATAATAGAACTATACTACTATTGAGCATGAGGCATTGTAGATGATCTATGCATTGCAAAATAGGAAGTATCTGTTGGAAAAACCATTTATATTATACATGGACCACATGACATTGAAGTACTTGGTAAACAAGCCCATTATACAAGGGAACATATGCAGGTGGGTCCTACAATTTCAAGAGTTTGAGTTTACGATTGTTGTAAAACTGGGTAAGATTAATTTGGGGCCTAACCATTTATAAGGATAGAATTAGGAGAGGACTCATAGATTATTGAGGATACATTCTAGATGCACAATTGTTCAAATTATAGCATGCACCCTCTGACCTGGAAGATATTGTTGTGTTTCTCAAAACGGGTATGGCACTAGATGGAATGAAGACTTTGGAAAGGAAGTAGTTAGCCATACACATTACACTCTATATGTTAATTAGTGGACAGTTATACAAGCTAGGTTGCGATGATATTTTATGTCAGTGCGTGTTAAAGCATGAGTGTGCTACAATCATGGAGGATGCACACGATGGAATTACAAGAGGACACAATGTAGGGAATGTAACTGCGCGCAAGATCCTTCTAGTAGGATTTTGTTGGGAAACAATTTATAAAGATTGTATCAAGTATTGAAAGGCCTGTGAACACTGTAAGTGCCTTGGTAGACTAGGGAAAAGAGATGAAATGCCATTAAGACTGATTTTCAGTGCTGAGCTCTTCGAGAAGTGGGAAATTGATTTCATAGGCGCTATTTCTCTAGCTGTGTGAAAGATGGGTTCAGAATATATCATTACATGCATCGATTACTTTACAAGGTGGGCGGAAATGGTGCCAATAAGGTATTACACAATGCCAACGATAGCAAGGTTCTTGTGGGAAAATATAATTAGTAGATTTGGATGCCTGTTGAGCTTAACAAGTGATAAGAGTAACCATTTCTTAAATGAAATAGTTAGAATCTTATTAGTAGAATTCATGGTGGCCCATCACAAGACTACCCCTTATCACCCACAAGCTAATGGTACTGCTGAGGTGTTTAACAAAATTTTGATTCACACGTTAACCAAGTACCTTTTCAATTGGTGTTTGGCATAGAAGATGTGTTACCTATTGAATTTATGTTACCATCACTACATATAGTGCATGCAGGAGGGTTAGATGATGCAAAAGTTCTTGAGGAGAGGATTGATAAGTTGATGTAGTTGGATGAGAGGCACACTATTGCTCGATGGAGTCAGAAAATAGAAAAATCCAAGCAGAAGACATGAAATGATAGAAACATCAAGAATAAGTAGTTTGAGGTTGGGAAAATGGATCTCGTGTATGATTCCAAGTTTCTGTGCCATCTTGGGAAATTCAAAGTCCATTGGTTGGGCCCATACATTGTATCCAATATACTTAATTCAGATGATCTCCAGTTACAAGTGCTGGATGGAACATAGTTTTCAGGCCATTTTAATAGGAGTAGGCTGAAGCCCTACTATAAATAAGTCTTCTTTGTGTTTGTAAATAAGGAAATATTTCTAGTTAGCCTAGGAATTTCTTTGGTGTAGTTTCCTTTCTTTGTGTTTCCCTTTCTTGTTTCTTTGTTTTCTATGCATTTGTGCTCTAGTAGCCTCTTATTATTTTTAAAAAAATTCTATGTGCAGAGGACTGTGCATCTATTTTTGTGTGGGGTGGAGTGATGTGATAAGTTCTTGAAGCTATGGTTGTTAATGGCATGGCCAGGGTTGAAAAGTAAAAAACACATGGATTGGAAGATCACGCATAGAAGAGGTGAACATAAGGGAAAGATGGTGTTAAAAGGCTTTATAAAAACCACATACAAGAATGAAAAGCATAGGAACAACATGAGGTAGGTGATGTCAAGAACTAATATTAGGACATAGAGGAAGAATGCCTTTGGTGATGTACATGTGTATGTAAGGATTTGTGGTCAGTAAGGGGTTTTTGTATGCTTGAAGGTTACAAAATTTTTCCATGTAAGATTGAGCATGAAGAAAAAGTGCTGAAGGTTGGCGTTGGAAAAAATATTCCTTTATTGCAAAAGTATGTTACTAGGTGGCATGGAATTTATTGCAGAGAAGAGGAAAAGTTATAAATAGAAGATATGGGGTGTGTTATTTCCTACCTTGGATTTTAAGTTATCAAAGAGCTCTCATGAATGAGGGCATTCTTACGAATAAGTTTTGAGAAGATTTGTCAATATTTACAAGCATAGCTAGTTTGATCAGCAAACCAAAGTGGAAAGGAGAACACAGGTGTAGGCGGAGAAGGTTGTGTTGAAGAATCCCATGGGTTTTACACCATCTTGTGGAAAAAGGGTTTTTCCAGGCTAGTGTTGCCTAGGTAGGGCACATGTTTTGAAGAAATTTTCACAAAGGAGTGGAGCTGCAGAGTTGAACACAGCCAAAACTAGGAAAAAGGAAAATTTTTTAAGGACCCGATGAAGGAATGCCACCAAGGAAAGTAGAAAATGTTTCACCGAAGAAGGGAAAGGGAAAGGGAAAACAATCCATTTCTACTATATTCAACAAAGAATGGTATGCAAAAATGTAGTACCAAGACTACATATTACTTAGTAAATAATGGGTGTCTCACATCTGGAAGATGGACATTAGTGATTAAAACCATTGAACGAACACCACAGAAAATGAAATATACTAAAACTATTTTTCCCTACATAAAAGAGGATGCCAGATGGAATGCCCATCTATGATGATGAGGTAAAAGTGAAAATGGGGAAGGCTGGGTTGTTGCAACTCTACGAGTTTCCTTATTTCAGAATGAAGAAGTGACTATACCAATGGTTGATGTCGCAGGTACATGAAGAACACTTCATTTCACAAGTCAGAGGATGCGCATAACCCCTAGATAATTTCTAAGTTCATCATCTTTATCTATGAAGGAGATTCATTAGACTATGATTTAGAAGATAAGGAATCCATTAAGAATACCGTTGAAGATTATGACTACAAGAAGGGTTTGTGCTACTTCGACATTTCTACAATTACTAACCCGGTGATGAGGATGGCCATGTGCTTGGTAACAAAGATGAATGGGAAAGAAAGATGGACACAAGTACATAAGTCCTGGTTGAATGTATGTCATAAGATCTTAGAGGGGATCATCTATAACCTCTCAACTTTTATTGCAAAGGAGATCATAAATGCCAAACACGATGGAGAGAAGATCATGTTTGGTAATGTCCTCCTCACCGTTATCTTTTTAGAGATTAGAGTGCCTGATGGGCTGGATAATTTTGTTTGGGAATACCCAGATGAGAACCCCTCCCGTGCCAAGAGGTTTAAAAATTATACTCGTGACACCATGACGGCCGCTCATAAGGTACACCTACAAAGGTGGTATAAGTGGATGCATGATGCATTTGGGGTTGAATGGAGAATACCTGAGCATTTTCCTTCAATAGTGCAAGGAGAGGCTGAGTTTTCCATATACCAACATTTCTATATCAGAAAATTTACTTTGATATATGGAACCAAGAGTCCTTGGTGTAAGTTTTCTTTCTCCTTCACGATGCAGTACTTCCAGGCCAGGGTAAATCATTTCAAAGAGGTGAAAAAACTTAATTTTGATCTAATTTTAGTAGATCAAGACTACCATGAGTTGCAAAGGAAGTTAGTATACCCCAAGAATCACACCTATATGGAGAGGTATGTCTCCCATGATGTATACATGTTGAAACTAGTAACATTACATGTTATAGGGAGGACAATAACAAGGGTGTATTTGTGCATAAGGCCTAAGTATGAAAAGGGTGCTTATGTTGAAGATGATGTATCCATTCTTGAGGGCCCCACCACATGGAAAAAGACAATGCCAAGGAACAGAGACAGAGGAAAGGCTCCTGAGAAAAATGTGCCGAGCTTGCAGAGAATACAAATAATAGGGGCATAACAGTCAGACACGGGCATAAGTACTTATGTCCACTGGAAGAGGTATCCCAAGAGAAAAGAGTCACCACAAAAGGAAGAGTCACCGGTAAGGGAGAGTCACCATAGAAAGAAGAAAAAGAGAATTCCCTTGAATTGGAGTCACTAGTAAGGAAGAAGCAAAGGGTGACAAAAGGGTCTTACTTAGGAGAAATAGAAAGCATGGAGGTTGACAAGGTTGATGAAGATGATGAAGAGCATGACGAGGCCCATGATCATCCTGTGTATGATGTAGATGAGCCAGATGAAGAAGGAAATTAAGAGAAGGATGAGAATGAGGAAGGTGCTCATGACAAGGGGGGAGCGAGGAAGTAAACATGAAGGATCAGAAGTCCTCGACCTCGACCAAGGAGCAGATGGATAATACTATAGAGAGAGAAGTGGTAGGAATTATCAAATAATTGGTGGAGCACAAAGTTGAACAAAGTGCTGAAGAAGTGCTAAAGGAAACTGAGGAGAGTTTAAGTGTAGGAAAGGGGTATGGAAGCATGGACAAAGACCCTATCTTAGCAATATGATTCCTAAAGGTAGTACGCATAGGTGGAAAGGGCATAATAGTGGTGTAAGAACAAGAGATGAATTATAATAATGATCATAACAAGGTATTGTGTGCACACTTCAAAAGTACCGTTCCCAAAAACCAACTCCTCTCTTGGTCTTCATTTGATTAAGAATGTGCATACCCATGCACAAGGAAAATGCTATCTTGTGATTTTGAGTCTATTAGCATATGGATTTGCACACATGCAAATGACATGCAACAGTGTGGGAATGAAGTTCCTCCTCAATGAAGGTGAGGCTGCCTTTATTGAAAACCAAAACTATATTTACATCTGTACATTCAAAATTGTATGTGGGGGGTGTTTTGGAACATCAATGGAAGAAAAGTGAATGAAGGAGATAGAATGAAATGAAGGAAAGGAGTGGAATGGAATGGACTGAAAGAACATGCAAGAGTTAGGTAAAAATAGATCCTAATGTTGCATGAAGAGGAAAGTTGAATAACAAACACAAATAAAATAGAGTTTGAGTTAGTTAAACAAGAACATGTAAAAGGGAACACATATGAGCAAGTAGACAATCAGAGCTTGATCACTGTGAACTAGAACAACTGATTACTAATGTTGACAATAAGATCAAAGATAATATTTTCATTCAAGATTTAAACACCTAACATCTAATGAACATAAGAACACCAAATGTTACCAGAGATAATAAATGAAACAAAGTTCTTATTCCATTAACTCCAAAATGTTTTTCACAAAAGAACAAAAAGTTTCTTCTTGAAACAAAGATTGCACATAAGTATTCTCTTCTCCTCTCTCAAACTCACCCTTACAAATGAGCCCTTGACTTCCTTTTATAACCCAAAATTTGGTTACAAAGTAGTTAGGGTTTTACATGATCATTAAATAAGGCACTTAAGTGACCTTTGAATTTTTCTAACCAACTTTATTAAAGACAACCCAAAAATAGAAATTACTTAGAATATCTAATGTTTCCCAAATAACAACACCTTTTAAAATATACAATAATAATCAGTTCCTTATCCATTGAAATGAGGTCCACCTATCTCAAACGTATGAGAAATGGACTCTCCCACTTCGCTAGATATCAACAAAATCAACTCCCTACACCGCCAGTTAAATTAGGATCTGCTGCTTTTGCTAGTTGAAAAGATCTAAACCTTCCCAACGTTTCAAACATCTTTTCTTCTTCTAGAGGTTCACTTGGCTGAAGAATATCCTCACAAAACACGTATAATTTAAGAATTCTACTTGGCATATAATTTAAAATAACAATTTGAGACTGAGCACTCTTAAACAAGTTCTTCAATTTGATACACCGCTCCATGGAAACTGACAAAAAATTGTTGGCGGGAGTGTACATGTCTTTGAACAATCATGAAAATTGTTCTTCCACCTACTCCGATGAACACCTTTGGTTATGCTCATTTACTAGGTTGCAGGGAATCTCAGCCATGAATTCCTAGATCAAGGAAAGTGAAGTGAAAACTTCGTTGCACATGTTGTCATAATGGATCATAGAATCCACGAGAAGTGTCTTTCTTGATTTAAGATGTAGACACCAAAGAAAACGTGTCCCTCAATGTTCAAATTTGAGAATCCCTTCAATAGCAAACACTAAAGATTCCATACTTGTCATCTCCTACAGACTGGGTAATATCTCATCCAAATTTGATATAGTAGAAACAAAAGTTTCTTTGAAAGAAAGAATTGGATCCAGATATACACTGATATCTTCATGAAGCTTAACTACAGTCTTGATCACTCCCTGGCCCAAAACGAGAATCTTCGAAAGCCAAATTTTAGTGACATGACCCAACATGTTTATTTCCTTTCAAAAATTAAGAGTCTCTTCATCTGGGGCAGCCACCGCATCAGGTACTGGGAAGGTGGATGATATGGGATTTATCAAATGCTGAACATACTCCACCAATTGACTCTTTTCAGCCTTGAGCCGAGAATTTTGGGACTTGTATTTCTCTAGTATTTTTAACATGATATCAATTGAATCTCGAGCCATCGTCATGTCACTTTCTAACGTATATCTCCCAAGTCCTAGTCTGGAAACTTCATAGTCGGCTGGCATCATAGCATTGCGCTCTTTATCCACTTGTGGAATGGCAAGGTCTACAAACTTGTTTCCATTATTATCCACCATTATTTGAGAAAGTACCTTAGGCTTCTTAGGAATGGCATAATTCGACAGTTTGAAAAGGGCATCAAAATCAATGTCAATTAGCTTGACAACTCTCTTCCTTTTCTTCACTTCAGAATAAACCCAAGAAGGAGTTTCATTTACTATCTTGGCATATAGAATCTTGGAGCTCGAATCAATATTATCATTATTCCTGACATCATGAGATCCTTCTTGAATCCTATAAATGGCCTCAATTTGAGGAGACACAACCTCAATGTCCACTTCCTGATCATTTGGGAGATTTTGGGAAATCCCTTCATGAACTACGTGCTCCGAAGTATTTGATATTTGAATTACTTACACTTGAGTGGGTGTTTATTCGAAGCATGGCTAAGGATCATTTGATACCAGTGCCTGAGTGCTATTAACGATGTGATTGGAAGAATCTCTACTCGAGGTAGAAAATCTAGACACACGCTCCTTTCCTTCTTCAGGGTTTGGATCTTTGGATCTCTCTCCTCGTGACACGTTGCTCGGTGAAGTGGATTTTGGAAACCATTCTTTTCTTGTATGTTGTGTATGATTGGATGGTAATGAAGTTGATAGAGAAGAAACCTTGGTCGAATGGAGGCCCCCTAATATAGGTAATTTTTGTGATCCAGAATTGATTGAAATTTGGCAAGTTCCTTGTCATACCAAGATATGCTTCTTTTGATAATTGGTTGGTTCTTGCCATCGAGAGAAAACTCATCTCTTTTGGTCCAGTTGATTCGAGGGAATAGCATGAAGGAAATGGCATCATACGAGGGATCGATGACATCCTCATCATCGATTATGAATGAATCAGGAGGACTCTGGATGTGGAAGGCCTTGATCTGAGCAAGTGTTAGGCGAGATTACTCTTGTATCCTTACGTCATGTTCATCCGAACAAGCAGCCCAGAAATCCTCCATGGTAGGGTTATGTTGATACTTCACTCCCATAATCATTTGCATATAACCATTGATATCAAACTGGGCTCTCTTCATATATGGATGGATGGTTATGAGAGCAAACTCCTTTTCCATTAGTTGTGCACTGAATAAATTTGGGCATTGGTATTCCCCGATTTGGATCAGAAAATGAATTCTTGGACGTTGTTTGTCACTAAGTAGGCAGTGAACTTGGAACAATTGTCATGCCAACTCCATTAACGCCCACTTATCACTGACATACTTGGGAAGTTTCCACAGGGTCCCATCAAAGCCACTCACACAAATGTAGGAAAAAGATGAAAATTGTATAAACTAGGTTCCCCATTGGGAAATGACACTCATGGCTTCTTTCGAAAACCTTTCCTCAGTATTTTGATTCCAGTTATAGATCACGCGGAAGGTGAATACATCGTTGACTCTGCTAAAATGGTGAGAACTATTTTTAAAGCTGAGCTGAGGGTAATAATTAAAAATGTTGTTTGATGACCCTAGGACCCTTCTCGTTTCAAGTCCTGAAAATAGCTTTCTTTGTGTTACTGCATAGGTCAGATATGAGGTCATGTAGAATCATCCAGTCATTTTGACTTCTATCAATTGCTTGTGAATGGTGTTATTGATGATGGTGGCCCAGTCCACAAACTCCTTCTTTGCTAGGATGATACAAATAAACTAGTACATCCATGGGTGGAAAACCCTTGCAGAAGGTAAACCAAAAACTCGACTTAGGAGAGTGATCATGTCTCCAATCTCTTCCATGAACTCAATGCGGTATAGTTCTTTGGGGAACTAGTCAATCTAAGGTATCTTGGTTACCAGCCAATTGTTCTTAACCATTTTGCTCCATGTTAGGGGTTCTTCATCCCATAACTCTTGCGCTGACTGCGAGTGATATCTGCATTCTCAGGAAAGTCAGGTATCCTGAGAAAATCCTCAGTGTGTTCAGGTTTGATTAAGAGGAAAGGCTCGTGGTTATCTTTATAAATTCCTCGTCTCTCAGGTTCGTAATGCTCTACACAAGAAATCACCAATTCCGGACACTGCATCGAGACAGGGAATGCTGCTGCTTGGGGTAGGCCACTGTGGTAAAGCCTATTAGAGAAAATGGTTTTTCCTTCAATTTTCACTCACTCACAAAACTGTTGCACGTTGATATGACTTAGGTTTGTATCGGTGATGTTGTCATATGCCAACTTAATAGAGTTGGGAGGAATAATTCCTTGGAATTCATATATCAGGGCAGATTTATTATATTTTTCCACTGGCTTCCTCGATCTCCCTGCAGATTTGGATCTTTCGGCCATTATGAATTTAACAGAAAAGTGACTCAGGCATGCAAAATAAAGCAAACGGGGCTGGGTCTCAGTCTCTGACACCCCGTTGATGTAGAAAAAATACTTTTCACTTTAAATTTTATTATTATTATTAATAATATTTTAAAACAATAATAATAATAAATAATAAAAACCGAGTAATTTCTGGAATACAATTTTTTGATTTTATTTAGTTATTTTTTAAAAATAAATAAATTCACTTGGATTTGATATGTCAATACAAACAAATCAAGACTAAGCTCGAATTCTAATTCTGACAATAACAATTAAAATATCCCGATCTTAATATTTTGCATGAATGGAGTTTCCTTTCTTCTTGGAGTGTGGATCTTGTACTTAGCTGGCACGTTTTTCTTTCTCCTAGCTTTAGCTCAATTGAAAACAAATTCTATTCTCCTTGTTGCATGCTGGAGTTGTTGATCCTCCCTCCATAGCTGCATGTAAACAAGAAAAAAAAATGTAAATTTCTGACATATGCGTGGAACTGGTGCCTTTTCTGATCAGCTATTGATGTGAATTGACATCCCTTTTGGATTATTCTTCTTGAAAAATTTAACTTGTCTTTTGCTGATCCTCCTTAGCTGGGCGCATGAAAGAAGACTCTTCCTTTCTGAGTTTAATTAAAAACAATCCTTTTATCTCTTCCTTGCATGGAAAATATCCAAATGCAAGACAAGGAAAAGGAACTTTCAAACCTCTGCGTGCTTTGACCATACCTGGGCCTCTCTTCTAAAACTGGACTAGTCTTTAGCAGTGCATGCATAGCGTTTTGGATTTATATCTATCAACAAAAACTGTTCTAGTTCTCTTCCTTTTCTATTTAAAAATTTTTCCTTCAGGCCGATGCGTGGGCTATTTTAAGCCAACAATAAATAGGATTTGTTTTTATTTGTCCCTTTCTCCCTGGTATGGGCAATGGCCTGAGGGTGGAGCAGCCTGCCTTATTCTTATTCTAAAACAAAATAGGTGCTCCCTTTCTCCTCCCGGGCATACTGGAAGATTACCAATCTTGCCTTTCCTTCTGCTAAAAACGTTTAATGAATACTTCTTTCCTTCTAGCCTAGGTGCTGAAAGACGTTTTTGTTTTGATTTGTTGAATTTCTTCTTTCAACGTGGTTGCTGTCCTCCTTTTTCCCTTTTTTTAATTTAAAAAAAAATGTGCTGGCTACATGGAAAGGTGTTTGGGGCGTGCACCTTATCTTACTTCCTCTTGGCTGGGTGTGGGAGTTAATTTTCACCTCCATGTGGTCTTTCTCCTTGGCTGTGTTTTTATCATTAACAAATTGTTCCCCTTTTTTTAATATCAAAAATTGTTCTTTATTCCCCACATGTGTGGAATTTCTCATGGGCTGGGTGGCTTGCCTTCAGATCTGATCTTAAAACTGTTCCTCTCTCCCCTCTCCCAGCACGTGGAGATTTTGCTTTGATCTACTCCTCATTTCTTTGCTGTTATTTTCTTTTTCTTATGCAATGTATGGAGCTGTTGGAAACAAAACCAAAAACTTTCTTGTATTTTTTCTTCACAATGGCGTTAGTTTCTCTTACATAAGGCTGAAAAAATATTATTTCTTCTAGAAGAAAGAACCAATTGAAAGGTTTGTATGAATTTTTCAATGGGTTTGATGGAGGAAGTTACGTGAATTAATCTAACTTCCTCTCTTCCCGGGTAGTGGCTTAAGTGCCAGGGGAAATGGGAAAAGAAACGGGCAATTGCCAATGGGAATGGAAAAATCAGTTGGAAATCCCCGTCCAATTTCCCCATGTGGGAAATTGGGGAATTTTATGCTCGTTTTCCAATCCATGATTTGGCAATTGGAAAAGGAAAACCCATATGTGGGAAATTTGAAGGAAATTGCCAGGAAAGTGGAAAACCAGGTTGGAAACGAAAGCTTACTTCCCCAACACTAAAACTTGTCGAATGAACTTTAATTTATATTTATTTAATTAAATACTCCTTAAGTGATTTTTTAAAAAATTAATTTAATCAAACAAGGAGCAATAAATTAATTAAATATTAATTAATTATTTTAATGTATTTTAACACGTTTTAAAGCCTGGCAGGAAGAGTTCTCGCCCGAAAATCATGAAACGAAGATCGAAATGATCACAAAAATAAGATGATCGCGATGAGTTCAATGAACCATGCAAAGTAACAATTTTCAAAATTTTCTAATTTTTCATTTTTTAATTAATTTTTTAAGAATTTTGTGAAGTCAAAATTGGCTGATAACAGATGGCTCTGATTGGGGACAAGGACTTCATGGACGCAGCAATGGATCCAGACCAAAATAGTCATGAACATGATCACATAATGATGGGGCACAAAAATGGGGTGACACAAGAGAGGAGACTGAAAAATAGGGAAACAAACAAACCAAAATCGTAATTACCTATGTACATACGGGGAACAACCCGTTTTCTATTTTGGTAATATTTGAGATACTACCCACTGTAGGGCAAAGGAAAATGAGTTCCATCAAGATATGCCAAATAGTAGGTACTATCTCCACAGAAATGTCTTATTTTGAATGGTCCCAGCCACAGTGAGTCAAACTTCCCATGCTTTCCCTTCGGCTCACATCTTTTATCCCAGAGAAGAACTAAGTCATTGATTTGAAACTGTCTCTCTCTAGTTTTCCTGTCAAACAACTTCTTTACCTTGGATTGATGTTCCTCGATCCTGTTGGCCACTTGAATTCTTTGTTCCTTGAGCCTACTTAGGAACATGACCCTTTCATCTAATGCATTGGCGAAGCATTCATCATCAACTGCCTGAGCTAATTTTAACACTGGTAGCTCGAATGTGATGGGAATTTGAGCATCAGTTCCATACAGAAGTTGAAATTGAGACATCCCAATTGCCCTTTTGGGAGTTATGTGGTCAGTCCACAATGCATCGTATAAATTTTTGTGCCAATTTATTTGATTTTCTTCTACTAACTTGCGCACGATGGTAATGATGTTTTTTTTACTAGATTCAACTTGACCATTTCCCTGTGGGTAGTAATCTGATGAATGAGATAAGGATATCCCATATCCATAATAAAAACCTATCATCTCTATAGAAGAAAACTTTGAGGCATTGTCAGTCTTGATCTTGTGAGGAATTCCATAATGAACCAATATGTTTTCTTTGATGAAATCACAAATTACTGTAGTAGATGTTTGTTTCACTGGTATAGCTTCTACCCACTTAGTAAAGTAATCAATGGTGGTGAGAATGTGGGTATGAACCAGTGCTAGAATTAGGATTTAAGACCCCGATGAAATCTAAACCCCATTGTTGAAAGGGTTATTTAATGAACAACTAGCTTCAAAGGAAGTGCTGCCAACTTTGGTCTTTCAACAAATTGTTGACAAGCCTCACATTTGGTCACCCATTTTTGAGCATCATAAGACATAGTGGGCTAGTAATAATGTGCTCTCAAAATTTTATGGGCTATTATTGGGCTAGAAAAATGACCGCCACAAGAATTATTGTGGAAGGCTTCCAACAACCTAGGCTGTTGTTCTTTATCAACACATATGAGGAACATGTCGTCAATTCCTTTCTTAGAACAACGTGTTATCCCAAATGATGTATCTGGTAGCTCTTAGTTTGATAGCTCGTTTCTCTTTAGCTGTAAGGTTCTCTAGACACTTGATATATGTGAGGAAGTAGGCAATATCAGAATACCATTCATCTGTGGTACTGACAAACACTACCATTAGTAAATTTTCTTCAAGTAGTTCTTCTTTAGAGTTATCTCGTGGTTCATTCTCTGCAATGAGTTGATAGAGTCCTCTCCCTTGAACCAACTTGGTAGGCTTGATATCCAGATCATATTCTTGGATCTTGGAGACCCAATTACCTCTTTTAGATCCTGGTTCTTATTGTATCAACATTGATTTCATGGTGGTGTCTGGAACTAAGACTTTGGTGTGAGAATTCAACACATAATACCTAAAGTGTTTCATGGATCTTACCACCGCATACACATGTCTCTCAAGAGGAGTGTAATTAAGTTCATGTTTCTTGAATCCCAAACTCATGAATGCGATAGGAGATTCAATCCCCTCTTGATTGTGCTGATTCAAAATGGTAGAGATTGTGTGTGGCGAAGCATAGTAATAAATTATAAAATCCTTCTTAAAATTGGGACACACCAATGTAGGAGCTTTTACAATAGCACCCTTGATTTGTTCAAATGCCTCTCTACCTTCCTTTGACCATTTGAAGGATTCGTTTCCTTTCATCATATCAGTGATTTCTTTAGTCATCTCGGCAAAATCTAGCACGAATCTTCTCAAAAAGTTCACTTTTCCAAAGAAGGAGTGGACTCTAGGTTTACTTGTAGGCAGGGAAAGATTCTTTATAGCTTGAACGTGTTCAGGATCAATCTTAGTTCCTTCCTTAGAAACAATATGACCTAGGAGTTTACCTTTTGTAACTCCAAACACAGAATTTTTTGGATTTAGAGAAATCTTATGAAGTTTACACCTTTGCAAAATTTTCTCTAAATCTCTGAAGTGATCTTCTTGCTTCTTTGAGAACAATGTCAAGTCATCTAGGTATATCACAATGATCTTGTCTTTATAATCTGCAAACGCCATATCTATGGCCCTTTGAAAAGTTGTTCCGACATTGATCAAACCAAAGGGCATTCTTCTATACGCAAACATACCCCAAGGGGTAGTGAATGCGGTTTTATGTTGATCTTCTCTAGCCACTTCAATCTGATTATAGCCAGAGAAACCATCTAGCATAGATAGCATTTCTGATCTAGTTACTTCTTGCAGAATATGGTCCATGACTAGAAGTGGATAGTTATCCTTCAAGGAATCCTGATTAAGATTGTAGAAATCCACGCAAATCCTAATTTCTCCATTTTTCTTATGAACCGGTATAATATTAGTTATCCAGGTTGAATATCGAATAGGAAAAACTATTCGTGCATCTAACATCTTTTGAACTTCATGAAATATTGTCCCTGCAATATTGGGATTATATTGTCTTTTCTTTTTCCTGAATGGAATTGCAGCAAGCTTCAAGGGTATGGCATGCTCCATTTCCCTGGGTTTGAAAGACTTCAAGTCTTTGTATGAATAAGCCAAAACGTTAGAATATTTGGTAAGGAGGCTTATGAATTTCCCGCGCTCCTCAAGTGAGCAACACTTACCAATATTGATCAAGTGATGTTTATCCTTGGTATTGATATTAACTTGCTCATAGTCAGTAGAATTTGTAGGTCATGCCTACTCTTTCTCTTTGATAAACCTGTCATGTTTTTCAAAAATTTCTTCAAGTGAAACCAATCCCTAGGGAATTTTATTTCCTTTGAGTTGAATGATGCCATTGCCAGGATCTTCATTCTCAACTCCTTCCTGACTGGGTGAGGTATTTGATTCATGAAATGCCGAATCACTTCCTTCAAAGTACAATTGTTCAAAATTTTCTCTCTTTTCCAAGAAGGCAATAATTTGTTGATCATCATTAAATACTTTCCAATTTTCTACATTGTTAGGAACACTTGGCCTAAAAACCATTTCAATGGTGTATTTGACTTGATCAAATTCTGAATAAGGAATCATTAATGACACTGAGACTACTAGAGAATCCTCTTTTTCATTATTTTCACGAGGTAAAAATTTTATGGAAAAAGCATCAAAGACTTCTATTGCATCCCACACTTTATTTCTGTAGTGTCTCAAATGATCATTCTTTATTTGGAACTGATTTCTTACCTGTTTCACGATCAATTACACATCTCCAAAGAGTTCCAGATTTTTGATCCCTTTCTCCTCTACAACTTAGAGGCCAAGGATTAATGCCTCATACTCTGCAGTGTTATTAGTAGTTGAAAATTTGAGTTTATAGGAAAAAGGATAATTTTTACCATTTGGAGATATGAGCACCACTCCTGCACTAGAGCCCATTGAGCAACAACTTCCATCGAACTCAAGAGTCTAGATCTCATTGGAATCTTAGAAAGTGATCTCAGGGGTATGAATTTATGTAGTCATCATATAATTACCCATACTTGAGCCTTGAAAAAGGATATGTGTGCAAGGATCTTCAGTTTTAGTTACCGTGAACTTTGCCTAAGCTTCCAGCATAAGTTTCTTCATTTCTCCATTGATAGGAATCATGGCGTGAGACCAGTCCATTTGAATCTCACCACCCAAGTCCCTACAAAATTTCCTATTCAACAACATTCCATACGAGGTAGGAATATCAGCAACTAAAATAGTTACCTTAACTCGCTTTTAAGGGAATTGGGCTAAAACCATTTGGGCATCTTTAATCTTCCCGATCAGAGGAACTTGCTTTATTTCCATGGAGTAACATGATCTGAATGTTCTCATATAATTCAAACCAAGAACATGTGCTACTTTTGTCAGCATCACATTATCCGAGGCTCCAGAGTCTATAATGCAATTACTTAATTTGCATTCGTTGATTAGAAAGGACACAAAGAAAGGTTCAATATTTTCATTTGAAGGTGTAGTGTCCACCACAATATTTTGAGTTTTCCCATCTTTTGGAGTTTTTAGAATTCCTTTAGAGGAATGAAAAGTAGAGTCACCTTTGATAAACTGGACCAATTTCTCGAGCTGATCCTTATTGGACTTCAAGTACTCTGCCTGTGACATGGAAATTTTTGTTTTATTGATATGATCAATGATATCAAATTTAGGAAAAGTAATCACACTTGAAGTCTTAGATATAAGTTCTTTCAAACTTGCTGATGGCATACTTTTGACCTTGGCCTTGGGCTTGGTTGATACAGATGTGGAAGAAGAAGTCTTTCTTTGTAGTTGGTTTACCAACTAATTGATCTAACAAAGGCCCTCCTTTCTTTAAGATAGTCTTGACCTTTGAAACCTCAATTGCTTTGGACTCTTTAGGAACCTCATTTGTCTTGGATTCTTTTGGATTTTCCTTGGAAACCTCTTTATCTCCCTCCTTAGTGGTATTCTACTACTTTTTCTGAGAGCGTGTGAAGACAGTGAAGGATTGACTATTCATATCTTCTATAATTTTTTCGTATTCATCTTCTTCATCGGAACGGTACTCAAAGAAATGATTATTACTTTCCCCCTCAAGATCTTTAACTTCAGGTTCAGATGTCTCAAAATCTAGCTCTTCCTCATCAACCTCAACGACTTCAATCTCGTCATCACTTTCTTCAATGAGATCACATTTAAAATTAGTTGCGGGAGCTACTTCAATAGCAAGCCTCATTGGAGCACCTGTAATCCTGGCTTTGTTGGGAACGTATCCTTTTCACAGGATGTATTTGTAAGGAGTAGGTCTACTACTTTGAGCAACTTGCTTCTTCAAAGCTAGCACATCATTAGCCAACTTAGTGAGTATAGTTTTTGAAACGTTGGGAGTTTCTTGACTCTTTCGCCTTTGAGGGAAATTTTTCTTGAATTTTCCTACCATGATTAAGTCATCTTCAATTTCTATGGCCAAAGATTGAGCAAGTTCCAAAGTAGCCACCCTGGCCCTTCTTAGCTGATAGCACACTTCTGGTTGTTGTGCATGGTATTAAAGAAACATTTTTTTCCACCAAGGTTTGTTGAGGAATATTATAGTGCTTGTTCATATTTATGTGTGTGAATAATAATTATGTGTGCAATTATTATTGTTGAGAGATTATTGTTAGAGATAGTATAATATATTGTTTCAACAATATATTATTATATTTATTAGTTATGTGTGGCGTTACGTGAGTTATTCTCACCCCACATAATTAGGCTTGGTTGAGATTTTGTAGTTGAGTTAGTTTCCTATATTCTAGGGAAACTCCAGTTTTGATGCGCGAATTAGGCTGAATTGTATTGTGTGAGAAATATAGAGAAGTAATATAATAATTCTGTGTATTGTTTCAGCATGTAAATCTGATTCAGAGTTTGTCATTTAGCATCAGAGTGATTCAATCACAATGAGAAATTGAAAATATATGGGCTAACTTCTTGTTCTTCTTTGCCTCCTATTGACGTGTCATATCGAGCAGGTTAATTGATATCACCTGCTATTATCAGTCCATAAACGTTTGATGGTATTCATGGCAAAGGTGGTCTAGTGTGTGACAACAAGTGATCTGCCATTTGATTCACAGTCTGATGTGTACATTCTATCTTCACATTTGTCTTTCAGGTGGAAATAGTGCTAGTAAATATTGTTTGGTGGTGTCGACCAAGTTTCTTCATGGTCACGAGGAGATATTTTAGCTTGAAACCAAAGGTCTCTTAAATATTGATGTAAGGAGCAGGTTCTATCTGTGTGCATACAGAGTCATGTTCCCATATCCAAGCAAATGGTGCAGTTAAACGATTAGAAGAAGAATTAGATCATGTGGTGTGTTCTATACTTTTTTCTAGGAGTCTGGTGCTTGAGATCTGTGGCATGATTTCTTGCAGGTTTCAAGTCTATGTGCATTTTCTAGACGTCTTTTTTCATAGTTGCATTGAACTTCTGCCAGCTGAATATCTTTGGTTGAGTAGATACCTTTTCTTCAATGGGAGTCTTTGATAGACACTGGTTTGTTTTCTTGTTACGGTCACCAATACGCCAAATAAAACCACAAAGAATATTGACTCCATGTGGCACATACAGGTTTGGGAAGAAGTTTTTTTTTTTCTCAAAATTGACCAATCGTCAGTCATATGTCATTGGTTTTAAATTATCAAAAATTCAAAGTTGTGTCTTCTCAAAATCAATGTTGTGGTGCAATGTTCTCATCCATTCTGAATCCAGAGACAGTTATAGGGGAGCTGACAAAGGAAATTCAGAAACTAAGTTCTAAAGAACTAGGTACCAGGTGTCGAGAAGAAATAAAGGAATTGATGGAAATGTCTTTTTGAATGCCATCTGATTTTGAGCTAACGAGTAAATAAAAATCACAGACCTTAGTAATTCTATAGGTACGTTTAAGACTGTCCATTCTTAGGTCGGTAATGTAGAATGTTTTCCTTTAGTTGTAGCAATTTTTTTTTAATTAATAATCATTTAGGTAAGTTTATAAGGTTTATCGTTTCATAATATAACATGTTCTAGTCTTTTAAATACTTGATACCATTATATCTTGTGCGGTTAAAAGTCTATACATTTTAGTGTTGATATTAGGAGTGAAATCTTTCCACAAGTTAAAATCAAATTCATTGTGAATATAGTGTCAAATTGTCAAGTTTTGTAGTCATCATTAAAATTATGAGTCAACAAAATACTGTATTGTCTAAGATTCATTGTGTGTCATAGTGTCATCATTATTCTAAAAAGTAATTAATGGTTACTTGTGCACTTTTCCCAAATAGCTTGCCTCAAATCTAATGATATATCTTCTTGAGTATCTGCAAAAACAAGATTTGGTTGCAAGATAGGTGGGTTACCTGTAATAGTCATACAACTTATTACCTGGGTGGAAGAGGACCCAACGTCGGTGAACAACTATCAACACGTGCCCAGGAGGTCTTTTGGCCACAAGTGTGGGTGTTCTTCTTCTAAGGTCTTCGATGTATATTTCTTTGTCAATGGCTCTATCAATAGCCACAAATTGCTGCAAGCTTTCATAGTTTTCCCAAGCAACTGTTCAAAGGTTCGCAGCAATGTCTCCTTGGAAACCTTCGTCTAGCACAAGATTCGGTTGAAGAACTGGAGCTTGTGCAGAGGGGATAGTCATAAATATTTAACCAAGCACTGGTTAACGATTTTTGAATCCCCAGTAGAGTCGCCAAAAATTGTTAGCATATGGATTTGCACGCATGCAAATGACATGCAACAGTGTGGGAATGAAGTCCCTCCTCAATGAAGGTGAGGCTTCATTTATTGAAAACTGAAACTATATTTACATCTGTACATTCAAAATTGTATGTGGAGGGTGTTTTGGAACATCAATGGAAAGAAAAGTGAATGAAGGAAATGGAATAGAAAGAAGGAAAGGAATGAAATTGAATGAACTGAAAGAACATGCAAGATTTAGGTAAAAACAGAGCCTAATATTGCATGAAGAGGAAAGATGAATAACTAACACAAATAAAATGGAGTTTGAGTTAGCCAAACAAGAACATGTAAAAGGGAACACACATGAGCAAGTAGATAATCAGAGCTTGATCACTGTGAACTAGAACAACTGATTAATAATGTTGACAATAAGATCAAAGATAATATTTGCATGCAAGATTCAAACACCTAACATCTAATGAACATAAGAACACCAAATGTTACAAGAGACAATGAATGAGACACAAAGTTCATATTTCATTAACTCCAAAATGTTTTTCACAAAAGAACACAAAGTTTCTTCCTGAACAAAGCTTGCACAAAAGTATTTCTTCTCCCTCTCTCAAAGTCACCCTTACAAATGAGCCCCTCACTTCCTTTTATAACCCAAAAGTTGGTTACAAAGTAGTTAGGGTTTTACATGATCATTAAATAAGGCACTTAAGTGACCTTTGACTTTTTCTAACCAACTTTATTAAAGACAACCCAAAAATAGAAATTACTTAGAATAACCATTGTTTCCCAAATAACAACACATTTTAAAATATACAATAATAATCTAGTTCCTTATCCATTGAAACGGGGTCCACCTATCTCAAATGTATGAGAAATGGACCTCTTCCCACTTCGGTAGATACCAAGAAAATCAATTCCCTACACCACCTAGTGAAATTAGGATCTGCTGCCTTTGCCAATTGAAAGGATCTAAACCTTCCGAAAGTTTCAAACGTCTTTTCCTCTTTTGGAGGTTCATTTGGCCGAAGAATAGCTTCAAAAAACACTTGCAATTCAAGAATTCTACTTGGCAAATCATTTAAAATTAACAATTTTAGATTGAGCACTCTCAAACAATTTCTTCAATTTGATACACTGCTCCATGCAAATTGACGAGAAATTGTTGGCAGGAGTGTACATGTCTTTGAAACAATTTTGAAAATTGTTCTTCCACCTGCTCTAGATGAACACATTTGGTTATATTCATTCACTGAGGTTACAAGGGAATCTCAGCCATGAATTCCTGGATCAAGGAGAGTGAAGCGAAAACTTAATTGCACATGCTATCATAATGAATCATAGAATCCTCGAGAAACATGTATTTCTTTATTTGAGAAGCAGAAAACAAAGTAAACGTTTCCCCTGATGTTGAAATTTGAGAATTCCTTTACTATCTAACACTTAAAGATTCCATACTTTTCATCTCTTGTAGACTGGGCAATAGCTCATCCAAATTTGATATAGTAGAAACAAAAGTTTCCTTGCAAGAAAGAATTGGATCAAGATATGCACTGATATCTTCATGAAGCTTAACCGTGGTCTTGATCACTTTCTGGCCTAAAACAAAAATATCTGAAAGCCAAGTTTTAGTGACATGGCCCAATGTGTTTATTTCCTTTGACAAATTGATACTCTCTTCATCTGGGGCAGCCAATGCATTAGGTATTGGAAAGGTGGATGATATGGGATTTATCAAATGCTTAACATACTCCACAAATTGACACTTTTTGGCCATGACCTGAGAATTTTGAGACTTATATTTCTCAAGTCTTTTTAGCACGATGTCAATTGAGTCTCGAGTCATCACCATATCACTTTATAATGTAGAGTCTTCCAAGTCCCAGTCTGGAAACTTCATATTCAGGCTGGCGTCTTAGAATTGTGCTCCTTATCCACTTGTGGAATGGCAAGGTTTGCAAACTTGTTTCCATCATTATCCACCATTATTCAAGAGAGTACCTTGGGCTTTTTAGGAATGGCATCATTCAAAATTTTGAAAAGGGCATCAAAATCAATGTTAATTGGCTTGACAACTCTCTTCCTTTTCTTCACTTTGGAATCGACCCAAGAAGGAGTATCATTCACTATTTCATCATATAGAATCCTGGAGCTCAAATCAATATTCTCATTCATTCCCGACATCATGAGATCCTTATTGAATCCTATCTACAACCTCCATTTGAGGAGACACAACTTCAATATCCACTTCTTGATTATTAGGGAGATTTTGGGAAATCCCCTAATGAACTACATGCTCTGAAGTGTTTGATATCTGAATTACCTACACCTGAGTGGATGCTTATTCGAAGCATGGCTGAGGATCATTTGCTACCAGCTTCTGAGTGCTATTAACGATGTGAGTGGAAGAATATCTACTCGAGGTAGAAAATCCAAACACACGCTTTTTTCCTTCTCTAGGGTTTGGATCTATAGATCTCTCTCCTTATGACACGTTGTTCGGTGAAGTGGATTTTGGCAACCATTATTTTCTTGCATGTTGTGTATGATTGGATGGT
Organism: Taxus chinensis; assembly: GCA_019776745.2. NCBI lineage: Eukaryota > Viridiplantae > Streptophyta > Pinopsida > Cupressales > Taxaceae > Taxus > Taxus chinensis. The sequence goes on from CM034156.1 coordinate 452,205,176, forward strand.
AACGAAGTTGATCGAGAAGAAACCTTGGTTGAATGGAGGCCCCCTGATATAGGCAATTTTTGTGATCCCAAAACATGATTCGGAATTGATTGAAATTTGGCAAGTTCCCTGTCATACCAAGATATGCTTCTTTCAATAATTGGTTGGTTCTTGCCATCGAGAGAAAATTCATCTCTTTTGGTCCAGTCGATTCGAGGCAATGGTGTGAAGGCAATGGAATCATACGAGGGATTGACGACATTCTCATCATTGTTTATGAATGAATCGGGAGGACTCTGGATGTGGAAGGCCTTGATATGAGCAAGTGTTAGGCGAGAGTACTCCCATCTCCTTACCTCATGTTCATCCGAGCAAGCAGCCCAGAAATCCTCCATGGTAGGATTATGTTGATATTTGGCTCCCATAATCATTTGCATATAACCATTGATATAACACTGGGCTCTCTTCACATATGGATGGATGGTTATGAGAGAAAACTCCTTTTCCATTAGTTGTGCACTGAATAAATTTGGGCATTGGTATTCCCTTATTTGGATCATGAAATGAATTCCTAGATGGTGCTTGTCACTAAGTAGGTAATGAACTTGGAACAATTGTCGTGCCAGCTCCATTAACGCCCACTTATCACTGACGTACTTGGGAAGTTTCCAAGGGGTCCCAGCAAAGCCACTCACATGAATGTAGGAAAAAGATGAAAATTGTATAAACCAGGTTCCCCATTAGGAAATGACACTCATGGCTTCTTTGGAAAACCTTTCCTTGATATTTCGATTCAAGTTCCGGATCATGCAGAAGGTGAATGCATCATTGACTCTTCTAAAATGGTGAGAACTATTTTTGAAACTGAGCTGAGGGTAATAGTGAAAAAAAATATTTGATGACCCCAGGATCCCTCTCGTTTCAAGTCCTGAAAATAGCTTTCTTCATGCTACTGCATAGGTCAGATATGAGGTCATGTAGAAGCATCTAGTCATTTTGACTTTTATCAATTCCTTGTGAATGGTGTAACTGATGGTGGTGGCCCAGTCCATAAACTCCTTCTTGGCTAGGATGATACAGATAAACTGGTACATCCATGGGTGGAAGACCCTTGCAGAAGGTAAACCAAAAACTTGACTTAGGAGAGTGATCATGTCTCCAATTTCTTCCACAAACTCAAAATGGTACAGTTCTTTGGGGAGCATGTCAATCCGAGGTCTCTTGGTGACTAGCCAGTTGTTGTTAACCATTTTGCTCCATCTTAGGGGTTCTTCATCCCAGAACTCTTGCACTGATTGGTGAGTGACATCTGCATTCTCAGGAAAGTCAGGTATCCCGAGCAACCCCTCAATATGTTCAGGTGTGATCAAGAGCAAAGGCTCACGGTTATCTTTATAAATTCCTCATCTCTCAGGGTTGTAATGCTCTGCATAATCAATCACCAATTCTAGACACTGCACCAAGACATGGAATGTTGCTGCTTGGGGTAGGCCACTGTGGTAAAGCCTATCTGAGAAAATGGTTTTTCCTTTAGTTTTCACTCGCTCACAAAACTGTTGCATGTTGATGTGACCCAGATTGGTATCGGTGATGTTGTCATATGCCGACTCAATGGAACTGGGAGGGATAATTCCTTGGAATTCATATTTTAGGGTGGATTTGTTAGATTTCTCCACTGGTTTCCTCGATCTCCCTGTAGATTTGGATCTTTCAGCCATTGTGAATTTAACAAAAACAGTGTCTCAGGCACACCAGAGAATGCAAACGGGGCCGGGTCTCAGTCTCCAACACCCCGTCAATGCAAGAAAAATATTCCCGTTATAATATTATTATTATTTTTAAAAATAATAATAATTATTGTCTCAAAGTACAAACTTATTTTTATAATATGTCAATCATAACAAATTGTAGACTAAGCTCGAACCCATGGACACGACATTAAGCCAACTTTTCATCCCTCATACCGTTATTGTGACATTGTTTTATGAATGGAGTTTGTTTTCGTTCTTGTCCTGCGTGGTCTTCTACTTTGGATTCTTTTAAAATTGCTCTTTTCAAAACTGTTCTATTTCCTTTCTGCATGCGTGGAGTTTTGATTTATGCCCTTTAAAACAAAACAAGTGTCTTCCTAACAAATGTGTGGAACTGGTCTCTTTTCCTTAGCTGTTCATGTGATTACATCCCTTTTGGATTATTCTTCTTGCCTTGAACTATGTGATGATTCTTCTGCATGGAAACTCTTCCTTTGCTGAGTTTGTTAACTCTTTTATCTAATTTTTTTTTCCATATACATGAAAGGAAAAGGAATTTTCTTTGTTTTATTTGAAACCTCCTCCTTCTAATGTGTAGACTAGTCTTTCCCTTCAGATGCATGGAAAACAATCTTCAACAAAAACCACAACTTCTCTCCCTGGTGCATTTTCCTTCTTCCTTTGGCTGGTGCGTGGGATTTGGCTTTAAGCCAACAATAAAACAAATTTGTTTTTAGCTTTCCCTTTCTTCCTTATCCCAATGCATGGGAACAAGAAATCTTCTTTTCTTTTGCTAAAACAAAATAAATGCTTCCTATTTATTAAAAACCAACTTTATTTACCAAGCGCCTTTCCTTTCTCGTTTAAAAATTTATCCTTCAGGCCAATGCGTGGAAAGACGTTTTTGTTTTGATTTGTTGAATTTCTTCTTTCAACGTGGGAGCTGTCCTGCTTTTTCCCCTTTTTTAATTTAAAAAAAATGAGTTGGCTGTGTGGAAAGGTGTTTGGGGTTGTGCACCTTGTCTTTCTTCCTCTGGCTGGTGCATGGGAAGATATTTTGTCTTCTTTATTTTAAAACAAAACAAATGCCCCCTTTTTTTAATATTAACAACTGTTCTTTATTGTCCACGCATGGAAATGAATTCTAGTTTGCCAGAGATCTGTCCTCCTTCCCCCTTGGTGTGGGCTTTTGCTTTAATCTACTCCTCCTTTCTTTGCTTTTATTTTCTTCTTCTTATGCAATGCATGGAGCATTTGGAAACAAAACCAAAAACTTTCTTGTATTTCTTCTTCACAATGGCGTTAGTTTCTCTTGCATGATGCTGACAAAATATTATGTCTTCTTGAAGAAAGAAGCAATTGAAATCTTTGCATGAATTTTTCAACGGGTTTGATGGAGGAAGTTACAGGAATTAATCTAACTTCCTCTCTTCCCGGGTAGTGGCTTAAGTGCCAGGGGAAATGGGAAAAGCAACGGGCAATTGCCAATAGGAATGGAAAAATGGGTTGGCAATCCCCGTCCAATTTCCCCATGTGGGAAATTGGGGAATTTTATGCTCGTTTTCCAATCCATGATTTGGCAATTAGCAGAGGAAAACCCATGTGCAGGAAATTTGAAGGAAATTGCCAGGAAAGTGGAAAACCAGGTTGGAAACGAAACTTTACTTCCTCGGCACTAAAACTTGTCGAATGAACTTTAATTTATATTTATTTAATTAAATACTCCTTAAGTGATTTTTTAAAAATTAATTTAATCAAACAAGGAGCAATTAATTAATTAAATATTAATTAATTATTTTAATGTATTTTAACTCATTTTAAAGCCTGGTGGGAAGAGTTCTCACCCGAAAATCATGAAACAAAGACAGAAACGATCACAAAAATAAGATGATCGCGATGAGTCCAATGACCCACGCAAAGTAACACTTTTCAAAATTTTCTAATTTTTCATTTTTAAATTATTTTTTAACAATTTAGTGAAGTCAATATTGGCTAATAACAGAGTCCCACGTTTGATGAACCCGAGTTTGGGGTAAATCGAGATGCATTGATGAAGATATCAGATGCCAAGGGAGTAAACCATCTAGTAAATGCCCAAAAAATTTCTGATGAGAAAGTTTGTAACACACGCAAAAAGGCATCGGTGGAGGTGGAGGCAAGAATCTTTGGTAGAAACGACACAATAAGGGTCTTGGAGGAAGAGTTAAAGAAAAAGAATGAGGAGACCATTGAGTTAGACAAAGAAATAAAACAAAAGGAATTGATCAGTGCACAGTTAAGGAATGAGATGAGGGATGAAAAGGAAAAGGTGCGCAAAGTCCATAAGATGATAGAGGCCATTTCAAACATTGTAATCTTGAAGCACCCAGACCTGGCCCCACCTGAGTAGAAATACGAGTCAACCATGCACTACTTGGAAGACTTAACCCGCATCCTCACCATGGAAAGGAAACCAATCACATTAGAATCAATAGAGGAGGTGATGGCATGCCAGAAGGAGGAAAAGATAAAGATTAGGGAGATAGTGACTCAGTACATTGAGCTCCTTGACATAGTAAAGACTACTACATAGATGGCTGAAGCCGTGTATGACAACTATACCAACAAAGATAGGGTAACAAACATTCTGGTTGCTACACATGAGGTGGATCTGAAATAATTTCTGAAAAAGAAAAAAGGAAAAAGGGTAGAGCGCGAAAAGATCCTAGCCAAAGTTGAGAAGAAGTTAGAAGAAATTGAGACCTTATGGGGTTTGATTAAGAATAAGCTAAAGGGACTATACCCCAAGTCACTCGTTGGATGGATGTGTTAGGAAACCTTAGCAAACAGCTGGAAATCATTTTAGATACGCTAAAAGCTAAGAGCAAGGAACTTAGTTTTGATGAAGTAAGCGCATTGGTGGGTGATCTAATTCAGCAGGCGCAGGGAGAAGTAAATGCTTGGGAGAAGATTGAGGCATCTGTAAAGGAGTTCCCAGTGCTCATACAATAGTAGCATATTCTTCTATTCTTCTATTCTTCCATTCTTTAATTGTTTCAATACCACTATTCTTTATTCTTTGAGGAAGTAGAATGTTTCTAAAGATGGAGAACATAGGTAGTGTGGGGTGATGTTGGACCCTAAAATATTGGCTAAGTGGCAAGAGGTGCGTGTGCACATGATTATTGGATAGAAGGACGCTCAGGGAAAAGTGTGCAATAAAAAGGGTTTAAGTGGAACTAGGGTGCCCATAGGAGGAAGAAATAGGGGTTAAAGGAATTAGCCGTATTTAGTATCATGGAGTCACTTGAGGAAAAATGTGAGGACTCGAATAGGCATGATAAGTTGATAAGGTGCCAAATTGGAACCTTAGAGGTCAAGAAAGGATATTCCACATAGGGAATATTGTAATGAAATTACTTGTATAATTTAGATTAAGAGCAACAATAGAACACCAAATAACAAAATATTTCATAATAATGATCTCAATATGCAATTAGAATAGCTTCGCCACTTTGAGGGGGCAACCTCCAAACCATATAATAATACTCAAATGCTCAAATGATAATGAAATACTACCTATAATCCCCTATATATATTGTTCATATGCTATGACTATCACCAAGGCCGACCTATTAAGCATGAAAAAGTATAAATGATATAATAAAATGATATGGTAAGCCACATGTCGGCTACTCATATCCTAATACAAGCAATAGGTTAAGGGTGTAGCATGCCCTTCCCCTTCAAACCAATGTTGTCCTCAACATTGAATAATCCTGGATGTTGCTGTAGAAAACCTTCATCCTCCCAGGTGGCGTCTTCTATGCTCAGATTCTTCCACTTGATCATATATTCCTTAATGTCTCTAGTTCTCAGCCTCTTAGTACGTGTTTGTAGAATCTTCTCTAGCTCCAAAATGATTCTTCCTTCCTCTTTAAGTTCTGGTAACTCTATCTGGGCTTCAAATTTATGTCCAATAATCTTCTTCAGGCATGAAACATGGAATACTGGGTGTATGTGTGAAGATGGAGGCAACTCTAGTTTATAAGCAACACTACCAATTTTCTATAGAACCTGATAAGGGCCATAATATTTAGGAGCAAGTTTGTTTTCCTTTTTCTGTTGCTTTAGGGACATCTATTTGCAAGGCCGTAAACGTACAAAAACCCAGTCACCAATTTCAAAATGTCTTTCACTACAGTGTTGATCTACTTGTTGTTTCATCTTGTTTTGTGCTAATGCTAAATTCTCCTTCAAACTAGCCAAAACTTGTTGTTAATGTTGAATGTGTTCCTCAACATCTCTGACCTTAGTTTGCACCCTCAAGGTGGAAGTGATAGAAGATGGATGGTAACAATATAATGTTAAAAATAGGGTCATTTGAGAAGAGGTATGAAAAGATGTGTTATACCACCATTCTGCCAGTGGTAGCCATTTAATCCACCTTTCTTGCTTATCTGATACAAAACAACGTAAATACCCCTCTAAGCATTTATTGACCACTTCTATTTTCCCATCAGTTTGAGGATGATAAGATGAACTGTAAGCTAGTTGAGTACCCAAACATGAAAATAATTCCGTCCAAAAATTACTTGTGAAAATAGGATCACGATCACTTATAATTATCTTTGGGGTTCCATGTAGCCTTTGAACTATCTCCAAAAACATAGCTGCGACTGTATTGGCTGAAAATGGATGTGATAGGGAAAAAAATGGGCATATTTTTTGATCCTACCACAATCACGAAAATAACATTCTTACCCTCTAAACAAGGCAATCCAGTGATGAAATCGATGGAGACCTCCTCCCATCTCTGGCTAGGAATTGGTAAGGGTTGCAACAGACCTGGTGTCTTAATTGTTTCCCCTTTGTTCTATTGGCACACTAAACACTCTGATACAAAATTTTGTACATCCCCCTTGAGTCCTTCCCAAAAGAATTATCTTTTTATTCTATGATATGTCTTCAAAAACCCAGAGTGTCCTCCAACAAGTGAGGCATGTAGCTCTGCAAGAATCTTCTGCTTCAACTCAAAATCTTTAGTCAAGTATAACCTATCCTTATACCATAGGGAATTACCTTTCCACTCAAATTTGTTAGATGTCATAGATCCTTGCTTGATATTTTGTATTAGGGATTGTGTATCCTTATTTTGATTCCATTCCAATCTTGCTTCATCCACCCAATCGGCCGTCAACATGGACATTCCACATAGTAAGGCATCTGCAAATGTATCCCTTCTGGATAACGCATCAGCTACTAATTTTTCTTTACCCATTTTGTATATGATTTCAAAATCATAAGCCAACATTTTTGTTACCCACTTTTGTTGTTCCTTAGATGATAACCTTTGCTCCAAAAAGTATTTGAGACTATTGTGATCAGTTTTTACCTTGAAGTGTCTACCCATGAGATAGGGCCTCTATTACTTGACTTCATGAAGAATAGCCATCATTTATTTCTCATAGACATGTTTGATCAGATCTTTTCCTTTGAATTGGTGATTCTCAAATGTAATTGGTCTTCCTTTCTACATTATAAATACTCCCAATCCTGATCATGAAGCGTCATATTCAACAATGAAGGTTTTTGAGAAGTTGGGAGTAGCCAAAACTGGGGTGCTGCACATGGCTTCCTTCAGCTACTCAAAGGATTTAGTGGCTATGTCTATCCAATGGAAGGCATCCTTCTTTAGCAATGTAGTGAGTGGGGTTGCTATTCTACCATATCCCCGCACAAATCTTCTGTAGTACCCTGTTAGTCCTAGGAACCCGCAAAGATTTTTGAGATTTTTGGGCCTTGGCCATTCCACCATAGCTTTGATCTTCTGAGGATCAAATTTGATGCCTTCATGGTATACAATATGACCCAAGTACTCTACCTCTTGTACACCAAAAGAACATTTGGATGGATTTGCATACAGAGTATGTTTCTCCAAAACTTCCAACATGTTATTTACATGTTGTAAGTGTTCTTCCCATGTCTTACTATAAATCAATATGTCATCAAAGAAAACTAATACAAATTTCCTTAAAAAAGGCCTAAAAATAGTGTTCATCAAGCTTTGAAAGGTTGAGGGTGCATTTTTAAGACCAAAAGGCATTACCAAAAACTCATAATGGCCCTCATGAGTCCTGAAAGCCATTTTATGAACATCTTCCTCTTTTATCCTAATTTGATGGTACCCCGAACAAAGATCTAATTTTGTGAAATAAATAGCACCATGCAATTCATCAAGTAAATCATCAATTACTGGAATAGGAAACTTATCTTTGATGGTGTACTTGTTGAGTTCTCGGTAATCTGGACACATCCTCCATGTTTTATCCTTCTTATGTACCATGACCACTAGTGAAGAATATGCACTCTGGCTATGCTTGATGATACCTGTCTTAAACATTTCCTCCACCATTTTCTCGATCTCACTTTTTTGGGAATATGGGTATATGTATGGTCTGATGTTAGGTGTGTAGCTCCCTAGAATCAATTGAATGGCATGATCATGATCCCTAACTGGTGGTAGTCCCTTTGGAATTGCATCAAAAATAGATGAGTGAGCATCCACAATCTTCTAAAGATCGGGTGGCATTGAAGACTCTGTATTTTATACTTCTATGGAGAATAAATTTGTTATAAAGCCATCCACTCCTTTTCTGAGAACCTTCAGAATCTGATGAGAGCTAATAATTTGTGGATACTTAGCTACCATCCCATTCAATTGTATTGTCCTTCCATTTGAATGAAATTGCATGAACAATTCTTAGAAATTCATCTCTATAGTACCTAAGGTTGTGAGCCATTGGACCCCTAAAACAATATCTACCCCTCCCATAGAAATAACAAACATAGGTGAGTCTAACATGTAGTCTCCCATGGAAATCTTGATACTATGGCACTTTCTTGTGCACTTGACTATCCCACCATCGACAATCATAACTTGCATTTCTAGAGCTGGGTAAATAAAACAATTGAGGCGGGTAACTAACTTACTATTTATGAAGTTATGAGTACTCCCCGAGTCAACCAACACCGTCACCTTCTATTTTTTGAGATAGCCAATAACCTTGAGTGTTTGAGGAGTACTAATACCTGACAATGCATGGAAAGAAATTGTAGGTTGGTGATCCTCTACTTCATCTTCTATTGGTTCCTTAGCCTCTCCTATAATTTCAACTTCCTCATCATCTTCATTACCTCCGTCAATATAGAACAACTTCTTCTCAGCACATTTATGTCCCAGTCCATATTTTCTATCACAGTTAAAACATAATCCTTTTTCTCTCTTTTCTTCCATTTGTTGAGGAGTCAGTTTAATTAGCCTAGCAAATGAAGGGGAAGAGATACTACAGTCTCTGGTGTTAATGAAAGGTGGCCTCCTACTATAAAGAACTTTTTCCTCTGCACGATGTGCCATGATAATAGAATCAGAAAGCTTGATTGGATTAAACATCCATACCTCATGCTCGATGTGGTCCTTAAGACCCCCAAGAAACAAGTCATTCAGATTCTCTTCTGGAATATTCTCCACCCTTAAGGATAGATTTTGGAATTGATGCACATAATCTATGACTGATCCTGTTTTCCGTAACTTTGCTAATTGACTAAATTAGTTCTCTGAAACACTGGAACTATAGTGCAATTGCAACTCCTTGGTAAAAACTATCCAAGTGACACCTAGACCATTCTTTTACCTCTGAGCACATAACCAATGATACCAAACAAATTGGTCAGGTTCAAGATATAGGGATGACAATGTCACATTTTTTCCTAATGATTTTTGATGTAACTCAAATAATTTCTCTATTTTATCTATCCAATTCAGGGGATCCTTACCATCAAATTTACGTATATCCACTTTTGGCATTATGTTCCATGGTTGCGAATAAGTTTGATTCTGATGGGACTGGAAAAGTGATCGAATATGGTTAGTTTGTCCATGATTTTGAACTAAAGGTCCTCCTTTGTTGATATGGGCTGGATTTGGGCCATACTGGTTACCCTTTACATGTTACATGATATCATCCAATCGATGATTGATTTGGGCTATCTCCTTTAGAGGCCATCTCAGATTGTACATTTCCCAACTCATACTCAAGTTGGCTCACATTATGATCAACTGAGGTAAACCCTAGTGCTGAGGAATATGTATTTGCCCCTTCTAACTCCATCTCTTCAATCACTACCCCATCTTTATCTGGGGTTTTACCTGGAGTAATCATATTCTTTTTTGCTCTTGTGGAAGGCCCTGCCATGATGTCAAATCTTAGGGTTTAGGGTTTAGATACAATTTCAGCCGAAAAGGAAAAAACACAGAAAATATACTAATACTATTTTTTTGTGATCTTTCCGAAAATGTAAAGAACTTTAAAATTTGCCATAATTTGCACCCTAGGGAGCGATTTTATGAAAAAACCTAAATTTGTAATAAATTTTGTAAAATAAATTTAAAAAGTCTGAAATTTTCAGGGAATATTACTTGAAATTCTTTGCAATGTTGGTAAAAATATCTCCCACCAACTCGCTCTGGTTCACAATATGTGGTGGAATAAAAAAATTAGGGTTTTTACCCTAATTTCAGCCCAGATCGCAGCTCTGATACCACTTGTAATGAAATTACTTGTATAATTCAGATTAAGAGCAACAATAGAACACGAAATAACACAATATTTTAGAATAATGATCTCAATATGCAATTAGAATAGCTTTGCCACTTTGAGGGGGCAAACTCCAAACCATATAATAAGACTCAAATGCTCAAATGATAATGAAATACTACCTATAATACCCTATATATACTATTCATATGCTATGGTCATCACCAAGGCTGACCTATTAAGCATGAGAAAATATAAATGATATAATAAAATGATATAGTAAGCCACAAGTCAGCTACTCATATCCTAATACAAGCAATAGGTTAAGGGCGTAGCAAATATTCCCAGAGGCATCATTATAGTTAGTGGAAGGTTTACAAAGAGGATAAGAATTCACCAATGGAGGACCGCATTAACGCTCGACCCATGATATGCCTATGAGAGAAGTCATGGCGGTGGATGATGGTCCTATTTGAACGAATGCTTGGTGTAAAATACATTATGCAGAGTGCAAACGGGGGTAGAGAAAGAGAAGGAGAGTAACAAAGTGCTGCATAAATGTTAGGAAATGCTAAGGGTTTGGATTTCATGGTGCTAGGGTTTAGAGTAATTAGTGGTAACAAGTTGTAAGGGATACCATTAAGCATATGTATGGGTACTGGGATCTGTAACAAGGGATATAACGGGGAAAAGCATAGTTAAGATCTCTAATCATATAGGTTTGTAAGAGTTGAGTCTCTGTCATTTGATGAATATGGTCTGGGATGACCCTTTTGAATGTAATATGGCTACTAGAACTATGTTAAATCAATATACATGGATCTAATCTATAGAACTTGATTATGGGTGTAAACCCTCATATTATTTGTCTTGTTGTGACTCAGATATGGATTCTTTAACTTCTTATAATGTTTATTATCTTTTGTGATGTATTAATGTGTAGATATGTTGGTTATATATTCTTAATTTTTTTAAATTAGATGAATGTACTTTTGTTTCTACAAATAATCATCCATTAATGACATAAATCTCTTGCAAAGATCATAAAAAGGGGGGACTCAACACCCGTGCATGCCTCGAGTGAGCACCCACCATATGTTGGATGATAGGATGACACACTTGGGGTTAGAAAGAAGTATTGAGGGTAAAATAATGTCTAAAAAATGTGAATTAATGAACCCATTTTGGGATTCTGGGAACTTGTGAAAATAAATGTGCATGGTCATTCTAAGAGTATGGTCTTAAGGGACTAGATAGGATTTTTTTTATAAAGGATGGAAAAGAGTGTTATAAGAGGTTGAGATGAGTTTTCATGGGTGTTATAACATTTTTGGATATGTCGTAGCATTATTCAATCCTCAAGAGACCTCAGGGAGACCAAGAAGCTTAAGCATGCATGTTAGCATTATGGACTAAAGAAGGAGCCAAGTGCCTAGAAAGTTAAGTATCAAAGTGAAAGATGACTATCATGTGATTGGATGGTTGATAATCCATTACATGAATGTAGAAGAAATTGTAGGTGTATAAGAAAGTGAAAGATGAAAATTTCATGAGTCCTAGGAAATTTCTTGTTGTATTCAAGAACTAGAGAAAGGTGGTCTAGTGTTTTGAACAAGAACTCCATTTACTAGTGTCTGAGAGACATGATGATATACTGTGAAGGTGAAGATGAGCTAATAAGGACATCATTTTGGTATTAGAGCAGGCCTCTGATTTGATTAGTTAATGGAATATGGTACTTGTGGAAATGGTTCAATGTAAATTTATAAGGGAAAGAATCAAATTCTCAAGAATGTGTGGAGTTGTTGTGATGACTAATCAAGACCTAGTGCAAAAAGTGAGAAAAATCTTCAGGTAAAAATCGTTACATGTTTGAGGTAAGTATCTTCTAAACAAGAACATAGGTGAACTAAGTAGATCCTTTGGCATCACTTGTGGTAGAAGGATGCTTATTTTTCAATGGCTGAATGAGATTGAGTTCATATTTCAGGTGGAGAGAGAGAGAGAGAGAGAGAGAGAGAGAGAGAGAGAGTTTTGGTGTAAGCAATAAAGGGGATGAGAGAGGCAGAAGAGAAAAAGAGGAAAGAGATGAAGAGAGAAATGGAGAATACTGAAATAGGGAGACAGATTGAACTCCTAGAGGATAAATTATTAGCAACAAGAATTGAGTATAGGGATGATGAAGACCCTATATAAGAAGATGAAATGCTAGCTGATGGAGGATATGAAGAAGATGATTGCAAATAAGATAAGATGATGGATACACAAGAGGAATTAAGCTTCATGCATGAAGCATGTGAAGAATCTTGTAGAGATGAGATAGAACATGAGTGTTCTAGTGAAGATGAAGAGGAGCCACAAAGAGAAGTGAAGAAGAATTATGTGAAGTCCATTTATAGGATTTTTTTGATGCTAATGTTATGTTCAAGTATGATTTTGTAAGTATAAAGGAAAACCTTGCCAAGGAATCCATGATGGATGAAAGATAAAGGAAAGAGTCCCTGATAGAAGGAAAACAAAGAATGCATTTGAAAGCATTCAAACATGAAGAAATGCAACAAATAAATAGGAAGAAAGACCAAAGAATGAGCATAGAGGATATTGCAAGAGAACATGGATACATAGTTACCAAGTGGCTCAAGAATACAACACCTAATCAATCATATGAAGACCAAGGAGGTGCAAGAACACTCCAAAAAGATACAAATGGAGGTAAAGACATTAAGAAACCAATTATTGTTCCAAGAAGCTGTAGGAAGAAAGTGAATTTTATTTCAAGAGAGGTAAAGGAAATGAGAAGAAAAGGTAAAAAAATTATGTTGAACATTTTAGATGATGATGTACTCTATGATTCTAATGGAAGTAGTGATGAATTGGTTGATAAATCATATGCTGAATTTATTAAGGAAGTTGATATGTAACAGGGTGAGTGCTCTCACACAGGAAAAGAAGAAGGAAATGATTAAGTAATTACTAAGTTTGATGAAGAGAAATGTAATATAGGTCCTAAATTTGACACATCATGAAGATATTGACGATTTCTTATTGCAAGAAGATTTAAAGGTGATAGAAGCATTGTGTACAGGCACAAGTCATCCCAAAGTTGAAGAGTTGATGGAGACATGGAAGAATAGTGAAGGTAAATCTCAACACGATGGAGTGAATTTTGAAAGTTTTCAATCAGATTGTGTTGATGCTAACTTGGACGATAGAAACCTTATTCAAGAAATGATGCATTTTGAATAAGAAGGAAATGAGTTTTTTTATGAGAACATGGAACAATTGCAGGCTGAAATGAATGCATTAAAACATGCTATTTATCATGGAGAGGTAAATTAGTTTCATAATAAAGAGAAGAGTAACGAGAATGAGGAAAATGAGTCCCAAGAAGGGAGAATTATGAAAGGTGTAGAAAATGCAACAGTTTTAATAGTAGATTGGAATGAAAATTTCATTGGAAAGCTTGGTAATGAGACAAGCCAATCACAAAATGGAGATGAAAATATTAAATTGAACTTGGTCAATGAAAAAATAAGAAGAAGAAGAAGAAGAAGAAAAGTGAGTCAAGCAAGAAGCTTCATGGCTTAAAAATTTGGTATCTAAGGTTGCTTTTAGTGTTGTGTATGCACATATAATAGCTGATAAGGTGGATGATGTTCATGACTACATGAGAGAGATCTTGAAAACAAGAGAAAAAGAAGATATTGAAGACACGAATAGAGATAAAGCAACAATATGGAGTTGTATACCTGAGAAGGAGATAAGAAGAAACAAGTACAAGAAGAAATAAAAAAGCAAGAAGATGAAACAAAAAAAATACAATGAAAGAGTGCAATCACAAAGGCCATGAGATCCAAGCATTAAAGGGAAGATGAAGAAATGGTGGAATGCTCCAATATTGAGACCAAGAATTTTTGGGAGGATTTGAGAGGAAAAAAATATTCATTGGAAATATCTTGTAATCTTGTACAATATGGATTCATCACTTTTATTCCAATACTAAAAACTCTTTTGTGATAACCCAAGACTCTATAACTACCTCTTTGAGTCAAAGGTGAAAAGGGCCATTAAAATAAGTTTTTATGCAGAATTAGAACCTCATAATTTATTTTATGATCTAAAAATATGATTTAAATTCAAAATAATATAAGGTCTGACCCCAAAGCATGATTCCATGCTCTGAGGGCAGAAAAATCACTCTTAGTGTCCTTAAATGCCCTTGGCAAGTGACATTAACATTTCAAAAAGGCTTGTGTGAAATTTTTCACCCTTGGTTTCTCCTTTTATTTTCCTTGAGGTGAAGAGGGAATAAGAAGGACACCAAATTTCACTCCCCCATCATTTTATAAGCTTTTGTCACTTAAAAACAACTTGGTGCGTTAGTCAGAGCATGTGAAGAGTTAAGTTGACTAGGTCTCCTTCCCTTGATGTGTACACGTCTTGGCACATTTTAAAGAACATATGTCCCCTTATATTTTACCCAAGGTGAAAGGGGGACAATGGGGACACCAAAGTTTACTCCCCCATGCTGTCTCACTTCTCGCAAATTGCAACTCATAGCTTATTCACCTAGAGCACCTCACAACTTGCATCTAATTTGTCCCCTTCTCATGAGCTAAGACCCATTGAAAATTTTCTTATCCATGATGTCTCCTTACATTTACCAAAGGTGAAAAGGTATAAGGGGGGACAAAAAATTACACTCTCCCATGAAGCATTTTTTCTCGTGACTTACACATCACAACCTAAACTTGCAAACATCTTAACTACTTTCCCACTTCTCATGATAAGACCACACATGGTGCATTTTTGAGGTAGTGGTGTCCCCTTGGATTGAACCAGATGAAAAAAGGACATCGAGGACATGAAAATGCACTACCCATCCTTCCACTCAAGTGAAAAACCACTTTTAAGCCCCTAGAAGCCATGTTTCAACCCCTGTATGTCATTCAAATTGAAGAAGAAGTTTCCACTTGTTACCATCTGGTGTAAAGGACACTTAGTTTCCCATTTTCCCCCTTATACCTCTTGCACATTAATTTTTAGGGTGCAACTCTATGAAAACCCTCTTCCAACCATGGTTAAGTTGTTGAGTTAAGTGATAAGTTGAAATATTGTAAATGAATATGACTAACTCCCCCTCTTAAACACAGTCATTTTAAAACATTCAAAGTGCTATAATTTTCCCTCCAAACCTCTATTATATTTAGTAGGGAAACTAAGATCTACAAATCGAATATCCTCCATTAAAGGCCAAAGATTATAGATTATGATGTATAATCGATTAGAAAAAGAAATAACTTGAAATAGACCTTGAATAAAAGAGCTAAATGAGCAAGAGATTAAAGAAAATAATAAGAATAAGAACAATAAAACATTACACCAGATATAAGTAGAGAAACCCAAAGGAAAAAATCCACTAGTAAAGCACTGTATTTTATTATGAATATGATACAATTTAACCCAACACTTCCACTTCGCTCCTTAGTTATATTTCACATTTACAGAGCTATATCTCACTCTTATTCAATAACTCAAACATTCAGTTAATCATCCCATCCTAAATACAACTTGTAGTATTTAATACAAGCATGCATATCCATTATAGATAGTAAGGAATTCAATCCCAAGATCCTGATAACCTAATAAATTAGGTGGATGAATCCGTCAGGCCAGTTCACTCTTTGAGTGTGAAATGCTTCACACATTAAAGTTTGATAATAAAAACTATGATTGTGTTGGGGCATGCCCAAGTGGCTAACCCAACTTGACATTATCACCTAAACACTCCCCCTTAATGTTAAGTGGGAGAAAACAATTAGACATGCAATTTTTTAGACCCATGAATCAACAAAAATGATTCAGGCTTATCATGCTAATAAGGAAAATATGCAGATCTTCCCAAACATAGATTCTTAAGACCAATGCTTTATAGTATGAAGACTTACATCGGACCATGGATCCTTTTATAAGCGAAGGCATACCCATGACTAAAGCTTCGCTGGTATTTACAAGTAGATTTACAAAATAGTGGAACAATTACTTATTACAATTAGAGGAAGTATTGAAGTTTGAACAAGCCATTAAGATGTGGCATTGTCATGTGCACTCTCCCTCAAGGGAAACTATAATAGGCCCATTAAGGCACAAAACTTGTAGAACATGATAGAACACAACGGTTTTGTGAAGATATTTACAACTTTATCTTTAGTTGGACAGAATTGGAGATCAATATCACCATTAAGGAATTTTTCTCTGATGAAATGGATATAGACTTCAATATAATTTGTCCTTTGATGCTAAACTATATTTTTTTCAAGAGTAATGCAACTCTGACTGTCACATAGAAGAGTATTACTCACTTTGACATCTATGTGCAACTTAGCCAACAAAAGTTTTAGCCACATAGCTTCTTTAACAATTTCTATGGCACTCCTATACTCTACCTCAGTAGAAGAGATAGACACTATTGGTTATTTTTTGTTACTCCAAGTGATGGTACTTGCACCAAGCTTGAAAAGATATCCAAAAGTAGAATTTCTATTTGCAACATCACCAACATGATCAGAATCACAATAACCAAATAATTGTGCATCATTAGAAGAAGAATAAACAAGACCAAAATTTATTGTGCCTTTGATATATTTCAAAAAAATTGTTGTCATTTTCTAATGATTCTCATAAGATTCTTGCATAAATATGGACACTACTCCTACTGCATAAGAAATATCAGGTCTAGAAATAGTTAAATAGATCAAAACACCAACTAGCTACCTATAAAGAGTATGATCAAATTTAGCACAAGCTGGTTTAGGATCAAACTTAACACCATATTCAATAGGAATTGAAATAGGCCTATAATTAAACATGTCAAATCTCTTAAGAAGATTAAAAACATACTGAGGTTGAGATGCAATAATAAGGTTATGATCTTGAATGATAATCATTCCAAGAAAATGATTTAGTAAACCTAAATTAGTCATTTCAAAACGTTGTTTTAACCTTTCTTTGAGTTTTACAATTAGACTTTTATCACTACTAGTAATCAAAAGATCATCTACATACAATAAAATAATGATAATATGATTGTTATCAAACCAACATTTAGAAAAGCCAAGGTCTTGAAAGAAAAAGTTAATTTTAGCATACTAAGCTCTGGGAGCTTGTTTAAGACCATACAAGGAATTTTTAAGCTTACAGACATAAATCTCATATAGATTTCTTCTTTTAAGTCACCATTTAAAAACACATTTTTGACATCCATTTTATGAATCTCCCAACCATATTGGATGGCCAATGCAAGAAGAACTCTTACAAAACTCATCTTAGCAACATGAGAAAAAGTATCAACATAGTCAATGCCTGGTTTCTGAGTGAAACCACGAGCTACTAGCCTTTATTTGAAATTTTCATTCTCTCCTAGAAAGTTACATTTAATTTTAAATAACCACCTAGATCCTACAATGCTTCTTTTAGAAGCAGGAGGGACTAGTTCCCAAGTGTCATTTTTGATTAGAGAATTGTATTCATCCTTCATAGCTTGAAGCCATCTAACATCTTGAGATGCTTCTTCAAAGGATTTTGGTTCTACCTCATAGTGGATCAACAAGGCATGGTAGGTACATTGACTTCTAGTTAGTTTTCTAAGATTACTAGGCTAAGAGTTTTAAACAATATTTTTAGCCCATCTAGGAATCTTAGGTTACAAGACATTTTGGGATGACTCCCCTTAAATCTCCATCATATCTAGATTAGTATAATCATCCTCTTGAACTTCTATTTCCATAATTTCAGTAGATGGATTATCAGGATCTATGTCTAGAGTAGCAGAGGAGTGTTCATTAGGATCAATAGAGATAGTTCTTTCTAAAACTTGAAAATTTCTGTTTTCAACAATGTCATGCTTGAAGGGATCTTAGACTCTCAAAAATTTAGTTTTACATTCATAGTCGACAAAAAAACAAGCAAAGGAAGTTTTATCAAGCTTCTTCCTTTTATCTTTTGGAATGAAGATGGAAGCAGGATTTCTAAATATTCATAGGTGAGAGATATCTGGTTTTTTCTTTTTCCATACTTCATGAGAAGATTTTGTAGGTATTCTTTTTAAAATATAGACAACAATTTTCATAACTTCATCCCATAAGAACTTAGGCACATTAGAAGCATGAATCATAGTTCTATCCATTTCTAAGACAATCATATTCTTTCTTTCTACAATACCATTTTGTTATGGGGAATAGGGAGTGGTCGATTCTCTTTGAATTCCACATGAAACAAAAAACTCATCAAAGGCTTTGCTGACATATTCTCCTCCATTATTAGTCCCAATTCTCTTAATTTTCAGATTTGAAGTATTCTCAACTGGAGCTTTAAATTCGTAAAATTTAGAAAGGACAACAGACTTCTTCTTGATAAAATAAGACCAATTCATTCTAGAATGATCATTCATGAATAAAATAACATACAATGCACCACCGAGAGAAGGAACCTCAAGTGGGCCTATCACATCATTATGGATCAGTTCTAATAACTGAGAAGAATTTGGATAATGATGTTTTTGAAATAGTTGAGCATGTTGCTTACCACGTAGGTAACTTCCACAAGTTTCATGTTCTGATTTTATCTTAGGAAGACCAACAACAATATTTAGTATAGACATATCATAAATACTCTTGAAATTTACATGACCAATTATTTCATGCCATACTTGAATATTAGTCCTAGAAGAGGAAGAAAATCAAGAATTAGAGATAGAACCATCAAAGATATACAAGCCATTATTTTGGATCCCAGAAGCAATGACATTTTAAAACTGATATTTGACATACCATTTTTCTTGTAAAAAACAAATTTATAGTTTTCTTTAGTTAGCTGAGAGAAATACAAAAGATTCTTTTTCAGTTTAGGGACATACAAGACATTCCTAGTTAAACCATTAGATAGCTTAAAATTTCCACATCCTTCAGCTCTAATGAAAGAGTTATCTCGTAGATACATATTTTCTTCACATTTAACTACATCTGATAGGATACCATGAGTACAAGTCATGTGCATGGAGGTACCACTGTTAAGAATCCATTAATTGCCATTTGAAGCTGAGAGGGCAGTAAATAAAGAAATATATTTATCTGCTACATTTGTTTGCTTTTGCTTCTGATTTTTCTTAAAATTATTAGGCTTGCTATTTTTAACATTCCTGACTGATTTATTAATCTTGACTCTAGAATCAGACTCTTTGTGTCCAAAATTTCCACATTTATTACAAGTTCCATTAAATTTGATTTTGAATGGCTGATTACTTTTAACAGAGTTAGTCTTAGGATTATTTTTAAATATGGATTTAATACTAGAATTCTGATTTGGATTAAAAATTTTGGTATGAGAAGACTTATGATTTTGAGAAGGCTTATGATTTTGAGAGAATAGATCTTGAGAAGTAATATATTTTGAATGAAAGTTCTCTATGACTCTATCTTCTTGAATCAATAAAGAAGACAAAGTATCTAGATCAGGAAGATCATTCTCATTCTTATATTTGGGACTAAGAACTGATATGTAATGTCTAAATTTTTCATGAATGTTGACTTGAATTATGAAATACAGTAGCTTGTCTTGAAATAATTCATAGTTGTAGCCATCAAGTTGAGATTTAATGTTTTTAATTTTATCTAGATAGTTTATAATTTTCTCATCCCCTATCATGGGTGTTGTAAACAACTCTAGAACAAGCTTAATGATATTATACAACCTACTTCCTTCATGCATGGTCTCTAATTTCTTCCATGCAGTTGAAGGTGAATCTAAATGGCACACATGCTATAAGAACTCATCTCTAATGCTTTGCAATAGGATGGACATAACTTCTTGAGATCTTTAAGAAAAGGAACTAAGGTTTTTAGGGGTTGATTGTCTCCCAGTGGGATGGTTTTCAATGCCAGTCACAAGATCCCAGAGATTTCTAGCCATAAAACAAGCTTTTAAACATACTTTCCAGATGTTATAACTAGTTGAATTCAAGAGTTGAGAATTATCCATTGAAAAAACAATAGAAGTAGCCATTTTAGATGCTCAGACAATAAATGAAGATAGATATAGCTAGAAAATGACTGAAAGAAGATAGATAGAGACAAAAAAATCTAGCTACAAATCTCTTAATTTATTATATGACTACAAACAACCCAAATGTGATAAAAAATAGCTTGAATTGGTCAAGTTTTGGATCAATTTAATAGGAAAAGGTCATGTTCTAGTTACAGATTATTTTTATAGGCTAATGAGCTAATTAATTAATTAATTATTAGCTTAAAAACATAGCAAAGTTCCTCAAATCTTAAAAAATAGCTAGATATGGTCTAAAATTAGCTTGAATTGGTTGATCTTAGATCAAATTTATAAAATAGAGTCTGGATCAAGTTACAAGAGCTTGATGAGTTCTTTAGCAACTTGGCTCAACGAGATAAAGAATGAGTTACTTTAACAAATAAAATAAGTTAAATAAAGACTCATACGGGGCTCGACACGTGGTACAAATCAACAATACCAAAAAGGCACATGTTGGCTTTAAAACAGATCCTCGGGTGGACGTAAATCTTTAAAAAAATAAACTTAAAGTCTCTTCGGGTTTAAAACTAATAAAAAACCACAAAAAAAGATAAACATGCTTCAATACATGTGGCTTTAAAATAAAGAAAATACATATGTCACTTTTTAATTAGCTCACATTTCACAATGCAGCTAATAATACTAACTGACAATTAATTAAATTGTCTTTAATCAATTGGATCACATTTCACATTTTGACACAATGTGACAGAAAAGTATAAGCCAAATAAGCCACTTGTCGAAAAATTAATGGCTTAAACAATTTATAAACCAAACTTGAATTAAAGTTTGGGTCCAAAAAAAGGAATAAAAGAGTTGTCACAATATAAATGGAAAAACCAAAGAAAATACTGACACCTTGACACAACTAGAATATGTGTAAAAAACAATTGGTTTGCGTTTCACAAGTCTAACAAATTTTGATAAGTGCGAAAAATAGAATACGTGCCATCTTTCAATTAGATTAGGCTTCGCAATTCACATACCTAGAAAACCCCGTGGAATGAAGGAAATTTTTTGGAAGCCATTGTACAAAGAAAATGATGGTAAAACCATGAACAAGTCAGAATAGGACACATGGAGAGTTAAAAAATGTGTCAATAGATGAGTGGTTCACACTTCAAAAATCTACCAAAAACTGACAGAAATATACATGTCCAAATGCTATTAGATCACACTTCGTAGTGCAAGCAAAATAACTAAATGCCAGAAATAGCTATGTCAAGTGTAACAATGCAAAGACATGCATAAAATCCCTTATTGGCCAACATATTACAACTGATAATCATATAAACAATATTCTAGCACCACGAAGAAAGATGTAGCTTTATGATTGGCTCGGGCTTCACAGTTAAAGAAAGTCAAATAAGTCTGTCAGGGCCAAGCCAGATGTCACTAGAGGATTGGCCCAAGCTTCACAAAGACCGAAAGATGTCAGATTGAAGCTATTTGGAATTCTAAGAGACGGTACTATTTCAAAAACATGAAAAGAAAAACATAAAAGCTATGTGGAGAAATATTATTGGTCCAAACTTTGTAAAACCAAAAATGACCAGAAATACAAAGTTAGATGGCACAAAACGATTGGTCCTAGCTTTGCAAAGGTAAAAATAGTGAAAAATAAAGATTTTTTACCACTAGAAATTTAAAAGCCTGAAACAAACTTGATCTAAATAAATATTTCAGATCCACATTAAAAAATGACTAAAATGGTCATCTATAGTGGGAAAACTAGAAAAATAGCACAAAGACGATGATTTCAAGCCGTAAATGGCTAAAACAAAAGCAGAGGCAAAGATCTAAGAAAAAAAGCTTAAACACAATCTAAACAACCATTTATCCCATTTTTAATCAATATTTCAAGCAGTATTAGGTGGGAATTGGAATTTTTAACTTGATTAGCTTGAACACAACTGCAAAACTTTTGGGTCTCGCAGATCCATCAATAAACGTAAAGTTTCTTTGCCCAAAAGACTTCTAGATTGATCTTGCACACACATAATCACCAAGATATGATACCATGTTAGATTTAGTAGGGAAACTAAGATCTGTAGATCACATATCCTTCATTAAAGGATGAATATTATAGATTATGATCTTTATTTGATTAGATAAAGAAATAACTTGAAATAGAGTACGAATAACAAAGCTAAATGAGCAAGATCTTAAAGAAAATAAAAAGAACAAGAACAAGAAAACATTACACCAGATATAAGTGGAGAAACCCAAAGGAAAAAATCCACTGGTAAAGCATTGTATTTTATTAAGAATCTAATATAATTTCACCCAACACTTCCACTTCGCTCCTTAGTTATATTTCACATCTACATAGCTATATCTAACTCTTTTTTAATAGCTCAAACATTCAGTTAATCCTCCCATCCTACATATAGCTCACAGTATTTAATACAAGCCTACATATCCATTGTAGATAGTCAGGAAGTCAATCCCAAGAGGGATCACCCAATAAATTGGGTGGGTGAATCAGTCATGATGCTTCACTCTTTGAGTGTGAAAGGCTTCACACATTAAATTTCGATCAGAAAAACTATGATCATGTTGAAGTGTGCCCAAGTGTCTAATATCACTTGACATTATCACCCCAACAACCTCCATTTTTGCTAGTTATGCTGTTGAATTTATTTCATACATCCATACTCCAAAAATGAAAACTACTCATAACTCACAAACCATGCACCTGATTTCCATAAAACTTTATCAGTGCACTCCTTCTAAAAACACATCCACATTGAATTTAAGAGAAATTAAATTGACTCTATGTATAATTTATAGCATCAATTTGAAGTTTTCATCCCCTAGAGTTTCCTTTTCAAATCTACAGAATTCTGGCAAATAAAAAACTTCAAAAACTAGAGCAAAAGGTCTTAAGAAAAAACCAAATCTTTGGGGACTAGTTTCATCCCAATATGACATCCAAAAGAGATATGTATAAAAATATTAAGTGGTTCAAGGTATCAAATTTATAAATTTAATTTTTTTTAAAATCAATGAAATCTTACTATTTGTGTTGCTTCAAATAAGTAAAAAGCTCTGAATAGTGAAAATTGTGAAAACTTACTAAAAATAGCTATCCTAGATAGGTCCTGCCAAAAATAAAAAAGTCTTGCAATCAAACTCAAGTCACTCCCATAAGTCCACATTCTACCTATATTTTTTATTTTTTTCACTATCAAGGTCAAGTATTCTAATATCGAAGCTATTTCAACACTAATAATATAATATCCAAATGTGTGAGATAGTGATGTCACCTACATGGAGCTGGAAGACCTGAAGAATAGAAATACAAATGATCCATGAGGATTAGTTGAGGAAAATATAATCTCAAGTGGATTATTCAGGGAAGTAGGACATTCATTATAAATTTAGAGCACCAATCTTGTCTTGGCCTTTGCACAAAATTATGATCTGAACACCAAAGCAATCTTAGCGGATGAAAATTCAATCCTCGTAGTCCTCACTCCAAAGGGAATTTCTTAGTTCCTACAGATTCCCACTATAAAAAAATGTTAATTATAACCAAGTATTTTTTTATTAGAGTGGGTGAGGACTGAGTCCCATTTGCAAGGTCTAATAATGGGTTCCTATCTCAAATAAGGAAGAAAACCCTCTCAGATCCTAAAGAACTTGTCAAAAAGTGAATTCCATGAAGCATATTTAGATGCCATTCTTATTATGACTAGATTAATGGGTGAGGAGACAATTAAATACTTTCAGGATTGGATGGCTCAACTCATCCTAATGATAAAATAAGGAAACTAGATGGTGGATTAGGGTTATATCATCAATGATAACATCCATTGGAAATTGATGTAGTTTCCCACCACTAAGAAGTTCACTATGAATTCTTACCTGGTGTATACCATTTCCTTCACAAGAATATTTATAGGATCATCTACTTCTCCCAATGTGCCTAAAAAATCACCTGCATATGAAAATTATCCATAACTAACTCATAAGGAGAGAAATTCCCACTATGCCAAGGTGAATGATGCATTTTTCATATTTATTATTAGGCTGCTCGAGGGTAATCCAGAAAAATGGATCTCTTCCTAAATATTTTCACTAATTGAAAATTATGGGAACCACTTCATACAGTTCCATACCTTCACCTACATCAGATTCGTAGGCTATGATCTAATTCCTCACAGGCTACCTAGGTACTCGAGTGACAAAAATCATAATGCTCAAGTTATGCAAATAGTTGGCTCATTATCATGTCAAGCGTACGAATGAAAAAAGGTGTGCTGTTTCCCATATCCTTAGGAATATATTTATTTAAGAATATCATATATGTGACAAACATCAAAGCATCCTTTGCTGACGTAAGTATTTACTCCTACACATCTAAGTCTGACTTTGATACCAGGAGAAATACAAATACCTTCACCTTTTCAGTTTTGCACCAAACACCCCAAATTCAAGACTACTGGGAAAATTGCATGTATGATTTTGAGGTATAAAAAGGGACTATATGTGGATGGCGGTGTTCCAAATGAGGTATCTCAAATTTAATTAGTTTACTGAGAGAATAAAATATGATGGGTAAAAATTTTTTGATCTCGAGTACCAAGTGGTGCAATATTCACTCCTTTCTCCGACTCTATGGAATATCATACAATCAAGTGATATTAAGGAGATTACTACAATATTAATCCAAAGATCAAGAGAATGGTTCAAAAGGAAGAGATCTAATTTCATCAAGTCTGGTGCTCTCCTGACTCTATCTAGACAAGTGTCTCATACTTCCTCTCTAACAACATCTGAAAAAGCTACGAGTTTCACTCACTTAGAAGAATATTCAAAGAGACTATTTTTTCATAACTGATCGAAGGACCCTATCGATAACATGGATTATAAAAACCTTAATAACATCCATATACATAGGTTCAGGATAGGGGTAGGGATGATAATGGATCTAATTAACAATCAATACAAAAACCCTTCCACTCCCATTGTGTATGTTTCTTGGATTTATCTTTTGTCACTAATTATTGATGATAGTCAGATTCCTGCTTTAGGTTTAAACACTTTTTTCACCCCTAGGCGACCCGACAAAAATTAATCATATTTTCACTATTATCATTATCATCTCTATCCTAAGTACACTTTAAAACTAACGTTGTAAGCTCTCATTTACCCGCGTAATTATCATTTACCCTACCCTAACCATTAAAAACCACCCTAGCCTAATTTACTCTACCCATACTAACCTCATAACCTCTCACAACCCGAATCCCTAACCTCCCACCATTCACCTATTATCCCCAAGAAACAAAACCCTTTGATTTCTCGTGAATGAGAAATTGGTGTTTTTGGGTAACATGAGAATGTATATCAAGTTGTGGGACTTTCTACTTGAGATAAAACCCCAGATAAGGCTAGTTCCTCTACCTAATCGTAATGATAAACTACTCCTACAATAGGAAATGTAACTATTTGATCCTATTCTAACAATCTAAGGGACCAGGGGAAGATAAAGGTGCATGAAAGGGGAAATCCTAACTAATAGAGGTGATAACACCAAGAATAGGGGAAAACACTCTTAGCTGAGTGGAAATGGGATGAAAATGAAGGGGGAGAGGGTAGACATGAGTGCCACAGTACAAAACAACATTCAAACTCTCATTTCCATGAATCACAATTTAAATAAACCATATAAGTTTGTAAACATGCACAACATACATGCAAGGCAAGATAATAAAATAAACACAGGGTAGGGAAGAGAATAGCCACAAAAAATATATTTTATTTCTTTAAAGAGATGCACAATACATTATAATGAATGAAGAAGGCTAGAAACAACATGCAGAGGTCCAAATCAGAGGCCTATAACTTAAAATACTCATGCAGTACTTATAGGAGTATGCACTAACATTTCAAGAGGGCCTAACCTTTATAAATGGGAATCATTTTACAATATATAGAAGATGGGAAAGAGAGAGGAGGTAAAAAAGAGGGAAACTGAGATTTACACCTTAAACCACCAATAACATGCATTAAATGTCTTAAAATAAGCATGGTTACCCTACCAATGCCATTCCCCCATGATACTTTGTTTGTAGAAGAAGGAATGGGCACCATACCTCATAAAATCTGGTAGTTGAGCTACAAGGAACTACTCTATATAGTTACGGGACTTTTCCCCCCTTTTTACCCACCTAACCCCACTAAATTTAGTATTTCTAGTTTCCAAGGTGTATTACATGATGAGACCTTTCCAATGAGTCTAATTTTGTGAAATTTGGAGTTATATGGAGAAAGTTATGGATATTTGAAGTTCAAGATCTCAGGAAGGTTGATGGGGTACCATACGTGATGCCACACGCACTTTTAACATTTTTTGTGCTATTGTGGAAAAATGGCTAGTCAGAGAACTAGAGGAAGGAGGGAACAATGATTTGTGTTCCTGCGGGACACAGATTAATGGATTTTTTATAGGTCTGTATATGGGGGGAATCGGGGTTGGGGTGGAATAGTTCCACCTGTTCTGTTAGGGATCACATTATCCACTTTTTCCATATTTTCTACTTCTATAATCTAAGTCACTCGATTGGCAAACTGTTGGAATGTGGGACATTCCATATTTTCTCATAGTTTTTACTTTACCTGATCTAACCGAGTCCCAAACTTGTTCGGCCCAATCGCTCATGCATGAGGCCCATGTGATCCTTTCAATATGTTATAAAAAGGCCTAACATGACCAATTAAAATTCCCCCAACACTTTCCTATGGATGATGTGGAAATGGAGGGAAGATGAGGAAGAAAGGAACATTTCCTTGTGTTCCCAAAAGACTTGACTTAGCCGATTTGCTTGTGTTTTTCCCCATTTTCCTTGAGATTTGGCTAAGTATGGAAAGGAGGGGCTGGTCAAGTGGAAGTGAAGTGTCCCCAATATTTTTTAACCTAATTATTTATCAATTTTCCCTATTAAGGTTCAAAATAATAACGCAAGTTATCAAAATGACCTGGGGGTATTTTGGATAACATCACCTAACAACCTGAAACCTTAGATGACAAGTGGTTTCAATGATTTACCATCCATTCATTTGTTGGTTTTAATCTTTCTGGAAAAATTGATGGTGATCCATGATCGCCGACAATCATTGTGGTCACTATTGATCCTATTTAACCAACCTCTTCCTCCATTTCCTAGCTAATCCGAATCTAGATTTTGGGACAAACTGGTGTACTTACAAAGAACACCATTAAGCTCAAGATTATCAACATATTTCTGCCAAATCCTTAAAAATCATCACCAAATCACCACTCAACAATTTGGGATCTCTATAACATTCACAACAATTATCAAGGTTGGTACTTTTATTTCTCTCATTTTGTCAATTTGCATTACATCAGTTATAGCACACAATCTATCGTATACATCACCTTGCATAGCCTTCCCAATATTTTTCCTCACATTTATTCATTTATCCTATGTTTAGAATATTTTAAATATCCAAAGATATTGCCATCGATCCCCAATCATTGTCGATCAGTCCCTCGACATCTATTTACTTCATTAGCCTTCTAAGTAGTTCTAAATATCCATTTTCAGAATCCTACAGGTTCTTAAATCGCTTATAGTTTACCTCATCATTGTTAAATATGTCTTCCATCAATCAGTGTCTGTTTTATGAAGTCATTTGTCAAAGTAAACAATTTTTTCCTCAATCACCGTTGATTCTCGATAACTGTTAATCTGTACCCATAGCCTCATCTTTCTCATTTTTCCTACAAACACATCCAAATTTCTATTTTATGAGTTTCAAAGAATCTTAGAATCTTCATAGTCCACCTTAGCACTATCAAATCATTATGTCATTAATCAGTTTCTATTTTATCAGTATTTTTCAAAAACAAGAATTTAATCCCCCAATAACCATTAATCCCTATCCTTTTTAGAAAAATTTAGCATATATCATATTTTCAACAATTTGTTTCAAATCTAATCAATAGTTTGCAAGATGGATGTTCTGCATATGATTTTTCCAGGTCCTACGCACCTAATCACTAGAATATAGGATCTTCTGATCATCCAACAACCATTTGTATGGGAATAATTTGACATTGTCCATGAAATCATCTTGTGTGCCATCATAATCTCTCCCAATATCGAAGATATTAAGGATCAGATGGAAATAATTCAAGAAGAGTGAGAAGTCAGTGAAGATTTCTAGTATGACTACTTTGAGCACTTTGAGCTTGCCACTATCATATCCTAGGCCACCTATAATCCTGAACAATATCTTCCTATTCACCTTGAATTCTAAATATATCATTGTCATCATTTATCTTATACTTATGAAATACTTGATTGTATCAAATGCTTTGACACCCTTGAAGGAATCCCTTTGGATTCTTGGGATTGACATTTTCCAAACAACTCATTATCATATTTATCTAATATATCCTTGTTTAACTATATTTGTATACATGTCTTGTCACTTGGTTGAATGATTTTTACAATTTGTTCATGTTTGATCATCCTGACATTGCGATTATTGGCATAAGTATAGGTAAACCATGCCTATTTTATTTTTTATTATTTTCAACATTCATATCACCTAACAAAAAAAAACCATAAACATCTTAGCACACTCGATGGGACCTCCTTAGTCCCATTTTGTTTTAGATTTTATATCTCTTATTTAATTTTGTTTTTAGTTTCAGCTAACTTTTTATCTTGGAGTGTCTTGTTGTTGCTTAAAACATTAAAATAGATAAATTGAAAAGAAAAATAGATTACAAGTACGCCATTCTTTCTCTTTTACCATCTCCTTTGGCATCACATTTTTGTGTGTCTTTTCTCATCAAATTAATATTTCCTTTGGATTTTAAGAAAAACGCTTATACTTTCTTGTTCACATAGCTTAATTAGGAGTTCAAGGAATTGTATTAAAAATACTCCATTCACACACAACCATACCACGTCAAACTTAACTCGCATCTAAAATATCCTTCCCATGTGGACCTACTTGGATTTCATCACCAAGAGGATAAGCCAACTCAGTGTTCTGGCTGAGTATAAAAAAATTGGTGAGCAATATATTGATTAAACACCCGACACTATTATCATTGTAGGACCTTCAAGTGAGGGGGTAGGCCCCAATATCATGCCTTATACTGACAATAACATAGATTTTGGCCTCACGTACCTTTGGGTATATTAAGGAATCCATCCTTTAACTCACCTAAAACTAAACTTAGAAAGATTTCTCTTAGTACCTATTTATCCATTTTTCACATTTCACACCATTCTTAATTTAATTAAGATAATCAACAGAATTCTTTTGTGACTTGTTTGCAGTTGTTATACTCAACTAGGTTTATTTTTATTTTTATTCTTTAATTTTGTGTTAGTTCAGTTCCAACTAGACAACAATCTTGTCTATAAGACTTTGACAATATGACCAATCACCTCCACCAATCCCTTGATAATATCCAGTCTCTCCTTCATGAGATTCTGGGTGTAATGCAACCAATTTTATCACCTTCCACAGCTAATTAAGATCCCCCACATTCTCTTAGTAACTAATCATCCACATAAGAAATCCAAGATCCGTCCATCCCATGCTTTTTCAATAGTGGTGATCCAGTCTTCATAGAGATTCTAGATTCTAATCCAGTAGCACTTAACACATATCTTTCTTCATGAGGTGTTTTCCTCCATCAACCCACACCTAACCAATGACCTCCCATCACTACTGTCACCTTTGACACTTCCCTACTTATCAACCCTCATCATGAGCTGATCATTCAATAAATTCATCCCTATTCCATTACTAGTGGGTTGGGAGTGTCAGCTTGCACTTCATTAGTCTAAGTCACCAGTTTCAAACTTAAATGTTGTTTCATTATAAGAAACATCCAATCAATATTAATCCTCATCATCAAGTCTTTGATCAAACTCGTCATCTTAAAAAAATAACACCAACATGTTTCCTTCCACATATAGCCATGTAGCTTTCAGTGTCACTCCTACACCTCCTGTGATCTTGGTAGTAATCCCTTTTAGTGTTTCTTTACCCATCCCTTCACAAAAAATCATGTCATTTATTCATAATATGGTCATGTCCATCCTAGCATCGATACTTGTATTAATAATAGTTCTATTGTCAGTACTCACCTTTATTCACAACAAGCATTGAATTCCTCTATGTCACAAGTCCAATCTAATTATATACAACAACTATCCCAACCATTTATCAACACTTCCACTCCATCTCAAAACGTATCGAAATGATCTCAACCACTCATTAACACTTCTATCCCTTCTCAGTATATACCACAACCATTGCAATCCCTTATCAACACATCCATTCCTATCCCTTATCAGTATATTCAACCATCACAACTTTTAGTTTCACATCCTACCTACAATATCCCCATGAGCATTTCTCTTTAGCACAGTGTCTCGTTACCCTATCATCCATACCAACAATTGAACCCACATGTCCATAATCAACCTAGCTTATCATCATATAAACCCTAAAAACTAGCACAAAATGATCCATTACAATCATTAGTGAATAATATTTATAGTCTTGAGGTTGATACCATGGGTCCTAAAAATACCATATCATATGAAAAAATATGCAATGAACACATTCACCTGTCAGTACCTTCTAAAGCTTATCCCTCACACTGAGACATCCCAAAGTTCATTATATTCTACAGTAAGGAAGAATCAAAATAACATATCTAATATTTATGCCATGCATTCTATCTAATTTCACATGATCAAGACCTCATGTTGAGGATATTTCCTATGTCCTTAGTAGGGCCCATACTAGATTGGTACAATATTATTCTGCAATATTTTCTGTTTTCCTTCACCAAACTCACACAACTATTCTTAGAACACTTTTCCATTAATATCACTCATAAGATTTCTATTATAGATCTCTACACTATTCAACTATTCAAAGACGAACCTGTTGGACACTTTATTTCCCATTGGTGTGGGATCATAAATTAATTAAGCTCATCACTTCCAAAAACTGAATTTATCAGTTATTTTCTTGATCGTGCATTAAACACATATCATCAACATTTCAAATCCAATATTTCTAGACATTTGAAAAAGACTTTAACATGGCCCAAAAATTAAGTGCTATCAATGATGATAAAGTCAAACTATGATAAAAGAAACCAAATCTTGATTCCTTGTTCAAATATTCCTCTAGTAACAAAAATCCAAAGGATAAAAAATCATGGTCGTTGTAAAATTCACATATAAAGGTTATTCAAATTCCAAATGCACCTATCCCTAAAAAAACTATACACCCATCAGATAATCCTATAGTGTGGTTTTTGACAATATTCTAGCCACATGTATGATCACACTCCCGCATATCTATCCCATCGACACATCCATTTCAAAACCATCATGGTATCAAGAATATTACTATTTTAAATACAATAGTGTTTGAGGCCATGATATAAAAAGGTGTCATTCATTTAGAAACATCCTCCAAGACCGTATTGACTGAGGTGACCTATAACTTGACAATCCGAATGCACATCCAAATCATAACTTAGACATCATTAAACATCCCTTTCCAAATAATTCCTCATTCAGTAGTTAACCAAATCCAATGTCATCAAATCCATCACACCATCAACACCATTAAATATCTCCCACCTATAACCCTTACATCTAGTGCTTCTACTACGAAAGCACTGACCAAATCATCTAGCTCCTCTAGCCTAGATAGTGATAAGACCTCATAACCTTCTACATCTATTGTTGATGATTATCTTTGTGGATGAACCATCAAAGTTGTGGGATACCTTAGGGATGGGGGACGTGCCCCCTAAGATAACCTCCAAGTTTTATAGAAGTTGGCTCTTCTAATTGGTGTGAGATAAGGGTTAGAGGAAATATAATACAAATTGCAATACTAACTAAGGTGATATGCAAAAAATTATTTTAAAAGGCATAGAGATGGATTCTAAGAAACTATTTAGAATAGTCGAAGAGCGTTTAGCATGGTCGAATGTTTTTAGAAGTTTATTAAATCATCAAATGCTGAGAAGGTGTAAAACATAATAATATGTAGATGAGACATGCATATAAAAAACCCAAATGCATATAGCATGATATATATTCAACATTTATCTAAAAACTACCAACAGTAATGGATGAAGGACGTAGACCATTGAGAGCTAAAATACAAAGAACAAGAGCCCTTTATTCATAGAGAAAATAATACATAAGACCAATATGGCACATATCACAAGTTTCTTCTACAAAAGAGCCTTGCTAAGGCTAGAAAACACATTAACTAAGCCTAAAATCCTCTTTCACAGTTCTGGTGTCTTTTTATTTTCTATTCTCCACCTCTCCTCCCTTGCTTTCTAGATCAGAAAATTCCCTTATAGACCCTCTTGGCTCTTGTTTCAATGTCCAAAATAAGATCTTCCACTGCTAACATTCAATTTTATTACAAAATATTTCATTTTTGGGAAATATCTCAACGACCTATTTGTGATATTTATGATTTCCTTTAATTCATCCAACTCCCAAGACTTGCACTCCTTTGGTTGGTGATGATTATTCCCTACCACATGGAGTTCATGCATTTGTTCTGAGGGCATTTCTTGGGGATTTGTCTTCAAACCTGCACCTAGGTGATACGTGGAAGTCACCTGCTTGTTTAAGAACGTTCCTTTTCTCTCTTTATGTGAAATTATGCTCAGGTGACACGTGGAGGATTTGTGCATTTTTACTATATATTTGACCTTTTAATCCGCTTGGGTAACTTTATTAAGCCTAAGACACATGGGCGGTGTGGCACAAGTTTGAGAAAGTTATTTTCTTCACATTATGCCCCAAGTGCACCAAAGGGATACTTGGATATCTTCTGCATTCAGCTCCATACTTAGCCAAATTTGGGCTAAAACAAACAAAACAAAAAGAACCAAAGCCAGGGCAAAAAAACGAAAATGGCCAGTAAAAGATCCTTATACAAAAAAAAATTATAGTTATGGTGACTCATAAAGGGACTCCGTGCCAGTCATGGAAGGATCCGACAATCCTCTCTACCTAAAAATTTAAAATGTGGCTTACGAAACATCACTCACAAATATTTCAAAGTAGTTTGAAATTCAAGCCATTTCACTTTTGTAGGGTAGTTTCTTCACTGCAAGGTCTGGAAAGCTTGATCCAACTCAATTATCTCCTTGTGAGAAAAGGTTTGGAGACTCTGCACTACTGTTTGTAAATGGAATTCTAAATGTACGATTGGTTTTAGGATGGCTTCCACCTCAGTGATGTTTTAGCTCTCTTTTAAAGACTGAAAGACAATCTTATCTTGTCATTTAGCGATTAAGAGCTGCTCAATTTGGTCCTTTGATAGGACTATGGATTCATTGGGGAAGGGGGAGGGGAAGAATAATTAAACCAATTCATTGATACTATGCTTCCACTCATTGATCTCTTGTTAGAGATGGGTTAGGAGATTCTTACATTTGATGGATGCTTTGTTACAACTCAAGATCTCATTGAACTTCGCAACAATAATACACTTGTCTCTGATTCTGGCCCCTTATAGGGTGGAGTTGAAAGAATCATAAAGTTTTTGAATCAACAATAGTGATTCAGGGACCTTAGCAGATACGACACTATTGATAGTGGAGGTTGTGGTCTCCAGATTTGAGCATAAACCCTATGCATAAAATATAAATATGAGTGTGGGGGATAGATTCATTGCCATGGTAGAAATTCAGTCACAACAAGAGGCATATAAATCCTACACCAATGTTACAATTCCCCCTTTCTACGGTTATTGTCCCAATTTATGGGTCAATTCCTTGACCACTTCCTTAGATGATTTCAACCTTGTTTGGAGGCTTCCCTTCTATACTTCAAAGGTGTGTAATGTTTCCTGGAGCACAGCTACCTCTGCCTTTCTTAAATCAACATTCTGTTGGAGGGTTCCTTTCTCCTATGAGAGAGAATTGGCCAAGGCTTTAGATGTGGTGAGTTTAGCTTTTAGATTCTTAGCTTCCATATGAGAAGCTGCAAAGACTTCTCATGATGGCTCTTCCTTCAACTCCTTGCAGAGCTATTCGATCTCCTTACCTTTTCCTTTAATCTTGACTTGTTGGTTGGCCATAGTGCCTTCTGCCTTGCGAAGGCTATATTGTGCCTTTTTGAGCTGGTTACTGAGCTTGAGGTAGTCTATCATGACTACACCAAAAGTTTTATTCATTATCTCGACCATATCGTGAGGCCATAACTCTATGATGTCGACCATAACAACGCTGATAGAATAGTCATTGGGTTGCATTTTCTCTATGGGTTTTGACACCTAGGGGAATAATCATGCGATGGTCAAGGAACTTTGTTAATGGTCAAATAATGACCACATCCGCTTTGTCACTCCTGTTGACATTTTTTTTTTTTTTTTCATCCTTCTCCTATCTTGGGATACTTTGGCTTCTTTAGCTTGACTTAAAAATTTCTAGGGAGAAGAGATGACCTGACTTGTGAATGGGAACCCAAGTGGCAGACCATATGGGATTGTAATAGGTGGTTGAGGCTGCGAAGTTACTAGAGCCAAAAAAGGGCATGTCACAACACGAGGGGAGAAAGTTGGGATGGTGGAGGGAGGTTAAGATAAAAGGGAGGCTCTAGGAGGAGAGAGTGTCTAGGATGGGGTGACCGATAAGGGGATACCCCCTGAAGGGGAAAATTGTGGTAGAGGAGACGATTGAAAGGGATCCTCGGGAGGAGGGAGAGGGGGAGGAGATGCATGGGTATGGACCAAATTTAACTTTTTGTGTGGGCGTCTCTACACCAATTCCTCCACAAATTTACTACCCTAGGGAACTAATGTGAGCTACAACATGGGTGTCCGAATCGAAGGATCTTGCTGAGAAGTGGAGGGAGTGGGTTGTTCTAGAAATTTCAGTATAGAGGGCCCAAAGGATTCTGTGGTAGTTCTCGTGGGTTGTACCTTGGTAATTTTCACTGTCTCCTCACTCTCCATGTCAGACCCATGATCCGCATCCAAAAACTCCTCCCATTGTTTTTCGTTAGATATGCCCTCAAAACTAATGATATTTTGTATAATCTCCTACCTATACTTCCTGTATGATTCAATTTTTTCTATGCTCAAGTCCTTGTTACATAGAGCCACTATAATTCCTCATGTCCTTGTGAGGGTGGGGTCATACCTATGATAGAATAGGTAGAATGACTCCCATTCTGGAATTGGAATGTCACTAAGCTTGATGAACATGTCAGGTGACTCTTCCCAAGGAGACCGCCTATATTCAAAAACATTCCTAGACTCATTCTGGAAGGGATCCAAAAATTTGTTCCGAACTAAAATGGAGGCCATCATCCCCTCTGGGTCATACTTCCGTGAGTCCTAAATTAGAGTGAAGTTGCAGGAAGCCAAATTTTGTGTGAGCATATGCTCTACCTTGCGTTTAATCACATTAATTCCTCCCTTGATCAAAGGGAGGTCAAAAAGTTCCTTCTTCTTTCGACTGGAGCTTAATTCAACATCCATGAGTACTAGCTTCTTAGTTATCTCTAGACCCACTAACCATGTTGTGAGGACCATCGAGAGCATAAATGATTCATCTCATAAACCATGTAGCCAAATAATAGACTGTCCTACCCCCAAAAAAATCATAAGGGTGTAGGGGATTTGTGAGGATGGACTAGACAAAGCTATTCATTCTGTTGTTGACTCCTTCTAGGTCAAATTCATATAGGAGGGGCTCTACGAAAGAGTTAAAAAATTCATATATGTCTGTTGAGAGTGATGACACATGAGTCCAAACAGAAAGTGGAATGATATTTTGAGGGTTAACCTCCACATCCCATAGTGTTAGAGCCATATATTGACTGAGGTGGAAAAAATATGAGAAATACCTAAAGGTAGAGCTTACTGGGAACATGGTTAGCTACTCACAAATAGACTCCGAAATGACTTTGACAAAGTCAAAACACTGTGCCTACTCTTTCTTCACGGAACTCATTATAAACATAGCTTTTATTTACCAATGATGGACATTTCTATTTGAATATTAGCAAAAAATGAATTCTAAGATGGATTAGGTATCTTAAGAATCTAAAATTAGTGATTTCAGGGGAATGGGGAATCCTTCAATTTTTGAACCGCCTGAATATGTATGTCTTAACTCCCTATCGAGGAACAAATATGTGTTCTAGAATTAAGTGTGGATTTTTTGGAGCTTGGACATGTTATAGAAAATAGCCGCTAGGTCATAGACTAGGGCCAACATGTCTTTAATAGGATGAGGCCTAATTACCACCTTTATGCTTCTACCTTGGATGACATTGGTGTTGGTATTGAAACAACTCACACACATCTGTACGAGATCTAGGTATGGGTGCATGAGAGGCACCATATATTGAGTGAGTTTTATGATCCAGATTACAAAGCCAAAAGAGTCAAAATTCCCTAGGTTAAGAAACTTGGTGTAGGATGCCTCCCTCAGAGATTTGGGCTTTTTGCTAAGAATAGGGTCAAAGACATCATCAAAAAACTCTGAAACTACAGAAGGCTCACTAAACTGTGATCCACCATCAGGGAACCTCGACCTTGGGTGAAGAGGGCATGGAGGTGTATGTTTCCCTACATAAGAATTTGCTTGTGGTGTAGAGCTGGAAGTCACCATGATAGATTTTAGAACTAGGAGAAGGGTTTGATTTTTGACTACTCAAAACTCGGAGGTTGGGTCGTAAACTCTTAGAGTTTGAAATGAATTTATTAGATGCCCCCAACTTGTCTTTAATAACCTCCTTAACCTATGCAGAGTAATGGATCACATGTATAGAGAGTCACATCATATAATGACCCTTTTTATTTAATGACCCCAAGCACTAAAATTTACGCTTTCTGAGAGGTTTTATGTCAATTCTCTGATCTTTTCCCCCAAATTTCTTAGAAAAACATTGGATCATTGAATTCAGGGAGAATTAGGAAGATGTACTTCCTCCAAAAATCCAAAAAGAGGCAAGTGTGTCCCATAAGGGACACAAATCTAAGAGATTTATTGAAAGGGGGCCAAAAGAAAAAAAAGGTAAAAGGTGAGGAAAACAAAAAGCTATACATATGATACAATACCTTAAACAAAGAGAATCAATGGGAAGGATTTAAGTGAATCCCATTTACCAGAATCACCAAAGGGTCACCTTCCATGGTCTCAAGTTGGAAAGTGTTGTGTTACTTGCATGTACTGATTTTGAAGGGTCATGTCTATAAGGTATTGAACTTTTTGTGATTTCAAGGCTTAGCAGACCTTGTATCTCATTTCAAAACCATAGTACCAACTCGGAATTCTGATTCTAACATTTTTTTATCAAACCAAGTTTTCACCACCTATTAGTGGCTAATCATGGCTTCATGAATGACCTCTCACTTCTCTTAGAGCTCTACTAGCTCAGTGAGTCTTACTTGCATTGCCCCATTTTCCTCTATCTCAATTTTTTTAATAGTTTTACTTCAGGGATTTCTAGGTTAATAGATATCACAACACTTTTCCCATAAACTATCCCATATGGCGAGGCCTTCAGGATCTATTTAGGCATGATTCGATAAGCCCATAAGGTTTTTTTTCGCATGTTTATGCCACAACCTCTTATGCTCATTTCACATCCTTTTTATGAGCTTGATTAGATTTGTGTTAGTGGATTCTTTCACACCATTTCCTTGTGTGTAATAATTGGAGCATGTTTTTAGATAGATCCCATGCCTTACAACAAAGTCAGATACTTTTGGTCCCCAAAATGGCCTTAGCATTATTTGATATAATAGTGCGGGGGGGGGGGGGGGGGGGGGGGGTCTGAAATGGGTAGTGATATCCTATAGGAGTTTTAGGACTATGTTCTTGGTGGCCTCTTTTAGTGGAACTACTTCCACCCATTAGGTGAAGTAATTAGTTGTAGTGAGGATCCATTTGTGCTTGGTGCTTGAAGATGGGTTGACCATACTGATGAAGTATAGAACCCATCGTGTAAATGGTTCCTCAATTAGGATGGGGTTAAGAGGTAATGCTAAATTCCTCCAAAAGCCAGTATAAACTTGACAAAACCTACATTTGTTTGTTTCTGCTTGACAGTAAGTGAATAGAATTGTCCAAAATCACCCCGTTTGTAATATTTTTATAGCTGTAGTTTGGGTAGAAAAATGGCCCCCTGAGCTCCCAATGGTGTTGTAACTCACATGAGATCGTTTCAGCTTCTTCATTTTCTAGGAACTTGAGTAGGATCCCATTAAAGTTTCTTTTGAAAAGGAAATTGTCAATCATGGTGAGCTTAGACCCCTGTTTCCTATAATACCTTCAGTTTTTGAGAGGGAGATGGCTTGGGTATTTCCCTATCTACATGAAGTGAATCCTATTCGATACCCAGCTATTAGAGTCACTTTCTTAGATATAGAGTATCATCTCAGGCTCATCATTAGTCGAGGGCATGTGGTCTTTTGTAAGATATTAGCATAGGCCCCTTCCCCACACTAGATTTGTAGGATTTATCTCAATGTCATATTCGAAGATCTTAGTGATCAAGTTAGCTCTTTTATTGGTTATCTCACCCTCTATTATATATTCCTTGACCCTAAAGTGTGCCACCATAATTTTGATTCTACTATGGGTGACAAGGTTCCTGAATTTCTTTAGACCCTTTACTATAACATAAGCTTGTTTTTCTAAAAAGTTATACCTAGTTTCATAGTCATGGATATTTTTTGAAAATAAGGTGACCGGATGTTCCTCTCCTCGACACTCTCCTTTTTGTGTCAACATGGATGCTATGCTATTCTCCCTCATATATACATACATGATGAAATCCTTTGAGAAGTTGGGGTTGCATAGTACAAGGGTGGATGTGATATCCCCCTTAATAACCTCAAAGGCATGATGGTATTCAGCGGTCCATTTGAAGGTAAGGTCCTTCTTGAGCATTATCATGATCAGATGGATTGTCCTGAAAAAGTCTGAAATGAAGTTGCTGACAAAATTGATCTTTCCTAAGAAATATTGGACCACTTTCTTATTGACTAGTAAGGGTATTCCCAGGATGGATTCAAATCTTTTTAGATCAATAGAGATTCCTTCCTTTGAAACAATGTGTCCCAGAAGTTTTCCCTAGGGTACTCCAACAAAACATTTCCTTAGGTTCAGGGAGATCTCAAATTCTTGGCACTTCTCGAATATGGCTTCCAAGGCATCAAAATGATCCACTCTCGTCTTAGTAAATATCATGAGATCACCTAGGTATATAAGAATTACCTTATTAATCAGTGCTCCAAATGCAACATCTATGGATCTTTGAAAGGTAGCTATAGCGTTTATGAGTCCAAATGGAATTTTCGCATATGCGAAGGTTCCCCACTTTGTCATAAAAGTGGTCTTATGTTGTTCTCCTTTCGCGAGCCATATCTGGTTATAGCCTAAAAACAATCAAGAAGAGATAATCTCTTTGAGCCCGCAACTATTTGAAATATTTGCTCCATGGAGGGTAAGGGATAGTGATCCTTAAGGGACACTCTATTTAGGTCTCTGAAATCTACACAGAGCTAAATTTCACTTTTTTTCTTCCTTACCAGAACTAGGTTAGAAACCCATGTTGTGTGCTTGATAGGGAAAATTATTTTGGCTTTTAGGAGATTTCTAAGTTCCTCAGCCATGAGGGATTATATCTTTGGGTTCACGGGTTGCTACTTTTGGCATATGAGCTTAGTTCCTTCCTCGAGGTCAATGGTGTGTTAGATGATATCCTTGTTGTAACCGTGTAGGTCATCCTACATCTAAGCCATTACTTTATCATACTTATGGAATAGAGTAACAAGTCTTTCCATTTCCTTTTAGGTGACTAATCTCCTGATTTTTATATTCCTCCCATTAGTCACTTCTAGCTCAACGTAATCCTCCTTAACCACTGTGAACCTCGTTCAATCTGAATTAGCATCCTTAGAATAAAAAAGGATTTCTATTATTATTAATCCTTTTGGAAGTTTGTTTTTCTTCATCTGAATAATCTGATCTCCATAAGCTTGTTCAATTTTGGGTTGGAGTTGGTTCACAAACTGGTTAGATTGCTAGAGGAAGTGTACAATCTGCTGGTCATTATTAAAAACATGTCAATGATATATGTTATCAGGTATAGATAAGCGGATGATATATTTTATTGTTCTTTCATTTGCTATCAAGTCATGGATCGGGTTGAATTGTGACTCGATTAAATCCATCTTATCAGCCTCCATATTTTGGTCTCCAGGAATAACCTTAATATTAAAGGCTTTGAAATATTCAATGAGATATAAAACTCTGTGTCGATAGGACCTCATTATTGGATTCTTTGTGGTGGAAGTGTTCCTTACTTGTGTCACCACTAACTTTGATTCACCAAATAATCTCAAGTATTTTATTCCCTCCTTTCGTGCCATGGCCAAGCCATGTGCTAAGGCTTCATACTCTGCCTCATTGCTGGTGTAGACGAACTAGAAGTGAAATGCCTAAAGTATATTATTTCTACTTGGGGATGATAAACATATCCTAGCTCTTGAGCCATTTTTTCTTTTAGCTCCATTGAAATTTAGGATCCATATTTGGGAATCCTTGATGGGCATCCCATCTCTTATATACTCTTCTTTTACCACATTTGGAATCATGGAGTCTTCGTCGAAGATGAAATAAGTTCCCAAACTAGTTGAATCAAAGTTATCGAAGTGATCAATGGGGGGGAGGAGGTTTTCTAAATAACTTCCACTTTGAAAGTTACCATCCTCTATATATGATTCCTCTTCTTGGGTGATCATGGCATAGGAAGCCTCAAAGTCTGAGACCGGTTGCTCCGTTATATGTTCCTTGGCAAGGGGTTCTAATAATACCTTCATCTTAGACCCATACTTTGTCCACAAAATCAGATAGTAACAATCAAGAGACATGTAGCCTCCTATATTGGTCATGAAATAATGGGAGAGATATAGTCTCAAGACTAACAAAACATCAATTACCACTATATCCTATGGAACGGTTATGTTTAGATAGGAATAAAGTTGCAACGAGAGTCCCTTAATAACTCCTATGGTTTAGAATGATTTTCCATCTAATTGCATGAATCCTTTCCTTACGGGATTGCATTTAATTCCCAAGGCGTCTACAATTACTTTGGGCATGACCGTAGTGGTTTCGCTAGAGTCTATCATAGAGTTATGCAATAATTTCTTAGGTATTATAACAAGCATAAAAAAGGGGTTGGGTGTTGGTTTACTTACTTATCCCTTCTGATTTAACAAAAATACCTCTGTTGGGGCCCAAATAATTTTTACCTTTTCCTTCTCTTTCCTAATGGAGGTTGGATTGTCATTTGATCTCAGTGCTTCTTGGAGTAACTCCTTTTTTTCTAGAATGCTAAGAAGATCCCACAATCATGTGTTATCTAGCGCTTTCTTGAGTTGTTGGACCATGTTTATCGATCTGAGTGATGATGTATTTTAAGATGAGTGGTGTTTCATTCCTTCAACTACGGAATGGAGATCACCCTAATTATTGATAGTTCTCAAGGATTATTTTACAATTGTCAGCAATGAGACTGTAATGGTTGGAGGCTATTTTTGCATCC
This sequence comes from Taxus chinensis, assembly GCA_019776745.2. Lineage (NCBI taxonomy): Eukaryota > Viridiplantae > Streptophyta > Pinopsida > Cupressales > Taxaceae > Taxus > Taxus chinensis. The sequence continues at coordinate 452,247,215 of CM034156.1, forward strand.
CTCTAGTTGTAATTGGGATAGGAGTGGCCATAGCTATCATCCTTTTTTTTAAGTGAGTGTTGTAATTATATTGAAATGGGTTGGAAGCAGATACCTCATTTCTAACTACGAATTCCTCTCATTCTACCCATGAGAAAAGTGTGTGCTCTAGTGCGATCTCTGCTTCTTTATCTAGGGACATCCTTAAATCTATGCAACAAGGGCCACATTTTGTACTCTCATGGAATAGTAAGGTCCTCATGTGTTAACATCATATCCTTCCCTCTCTCTTTATTCAGCTACATTTTTCTATAATTTTCCTTGGGGACATTCTCTTGGCATGTGAGGAATATTACAAGGGAAGCACCATGCATTGGGGTCTTCTACCAAATTTTTATGCTCAGGTACCATTTCCCTTTTGTTATTGGGTGGGATGCTCTGAAGTGATTTTGGCACTAGGATGAGTTGGTTATATGAATGTGCATACAATGACATCTAGGTATTCTTATGTTGTGGGGAATAGGAAGGCCTGCCACCCTGATAACTTTGATAATTTTGTCTTGGGTGTTTGTTCTGATTCCTTTTAAGATTTACTATCTCATTAAAGAAGTTTCTGAGGATATTTTTGACTATATCCATCTCAAGAGAAGAATATGATGATGTTGTTGTGGGGATAGGCACTAAATGAGAGGATGGGTAATTATATATGGACACAGGGGCTTGGGTAGAGCTCGGGACCTGTGTGTAGATAAAGAATTTCTATGCTTGTTACCTGTCCAAGTTAATGCACCAAACTAAACACAAAAACCCTAAAAAAATCAAATGAAATTGATACCTGGTAGATTGGATAAGATCCAAAGACGTAGATGGAAAGAATTCCAATAGAGACAAGATGGGCGCACACGAGCAATCCTGCAAAGTGGATCCAAGAAATATGCGATGCACAAATCCTTGGTAGAAAAAGATGACGTTAGATGATATATGGGTGAACTACCCAGAAAGTGGGTTCAAGAAGCAATGAGCTTCCTCAGTAGATGTCATTTCACATTTTCAATCATGAATAAAGACATACATGATAAAATATGTAAGAAAATATTTAGGTTTTCTAATTAAAAACAACACACAGAATGTAAAAACCGCAGCAAAAACTGAAAGAAAGTAGGAAATTGTAAAAACAAAGATGAACTTGGGTTACCTAAATTCTATACCTTTCTGCAGACTGGTCAGTGTCAATCAGATAGTGATCGGCATTGATTGTTTGGTTCGGCATCGATTAGGAAGTGATCGGCATCCATTGGACACACAGGCAGACAAAAGGCCAGAGAGTAAAAGAAGAAAGCAAACTAAGCTAAAATGGATTAAATGTAAGCCCAGATTACTAAATATTGATAAAAAAGTAGAGATTAAAGATAGAAAATTGGATCCAAGGTAGAAATTGATGGATTCTAACCTAGATACCAAAGAAATGCTCGATCCATGCTGATTTGGATAAACCGGGGTTGATTAAAGACTAATCAGATTCGAATGGACTAGATTGGTGTTGATAGAAAGGAAATTACAGAAACTAACAAAGAGGAATGCCTAAAAAATGCTTGATTGATGATTGATGATGACCAAGGGAGCTATGGAGACCCACAAGAGCTGTACACACACAGACATAGTAACAGTGAACCTCTCAGGGATTAAACTGCACAAAACTCACTCTCTTTCTCTGATAATCTCTTTAATCACTCAGAAAAAAGTAATCTGTAGGAAACCAGCTCTTCTGAATCTAACCATAGAGGATCTCAGGTCATCAATTTATAATCGATGCCCATCGAGATAAAATCGGTGCTACTCTGAAAAATCGGCGCTGCTCGGAAAAATCGGCACTGATCAGGGAACAAACTCCTAAAGTGGTGAAAAGGAAATGAATTGGAAGGATAAGAATATTATCCCTCTGAATCAAGACGGGAAAAATCCCACAGCATGGTTTTAGGAGAGGATAAATAGGTGGGATGGATGGATAAAAATGATACGAGAGGTTGGAAATTGATATGGGGTAGATAAGTAGTTGAAATAAATGTAGAAGATAGAACTACATGGTTAATGTTTAATTAACCATGGATGAAATATAATGGGGTGGAGAAAACTTAGGATAGGCCTTTATAGTAAATATTTAAGTAATACCCTAAGGGAGAAGTGGTGATATAAAGGTGCCCCGGCTTATCCGAGAGGAAAAACAAACCCAGGGGACACTAAATTGGGTAACCAATTTTAGGTGTCTACATTTGCCCCTTTTTGTCGAGTAACTTGTGATAACCAATGCCAGAAGACAAAAAAAAGGAGTTGGAAGAAGAGTAAGGACATTGATGATGCGCTCCCCTTCAAACTAGGGATGGGGTGGCCCTAAAAGAGCCAACCAATCCCGAGTTTGAAAGGGATAGATGAGAAAGAGTAGAAGGGATGATGCCCCAGCGAGATACCTAGAGTAAATTTGATCATTGATGTCACATGTGAAAAACAAAAAACGGTAGTGACCTAAGGAACTCACATTAGTAGGGCAGACTAGACGATCTTCATATCAGATAATGTAAGTGGCTACAAACTGGTGAGTTAAAGGTGAATACAACATAGCAACAACTAAAGAGTGAAACATTGGTAGGGATAACTAGACAGCCTTCGAACAAGATGACGTTAGTGCCTACAGACCCGCTATCTTTAGGTTGCTAAAAATGTAAGTTATCCATGTACAAGGAAGAACTCGGAATGGGTGATAACACTAAAAATATGTGCCAAAAGGTGAAAATAAGGTCATAACAATGATCAAATAAACAAGCCAAGCATCAACACTTAGACAAGAAGGATGAAGTGACGGCCTCGAGAGGAGAGCCACCAGGGAAATCGACATATGGCCACTATAGTGGAATTTGTAATTGAAATACTATCAGACTAGGTAGACTAGGTGTTCTATGGGTGGCACATGCAAAATATATAATGATGAGATGCCCCAGACGGGGAATAACAAGCAAAGCCAAGCTACGAGTGACACACACGTGCGGCTATGCAAGATGACTAGGTACGAAGACCCAAAATAAAGGTTCAATGATAGCGACAATGTGTTATGGATGACACATGCGTAAGACAGGATAATAGAGGAGGATGAAGTGTGTCCTGGTGGGACCAGAGGATGAAATATATCAAAATATACCCGATTGGCACCAAAGGGATCCGATTGATGTTGACCTCCCCTAATTGACGTCGAACACAAAAATCGGTGCCGATCAAAATAATCGGTGTCGACCGCTATGAAAACCAATAAGTATAGAAAAGTGGAACGGTAATGATTCATTTGCACTGTGATGATTGGTTTAGAAAAAGTCAAAACTTGAATTTGAGAAACATGGAAGCTTCCAGAAGCGATCACAAGAGGAAGAGGACATGGCCAGGGGTAAGTGAGCCTTCCTTAGCTTTGTAGATTTAGCGTTTTGTTTATTTTTTCATGTTTTTTGTTATAGGAGGAAAGAGGTCTTTTTTAGCGCTTTGCCTCATAGTCGGATTCGATTGAAAAAATTGGCGCTAATTATAAAGCAATCAGAAATGATTGTAATATAATCGACATCAACCGTTAAGTAAACGGCGTTGATTGAAATGAGTTAGCACTGATTGAAAAAAAAGAGATATTGGGAAGCTTTTGAGAAAGACTTTGATGAAAGTTTAATGATGTTGATTTTGATAAATACGAAACTAATGATGATGTTTAATATGATGCAAGCATGAGAGGTCCTACACATGTGGGATGTTATTCCCGAGCTACTAGAGACCATACTACCAGATGTGACAGATGCTAAGTGGCACCATCTGGAGTTATCCAGAATAGGGGGTTTCCATTATTATAGGCGGGTACCCCAAGATGTGGAGCTCATGCGAGCATTGGTGTAGCGGTGGGATAGCCAGACTTGCACATTTTGGTTTCAGACGGGTGAGATGACCATCACCCATGAGGACATCTATAGGATCCTCAGGTTACCAATTACAGGGGACCTAATAGAGATCACCTCACGGGAGCAGCAGAGGAGGGCCCTGGTATGATTATAAGGAGACATGGTCAATGATATAGAGATATTGTTCGGGGCTATGAGGACAACCTCATAGTACCGGAAGGATGACCCTAGGAGCAGATTGATAGCCTTGATCAAGATGGCTATCTCATACTATGCATTACCAGATTCTAGAGGTAGACGGTTCCCACTACTCTTGTTTAAATGTGTCTTTGATATCCTAGAGTTCATGTAGGTGTTTGCATTTGTTGTTGCACTACTAGCACAAATATATTAGGAGCTGTGGATGTATACCATAGGCAGGTGGACTAGGATAGATGTTAGTTTTGTGCTCCATTGTTGGGCATATGAGCATATATCAGTGATTAGGCCATCTGGGCTTCCATGGATGCCAGGAGCGGGGGGAGCCCTTGAGTATGGGTTTTGATAATGGCGGGTAGACATGGCCCCAGGAGATATAGGGAGATCCACAGAGTGGTATTCAGAGAGATTCAAGACTCTTACACCAACACAGGTGATATGGAGACCATACAGGGTCTATCCAATATGGGCTAGACAGGATGCTGATCTGATAGAGCTAAGACACAACAGGGTGGTTAGGGGCAATAGGCCAGAGCTCTTAGAGTGAGTCTTGTTTATACAGGTGATGAGGTAGTTTGGTTTGATTCAGATAATCCTGACTATATATACACCATACAAACGGGACAGTAGGGAGACAAACCTACCTAAATTGATTCCAACAGATGCGCTCAGGGAAGCCCCACCTCCCATAGATTATGATGATGATTATGCAGGAGTGGATGAGATCTATGACGTGTGGTACCACGCAAAGTTGCCACGACATCTCTCGGAAGCTACAGAGGCTAGCAAGGAGGATATAATAGCAGCACTAGAGAGACTTGAGGGAGAGCATGCTACCTTGATACAAACACACCAGGCTGCCCTCAAGAAGATTAGGATTTTTATAGAGGAGAGGGAAACCTTGATACAAGAGAGAGACACTGTTCGTCAGGAGCGAGATACAATGATCCAGTATAGAGATCAATGTCACAGGCACAGGGAGGCCCTTAGGGCCAAATATGGTGATATAGGCACCACCTCAGAGTTAGGGGCATAGGGTGCAGTAGTAGGAGGACCACCACCAGCAGTAGCGCCATTGTGAGCACCCAGTATGGTGAGTCTGAGTACCTATTAGGCTCTCCTTACCGAGGTGAAATATTATGAGGATGCCTTGACACAACATGCCCTGGATGTGCCTCGGTATGGAGCGAGGAGGAGGACAATGACAACTACTACTGGCAGTGCTTCGGAGGGTGCAAGCACTAGAGGAGATCGATGAGGTGGTAGGGCCACGACAGTGGGCATCTCTAGCTCTGTAGGAGATGGTCAGGAGAGACAACCTGGACCGGAGGAGGGAGGAGGAGATAGTGTTTTCCACCTATCTGATTTTACTATATAGATGTGATACTTTGTAGAGATATATTGATGTAGAGATATGATTTGTAGAGGTATGATGATGTAGCCTCAATTTGAAGGCATTTTTTAGATACGATGTATATGGCTTGATTAGAAGCCATACATTCTTTTGTATAGACAAATATATGTATATATATTCATTATTTTGTGTTATGTGATTGGATTCATGCATTTAATTTCGATAGATAGGGATGGATGTTATGGATAGATGTTATGTAATTTTGATGGATATAGATGAATGTTATAGATGATAGATGAATAGACGTGATTTGATTGATTTTTCATGGATAAATGGTTGAATAAATAAACATGTTTAAGATGTTAATTCAATTAAATGATATAGATAGATGGATTCGTATGTGTTTTTAATACATGCTTTGATGTTTTTTAGATGAAGTAGATAAGATGAGCATAGGTAGATGATAGATTTGATTAAGTAAATTAACATGTTAAATGTCAATTTAACTGGATGAACAACAAATAATCATGGGAAATGTCTTCTTGAAAGAAAAAGATTTAATGATATTATCCCTTTAGAAATAAAAATCACTACACCTAGATAGGGAAAAAAAATGATAAGTTAGGCCCCTAACCGACCATAAAATAGAGACCTTGATGGTAAATCAAAAGATGATGAACACTAGGCCATAGACGCGGATAAAATAAACCTAAAACTAGTTAGTCGTAAACTAGATCTAGAAGGTAGATAAGGATGAGAGATAAGTATACATCTCGTCAAAACACATGAAGGATTAAATACATGCCCATATGGGGAAAACAGGATCTCCATATGATTGAAAAGGTCTTGTATCATAGCTTCATGGTTTTTTTGTTTTTTTCTTTTAATAGAAAAGAAAACTGATCGATGTGAGAAGTTTGTTAGATATAGAAAGACTGATTGATACAGGAAGTCTTTCAGAGATGCTAAAAAGTGAACAAACTAGCCAAGAGAGGAAGTTTGTTACTGAAAAGGCTGAAAATGCCATAAAACAAATAGCCATCCTTCAAGGGAGTGGTCTGTATTATGATTTTGATGATAGCCATCCTTCGAGGAATGGTTTATATTTTTGATTTTATTTGATAAGGCATAGATAGCTGTCCTTCAAGGGATCAATCTATCTTTTGGGACTAGGATAACATCTCTCTTTTATTTTTGTTTTTTTTGAGCTTTGGAAGAAGTGGAGTTTAGACCAGATAGATCAGATAGAGGGGAAGAAAATGTATATAAGCATGTACTCATTCCCCCAAGTAGATTTGATCAAGATGAATACCTAGGGGAGATGAAGTAGTGATTAAGGTATTCCTACCATGAGAAGGACCAAAACCGTAAGGAAAATGCTATGAGTAGAGCCGCCGTACTCATATTTAAGGTATAAAATAAAGAATGCAGAGAACCACATAGTTTCGAATCACTACGAAATGCGCGAATAGTTACAGATGGATGAAAGATCTGTTTTACGACTAAGATCATGTAAGATAAATTTTAACAGTAGAAGGGCCTTAGATGCAAGCATTAAGAGGCTCCATTTCAAGTATACCATCCATGGAAGACTGGTGGTAAGCCCTGGACCCATACTTATGAGTGATAACGTAGGGTCCCATCCAGTTAGGAGCAAACTTACCACGTTGACTCCGTTCGAGAGTAGTGACATTTTGGTTTTCTTTAAGAACAAGATCACCAACTTGGAAGTCACGCTGCTGCAAATGCTTGTTATAAGCATGCTTAACATGCTCAAGATAGACTTGATGATGTTCAAGAGCATTGAGGTGACATTCATCTAACAACTCAAGTTGTGTTATATGGTTTTGATGATAGTCCTCAATAGATACAAACTCTCAGAGAGAGACACGAAGAGAGGGAATATGGACTTCCAAAGGAAGGACAACCTTAGACCCATAAACGAGAGAGAAAGGAGTAGTTCCAGTAGGGGTATGAATGATAGTCTGATAAGCCCAAAGAGAAAAAGGGATGTGTAAGTGCCAATCCCTACCTGCTTGACTAGTTACTTTTGTGAGGATATTACACAAAGTTTTATTAGAAGCCTTGGCTTGGCCGTTAGATTACAGATAGTATGGAGAAGAAAAGCTGAGTTTAATATTGAATTTGTCACAAAGTTTCTACAAATATTTGTTTTTGAAAGACTTTCCATTGTCTATAACGAGTTTATGAGGAACACCAAAGTGACAAATGATGTGCTGATAGACAAAATCAACAATAGGTTTAGCTTTGGTCGACGAAAGAGGAATAGCATCCAGCCATTTAGTGAAGTATTCTGTGGCAGTAATGATAGAATGATGTCATTATGAAGAGTGTGGATTGATGAGGCCAATGAGATCAATACCCCATTGTGAAAAAGGACATAAATCTACTGCGGGTTGCAATGCTTGGCTAGGGATATGTGTGAGATTAGCTTGTTGTTTACACTTGACACATTTCTTGACACAGTCGCAGTAGTCTTGATTAAGAGAAGGCCAATAATAGCCTAAATGAAGAATGTGCTTAGCCACAGCCAAACCACCAAAGTGTCCACCACAGATACCATCGTGGACCTCCTGAATGGCTTTAGATGATTCATGGGTTTTGAGGCACTGAAGAAAAATACCATCAAAGCCACATTTGTAAAGGATTCCGCCTAGAATAGTATAGCGTTTTGCGTGTTGGATAAAATATCTTCTGCCTTTGGAAGTCATATTTGGAGGAAGCACTGAACAGGATAGATAATAAAAAATGTACTAATACCACATATCTTGAGTGTTAGTTGTGACGGTGTTAATTGAAGTCAACTACCTGAGATGAGATGGTTGGTCTAAACGCTGAATAACCACATAAAGTTGTGAGTCTTTAGTGAATGGAGGAATAAGTGAGGCTGAAGAAGCTTGCAGTGCAAGGAATAGCCTGGATAGTAAATTTATTGAAACATTGAAGTTGAAAGAGAACAATATCATGATATTTTTGAAGGATATCATTTTTACACTGATATACACCAGTGACTTGATTAACGATGAGATTAGATTCACTAAAAATGTCAATATGGTGAGTGTTGAGATTAATAGCAATTTGAATACCTAAAACAAGAGCTTCATATTTGGCCATATTATTGGTACATTCAAAGTTAAGCTTGTGTGTGACAGGGATAGGTGCACCCCAAGGAGGAATCATGACAAAACCTACGCTTCCCCCTGGCTGACACTTGGACCCATCAAAGAAGAGTTTTACTTTAAATGGAGATAGACCAAAATCAACTTGTTGGATGTACTCATCTAGGAATTGAGTGAGGGGGACCTAAGTATCCAAAAGAGGAGCATCAGCTAATTGATCCACAATGACCTGACCCTTGATAGATTTCTATGAGATGAACTCGAGGTCAAACTTTGTGATGAGCATGAGCCAACGAGTGATACGATCATTGTGATAAAGTTTCACATGCATTGTCTTGAGTGGATTGACACTTGTAACAATGTAAGTTTTATGATTAAGGAGGTAATGATGAAGTTTAGAAGTTGCGAAGAAGAGAGCACAACACAGTTTTTTAACTTCATAATAATGTGCTTCATACTCATGAAGAGTGCGACTGATATAATAGACGACCTGTTCTTTACCATCAGCATGATCATGGCTCCCAGAGCATGGTTAGTTAGAGAAATATAAAGATAGAATGGCTCCCCCTCACATGGAGGTATAAGCATAGGTGGAGAAAGAAGATAAGCCTTGAGATCATCAAAGGATTTTTTCCAATGCTCATCCCATTCAAAATGAACATTTTTATGGAGGAGATGATGAAAAGGTTGACAATGGTCTAAAATCTGTGAGATAAAACAACGTATTGATTGAAGGCATCCTTGAAGACCATGGAGATTCTTTAAGTTGGAAGGGGGAGGCATCTCGAGGATAGCCTTTATTTTTGTGGGATTGACTTCAATACCCCTAATAGAAATGATAAAGCCTAAGATTTTAGCAGTGAGAATGCAAAACACGCATTTAGATGGATTTAGGCGAAGACAAAAATAAATGAATCTCTCAAAGAGAGGCACAAGAATGAGAAGATGATCCTGACAGCATTTGGACTTACCGAGGAGGTCATCGATGTAATATTCTATAGTTTTGTGTAAGAGGTCATGGAAGATGTAGGTCATTGCACGTTGATAAGTTGCTCCTGCATTCTTAAGACCGAAGGGCATGACACAATAACAAAAAGTCCCCCAAGGAGTTATGAAGGAAGTCTTATAATGGTCCTCTTGTGTGATGAGAATTTGATTATACCTAGAAAAACCATCCATCAGAGAGAGCATCTCATGACCTGCAGTTAAATCTATGAGTTGGCCGATATTAGGTAAAGGAAAATCATCTTTTGGGAAAGCGAGATTAAGATCCCGAAAGTCGGTGAAAATTCAAATTTTCCCAGTAGCTTTGGTTACTAGTACTACATTTGAAACCCATTGTGGATAGTCAATGGGTTGGATGAAGTTGGTGGAAAGTAAGCACTACAACTCTTCTTTGATAAGTAGAGCTATACAAGGATGCATCTTACGTAGTTTTTGTTTAACTGATTTGATGTCTGGAAGAGTAACGATATTATGGACCATGATATTAGGTTCAAGGCCTAGCATATCTTCATATGACCATGAAAATGTTTGGAAATGGTGGGAAAGAAAGGTGGTGAAGTCTCCTAACTCCTGTGGGTTAAGAGATTGGCTGACCTTAATGATGCGAGGGTCTTCAGAAGTCCCTATATTGAGGTTGAAAGTGATTTCGTTGAGAAGCATAGACATGTCTGAAGGAATGGTTTTAGGAAGATAAGAATCCTCTACCCCCAGATAGGTAAGGACAGAATCATCATCTGTACAATGGATAGTATTGATACTGGGGGAGTCATCTCCAACTATTTAGAGGAAGACTAATGGTATGGAAGTGGATTTTCCATTAGTCTTATAGGTCAATGGACCTAAGGAAATGGTATTGACTAAAAAAAGTCAGGCGGGATGGAAATGGTGTCATCCACATCAAGTGATGCTTCCAACCTGATGGGAGAAGATGGTTCCTTAATGGAAAGAGGCTCATTGAGAATGGTGACGGTGGCTTTCGAGAGAGGTTTGAACCCTAAACCAAATTTTTGATGCAGTTTAAGAGTTGGAATAGATGCGAGGTCGTGCACACCTTGTTCATACTTTCCTAGGCCAAAGCCCTTCCACGCGCATCGATATAGATAAGTTTTTTCAAATGTGGGATTTTGTAGACAATCAAACCCTGCAGAATAGGGTTTGGATCTAGGAGGAGAATCCAGAAAATAGTGAGGTGTATCAAGACCACCGTAGATGAAGTTAGTCTATTGATTGGGCAGACCAATGGTGATAATGTGGCCAAGATCTAGTTGATATTCAGGTTGTTTATCTGGCCTACCATACTCATTAGGTTTGAGATAGGCATCAAACGAGAGAAGAGGAAGCTCTCCTAGTGAAAAATACTGCAACATTTCTTCCAGATTTTGTAGATCTGGTAGTTTTGTTGCAGGTATGGAAGAGGATGAACCCTCCCTAGGAGAATCAGCATTCTCCTTTGGAGGGGTAGACCCTGTGGTCATGTCACATTGTGCGGATGGGAAAGGATCTCCTGGATGAGTATATATTTTTCCCTCATACTGATATTTTATGCATCAATGGATGGTTAATGGAACGCAGTGAATTGTATAGATCCAAGAGCATCTGAGGATCATATTGTTGTGGAATTTTCCTTCAACAATGTAAAAAATCTCGTGAAGCAATTTCTTGCCTACCCGAATGGGCAAGACCATAGTCCCTAAAGTAACCACCAGCTGATCGTTAAATGATCGAAGGGTGAAAGGTGGTGGTGACACTACGTTCTTTATTAACTTAAGTTGCTCAAATGTGTGGGAGGAAATGATGTTGAGTGCAACACCACTGCCGATCATAGTGTGTTTTAATGTAGTGTTATTGATTTGAACTGTGATAAACTGAGGAGCCTCTAAATCCTTAGAAGAAAGGGGAGGAATTTTAGAATCCTTGAAGGAGATGGTGGTTGATGGTTTATTTAATCCAACAACCATCTCAAAAGGCTAGGGTTCATCTGAATTCACCATGATATGGCGCAGATTATCAATCAGAGTTTGGCGATGCTGTGGAGATGATTGAATGAGGTCAAAAAGAGAAATTTTGATCAAAGCATGGGTGAGTTGTTTCATAACACTCTCCTCAACTGACATGGGAATTTGAGCCCGAGGTGAAGCACGAATAGAGACCCGAGGTCTCAGGGCTGGTGAGGAAGGAGGAACTCCTTTGGGGGCAGCAAAAATGATGACCCGTGGTCGAGAGGCTATAGAAGATGATGGATTATCATACTGTTGTGCTCTAGTGGCGATACGAATTGTGTCAATTTGAGAAGGTGAAAGATCATCCGGAGTGATATCGATAGATATAGAGGCCTGAGTAGACTATTTAGGCTCAGATGTAGTTAGGGTGATAGGAGACACTTGTTCCTCCTCTTCCAACAGAAGATCACTTTCTTCCAAGAGGCTATTAACAAAAGATTGAAGGGCTTTACATCCCTTAGTGTCATGAACTAGAGTGTGATGGTAAGCACAAATCAAATCAGAGTTGAACCATGAAGGTTTTACTCCTTTGGGATTATTGGGTTTGATTGGAGGAAGAGATATAGATGAAGATTAGATAATTTGGTGAAGGATTTTAGTATAGAATCCGGTAGATGAAGATGAGGACAGAGGTAACAAAGGCACCTCTTCAGCCTTAATAGACTGCCGAGGTAAAAGAACCTGCATATCTAGTTTGACAGTCTTTTTAGAGACTGTTTTTCTTTTTTGGACATTGGGAGAAGCAACTTTAGGTGCTTGAGATGGAAGCAAGTGAGGTAAGATTTATTTTAGTGGAGGAGGAGCTCCTAAGATAGATTTTAAGATGACGAAGATGTGACAAGTGTTTTGGTCTTTGGAGATGAAGAAGGTTGCTTGGCTACACAGACAATGATTTAGATAAGAATGATTTAGATGGGGGAGGAGATCCCAAAATAGATTTGATAGGAGGCATAAAGGGTGCCTTGGCTTTTGGCGATGAAGATGACGGTTTTAATAAAAGAGGTGACGCCCTTCTAGTAGGTAAATCCACTTTACGACGCACCGGTGAAGATGGTGTTGTAGAATAAGACACCTTTTCAGTGGATAAATCCAATCTTTTATGAGGCGCAGAGAGGGATTTTTAAGGGAAATCACCAAGAGTCTCTATGGTCTGAAATATTGGTTTTCTCTTTTCAGGGATGGTGATAACTTCAACCACATACGGTGATTATAACCATTTTGGAGGAAGTAAAGGAGATGATACCAATGATGTAACCCTAGGCTTAAACTCCAATTGTTTATGTCTGAGTTTAGGAGTTGAAAGTATAGGTGTCGATGCTATCTCTTTAGACGTTTCCTTAAAGGCGAGGAAGCACTGATGGTGGAAGAGATAGGTAATGAAGAAGCAGCCTCTTGTGAGGAAGGTACTTCAAATGTAGTAATTGTGGGTGTAATTACTGTAGGAAAAGTGATAGGAAGGGTTAAGATCGAGGACACTTCCAAAGGCATAGAAGTTGGTATAACTATGGGTACGTTAACCAAAGGCATGGTGGCAGAAAAAATGGGAGCGACAAAAGTAGAAGTATATGTAGTGGGATTTTGAAGGGATGTAAATGACTCAAGCATCGAAAGAATATCTGATGATGAGACAGATGAAGATGACACTATCTCAGGTATAGGTGGAAGATCAGATGGTGAGGTAGAGGGAGACGAATCTATTTCTAATAAAGGAAGACTTGAAGATGGACCATTTGAGGATGGTGGAATCTCGGAATTTGAAGAAGTAGAGGAGAGTTCTGATTCAGTCGATGCGTTCGTGGATGATTCAGAATTAGAAGAACCATTAGTAGAAATGAAGCTGATAGTATGAGTGTTTGGTTTTTGAGACCCTAAAGCATCATTATTCAGGGAATGATTTGGAAAAGGCTATTTAAAAACATCAAGCACTTGATTTGGGGGAGCATTTGGGTTATCCAAAATGAGCTCGCCTTTATCAATGAATTTTTGGATGAGGTTTTTGAAGGTCTGACATTGTTCAATGTCATGGCCTTTACTTCTATGATAATGAAAAATTCATTTTCATGATACCAGAATGGTTGTTCTTGGCTCTCATCAAAATTTCTAATAGGAGGAAGTTCGATCATGTGAACTTCCAACATTTTTTCTAAGATAGAAGCATATGATTCCCCCAACGAAGTAAAAGACCAAGATGAGGGAGGTCCTTTTCGAGAAGATAAAGAGTCTCTCCAAGGTGTTTGATTAGAAGTGTTATCATATCGTGATGTTTTTAATACGATAGCATTGGTGGACCCCTGATTCTTGTCTTTTTTAGAAGTGGAAGGGTTTGATTTTGTAAACCAAGAAAAATATGGTTTAGACTTAGAACGAAGTTTTCACTTCCCTTGTTCAATGGCACGAGACTCAATTTTGCATGCCATTATAAAGGCTTCTTCAAATGTATGAAAGGTTTGAATCCTTAAAGTGGAAGAAATATGATTAGCGCAAGACCGAGTAAACAACTCAATTTGTTGAGATTAAGAGAGGGAGAAAGACAATTGATTTATTATTCCTATCCAACGAGCAACAAAGTCTACAATAGACTCGTCATTGAATTGATGAATGTTATAAAGATCTTTAGTCGAGATCTTATGTGTGATGTTTATTGAAAAGTTTTCAAGAAACATCTGAGCTAATTGAGAGAAAGAAAATAGAGAATTTTGGGGTATGTTATTATACCAGTCTAAAGTGGTCCCTACTAAAGACATAGGAAAGGTATGGAGCATAAGCTCCTGATCCTGGACCATAAGGTAGAAAGCATGCTTGAATACTCATAGTTGTTGTTGAGGATCCTCCTGGCTATGAAATTTTGAGAACTTAGGAAGTTCTCATTAGGGAGGATAAGGCTTAAAAGCCACTGATGGATGAATCGGTTAATTACGTACTTCTTCAAAAGAATATGAAGGGTGAGCCCCTTTGGTGGAGGCTTCTAGGTCTGTGATTTTCTTGAAAAGAAGTTGGACGGAGTTAGATTGAGGAGGGGGCATGTTAGTATGTCCTATATAAGAAGAAAATGGGGGATTCATCTACTGATTAATAGGATGATAAGAGGAATAACCAGGAATTCTGGGTGACGCATGGTGAGGTATTTGTTGTGAAGGATCCTGAGTATAAGTAGGATGTGAGATGACAAGTGGTTGAGAGAAAGGTGGTTGAATGAAAGATGGAGCCTGTGATTGGTGGGTTCCTACACTTGCCGACTGAATTGGAATGTATTTAGTAATGTGGGTGTTGATTTGATTTGATATGGTGGGGAAAAAACTCTGAAAGAGGCTTTTGACTATAGGATTGGTTATTAGGGGTGCCGATGCCAAAGGATGGGTAAAGGTCACTATCGCTGGAGCATTAGAAGAAAGACCAGCTGGAGGACGAGAAGGAGGAACTGAATGACTCATAGGAGGGGGCTAATTCACAGAGAGATACTGACCCTGAGACGCAATAGATAGCATGGACGCACTTATCATAGCTGAAGAAGAGGGCCTCTCAAAAGTAGGCTGTGGAGTAGTCGAAGTATCCACGACACTAGGGATAGGCAGGGTCATTTGAGAACCTGTCGACATGATCGGTGGAAGAGAAAAAGGAGGTATAGATGTGTTACCTTCTTGTATGGTTTGAGGTGAGAAAAATCATGCTAACTGCTCTATAAAAGCCTGGGATGGCTCATGAGAATAATCGTAAACTTGCTGGATCGGTTGTCCTTGATCATATATGTGAGTAGATTTATTCACTAGGTAGTCCATAAGGGCTACCAGGTTGTGGTCGAGGAGTGCTTGAAATTTAGGATCTCCATGAGGAACATACTCTATATCAGAAGCAGATGACACCTCTAAAAGACTGGGGGAAGCTAGTCGTGATGGGATCACTTTAGGATGATAGAAGGATTATATGACCAAGATGGGGAACCAACTAATAGTGGTCCCGAAGAAGACCCGAGGGGTGCCAAAACATCCACATTAGCGGTGGTCTAGGATGAAGAAAAGGCTAGTTGAGCCATTTTTCTAGATTGTGACCGGGTGATGACCGTCACAAACAAGGAAAAACATAGAAAGATATTGACCTAACTAATGCACTGATAATTCAAGTAGCGTAGGTGATTATCTCTTTTAAATTTTCATGCCTTTTAAGATTGAAAATGTTTAGGAAGATTTTTTAGAACGGGGACTACTTAATTGCCAAACTAAGGATGGTTTGGGGAATGTTTTGGTGAGGAGTTTTGAAGGCACTTCAGTAAAAGATTGGTACATGGCTTGATATAGGAGCCTACCCCTGCACTTCACACACCGCTGTGATAAGGGACTCGGGTGCTTTGCCAATATATACCAGAACTTCCATGAATTTATAGCATGGACCAAGTACAGCGTAGGCTCTTCCTCTTGGATGTCACTTCCAAATAGGTCAGGCCAAGGAAGGAGTTTTTGTTTAAATGCTTTATACCTAGTGATTTTGGCTTTTTTTGCAAGGGTGAAAAATAAAAATCAAATAGTGTCACTACCAATTTTGATCAATTTTCCAACCTATTTAGAAAAATAGATCAAGAACATACAACAGAAATGACAAAGAAAAATTTATTTTTAAGCACTAAAAATGAAGTGTTTGATTTCGATGAAGACAAGTCAAACAAGTTCTTTTAAGTTCTTAAAAAGGAGAAAACACCACAAAAAATAAATACCTATAGATTTAGCTCTCCAAGGTGTGTGGACTTCAAAAAGCACGTTGTTGAGCTCTTCCCCTCGGACAATCCTACGAACAAGCAAACCGCTCTGCAGAATAGGGTTAAGCAGAACACACAAACAAATCCAACAAGATACTGGTGGAAAGGAAATTTCTATGTTAATAAACTAGGAATGAAAGAAGCAAAACTGAAATGATGAAAGGGAATGCTTAAGAGCAACTAATGAAAAATCAGTGAAGAAAAATAACAAAAGCTCAAAACTGGAAAATAACTGAACTTACCAACAAGGGACTTTGGTTCAAGTCCCAGTGGGCGTGCCAAAATGTAGATCAAGAATTTATGCACTTGTTTCCTGTCCAAGTCAATGCACCAAACTAAACACAAAAACCCTGAAAAACTCAAATGAAATCGATACCTGGTATATTGGATAAGATCCGAAGACGTAGATGGAAAGAATGCCAATAGAGACAAGATGGGTACACATGAGTAATCCTACAAAGTGGATCCAAGAAACCTGCGATGCACAAATCCTTGGTAGAAAAAGATGATGTTAGACGATATATGGGTGAACTACCTGGAAAGCATGTTCGAGAAGCAATGAGCTTCCTCGGCGGATGTCATTTCACATTTTCAATCAAAAATAAAGACATACATGATAAAAGATATAAGAAAATATTTAGGTTTTCTGATTAAAAATAGCAGATAGAATGTAAAAACCGCAGCAGAAACTGAAAGAAAGCAGGAAATTGTAAAAAAAAATCTAAACTTGGGTTACCTGAATTCTATACCTTTCTGTAGACTATTCGGCGTTGATCAGATAGTGATTGGTTTTGATTGTTTGGGTCGGTGTCGATCAGGAAGTGATCGCGTCGATTGGACACACAGGCAGACAAAAGGCCAGAGAGTAAAAGAAGAAAGCAAACTAAGCTAAAATGGATTAAATGTAAGCCTGGATTACTGAAGATTGATTAGAAAGTAGAGATTGAAGATAGAAAAAGGGGATCTGAGGTAGAAATTGATGGATTCTAACCCAGAAACTGAAGAAAGGCCTGATCCATGTTGATATGAATAAACAGGTGTTGATTAAAAACTAATCAGATTCGACCGAACTAGATCGGTGTTGATCGAAAGGAAATTACAAAAACTAACAAAGAGGAATGCCTGAAAAATGCTTGATTGATGATTGATGATGACCATGGAAGCTGTGGAGACCCGCAAGAGCTGGAGACACACGGACAGAGTAAAAGTGCACCTCTCAGGGATTAAACTACACAAAACTCACTCTCTTTCTCTGATAATCTCTTTAATCATTCAGAAAAAAGTAATCTCTAGGAAACCAGCTCTTCTGAATCTAACCAGAGAGGATCTCAGGTCATAAATTTATAATTGGTGTCGACCAAGATAAAATCAGTGACGCTCCGAAAAATTGGCGCTGCTAAAAAAAATCGGCGTCGATCAAGGAACAGACTCCCAAAGTGGCGAAAAGGAAATGAATTGAAAGGATAAGAATATTATCCCTCTGACTCAAATATGGGAAAAATCCCACTGCTCAGTTTTAGGAGAGGAGAAATAGGTGGGATGGATGGATAAAAATGATACGGGAGGTTGGAAATTGATATGGGGTAGATATGTAGTTGAAATAAATGTAGAAGATAGAATTACATAGTTAATGTTTAATTAACCATGGATGAAATATAATGGGGTCGAGAAAACCTAGGATAGGCCTTTAAATTAAATATTTAAGTAATACCCTAAGGGAGAAGTGGTGATATAAAGGTGCCCCGGGTTATCCAAGAGGAAAAACAAACCCAGGGGACACTAAATTGGGTAACCAATTTTAGGTGTCTACACTGTGCTTGTGGAAGGGGAGCTATTTCAGGGTATATTGGAAAAGGGGCTCTTAGGGGAAGCTTACCGACATCTATTAAATTGTTCTCATCTTGGATCACAATATAATATACTTTTAGTAAAGAGTCCCCTCCTAACGATTGGATCATCACATAAATATCTAAATTCAGACCTTTCAAGTAAAAAACAATAGCCATACATGTAGGCAGCCTTGCTAGGAAATTAATCCTTTACCAAATTTTATGAAATATAGTGTTAAAATACGTCATAAGTTCTTGTAGACCCTTCTTGATGTTGATAATCTGTTGTAGGAGCGAAGATCTATCTCATTTCTCACTGAATTTTACTACCAAGACATTTCCTAGTTAGTCCCAAGTGCTAATAGAATTAGGGGTTAGGGACTGGTACCAATCCAGAGCCTTCCCCTTAAGGGAAACAACTAGTAACCGTAAGGCATTGTCATGTTCCTTAATATAATGTATTATGCATATCTCCACGAAGTCTTAGAGGTGCTCCTTTGGAATTTTGAACTATTCTCTAATAAATTTGGGCAACACCTTTAGCACATTTTCTAGAATAGGATTCTACACCACTGGGGGTGTTGGTAAGATGAGTGGACTCCCTTGATTCCATGAAAAATATTGTCTCATAGTTTGAGGTTGGAAGTGGGCCATTAAAATAGGTTTGAGGATTCTAGTTTATTGTAAGAAGGGGCTACCTGGTGGAGGTGTTGAGAGAGTTTGGTTCAAAGGAGATGGAGACCTCTAAATTTGTCTACCTCTTCTATTTCTCAGCAGGGATAACTGTAAATATTAAAATGCACCTTCTTCTCTTGTTCTTGATCTTATTTGCATCTATTTCATAAACTAGAGAGGAAAAAATTTAGTACTACTGAAATCAGTAGATTTTTGACAATGGATTCTTTAGTTGTGTAGCTATTTGAGTCCCACCGAGCATGCCAAGAAAACTGTTGACGATTATCTTCATGGATGAACCATCAAATTCATTGAATAACCTAGGGACATGGGACATGCCCCCTAAGATATTTTCCAAGTTTTATAGAATCTGTCTCTTTTGGCTAGTGTGAGAGGAAAAATAATACAAAGTGAAAAAATAAATAAGGCAATACACCGAAACTTATTTTAAAAGGCATAGAGATAAATTCTGAGAAACTATTTGGAATAGTCGAAGAGCGTTTAACATTATCTACTATTTCTAGAAGTATCTTTGATCCTCAAAGGCCGAGAAGGTGTAAAACATAATAATATGTAGATGATAGATGCATATAGAAAATCCAAGGGCATATAACACGATAGATAATCAACTAGCATTATTGGATGAAGGGCACAAAATATTGAGAGCTAAAATGCAAAGAACAAGAGCCCTTTATTCATAGAGAAATAATACATAAGACCAATATAACACATATCACAACTTTATTCTACAACAGAGCCTTGCTAAGGCTAGAAAACACAATAACTAAGCCTAAAATCCTCTTTCACAGTTCTAGTGTCTTTTTCTTTTCTATTGTCCCCCCTCCTCATTTTCTTTATGGATCAGAACATTCCTTTATAGACCCTCTTGGCTCTCATTTCAATTTCTAGAATCAGATCTTCCACTACCAACATTCAATGTTCTTACAAAATATTTTATTTTTTGGGAAAGATCTCAACTACCTGTCTGTGATATTTATGATCACCTTTAATTCATCCAACTCCCAAGGCTTGTGCTCCTTTGGTTGGTGATGATTATTCCCTACCACGTGAGGTCGTGCACTTATTCTGAGGGCCTTTCTTGGGAATTTTTATTCAAACATGTGCCTAGGTGATGTGTGGCGGTCACACACTTGTTTGATAATGTTCTTTTTCTCTCTTTATTTGAAATTACGCTCAGGTGACATGTGGAGATCCTGTGAATTTTTAGTATATCTTTGAATTTTTAATCTACCTGGGTAAGTTTATTGAGCCTGAAATTCATGTGTGGTACAGTGCAAGTTTTAGAACATTATTTTATCTACATTATTCCCCAAGTGTGCCAAAGGGACACATGGATATCTTCCACATTAAGCTCCAAGCTTAGCTGATTTTGGGCTCAAACAAACAGAAAAAAAGAACTAGGCCGGGGCGACAAAAGACAATGGCCAATAAAAGAGCCTTACACAAAATAAACTCTACATCTACCAAATCCACTTCAAACCCACATGTGACCTCTTCCAAATCCTTAGAAAAGAAACCTGTCATGGAAATAACTAAGATTTTTTTTTATGACCACGTCACTTGATGATGAGATTCGTTAGTACTCACACTTTATTTATCTTATGATTTTCAGTCTAGGTGGTGTCCATGGCTATTTTCAAAAAAGGAAATGGTTGAAACCATTCTCAGTACTTATTCACTAATGAACTTAACCAAATACTATGCTAAATACCATGAATGAATAAAATATATTGATAAACAAAATATTACTGAACTCAGAACTGAAAAATATTTAAAAAAATGAAATTCTAGTACATCAAGTAAATTCCAAATAACAAAAGTGAAATGAACAAGATATGATCCCTTTAAGTTGGGGAGGAGTGGCCCTTAATCCTTCCCACTGATCTAGTTTAAAGTTGTAAATCACACAAGTCAAAATTTCCCCTGAATCAACACTTATTTGAATAGAAGAATTTATTTTATATTAATCCATGAACTAACTGGTTAATCTTACTACAGATTCTCTTTTATATCAGATCAGTACTAGTCACTCTAAAATAGGACTAGTTATTTTCATTTGATTACAATCACTTAACTGGAAGATATCTATAACAACAACTAACTGTTTGAGGAGTTATAATTGTGGAAGGACTAGTGCATGCAACATTTAGATCAAATTCATCTTGTTAACTACAAATTAGCTCTATAATTGAATCTTAGTTGAGATAATCAATCAAATCTAGAAGATATCAAAGATCCTAAATTAGATCCATATTATCATGATGATTATAAGTCTATGATTTTTTCTGTTTGTCTACTCTACATCTTCAATCAATTGGTGTTAAGTTGAAATTTCATGGTCCTCTTAATTCACATGATGGTTGAGATGGTAGTCCTTGTGCTAGCTACGATAACTCATCATTTTACTCTTTTTTCATGATTTATTCATTGCAAGTGAGTCTGTATTATTACTTCGAGTGAGTTTTACACTAATGCATGGGCAAGTCAGGTGCTCTAAATCAATTCCTACACTAATGTATATGAAATTCATGCACTGGTCTATAGTGGATTCCAATGATGGATTAAGATATGCTCTTCAAATACATTTTTAATACACATAAAGATTCATTCATCCCATTTTTTAAGAAGCCAAATAAATATGAAAATAACAAGGTTATGTAGAATATTTCCTTTCAAAATATAGTAAAGTATTAATTACTAAATGACAATATCATACTTAGTGTAAAATGATGACATGAGAAAACATGAGTTGACATAAGATAAATGAGGGTTCATCACTCCCCCACACTTAATATTTAATAGGTTCTCCTGCTACTTATTCAAGTTATCAACAATTCTTAAGGAATTATATTCATTGGCAAAAATAAGTTGTGTCTCATCTTGCTCTGTGTTAAAAAAACAAATGAAATTTATCATTGTATCTCTCTAAGTTTTATAACTAGATTCAAGTTGATCCTGAGTTGAATTCCATAGTGGCACAATGGTTATTACCAATGGAGGTATGTACCTCATTCCAATCCATTTTTATTTCATTTTTAGAATAATCTTACGGAGGTCATTGACCCTCTTCAATGACCAATGAAGGTTAGCTGGGGAAATAAACTCCTTCTTTTTCCAGACCTCTGGAGGTTGTCCATATCTTAACTGAAAAAAAAGAAAATTAACATTGAATATTGGGATTTTAAGATCCCTAAAATATGATATGAAAGTTTCCAAAATTTCCTTGTATTTTTCCACCAATTGTAAACAATAAGCTTGAGACTGAACTATTTGAAAAATATGATGGGGTAAGGGAGATCATGCCTCATTAAGAGGCATGTATTAGCTTCTTCTATTACATATGACCATATTTGATCCCTCCAAACAAGTTGGTGTCTTAAGGTAGAGCTAAATGACCTCAATTATATTTCTCCCACATATAGATTAATAAAAGGAACGATAACCAGATCATGCCAAGCCAAGAACACAGATGCTAATAAAAAATCATTATCAATAAGATGAAAGTAATTCAACAAAATAAATTTACATAAACGTTTACAAACAAATGAGCAGTAATATCATATATTATTATGGAACTCAATGAAATACAATGAGAATAGAACTTTCTTATATAGGAAAGGAATAACAATCTAAGAACCAATCAAGGTCATAGATCAAGGCATAAATAATGGAAAGAATTAGTCATCAAATAACTAGTCAAGTCCATAGATTAATGAGAGAACTAGACATCAAGGATCTAGTCAGTAACATAGATCTAGGAAAGAACTAGTCAATACCATAGATCAAGGAAAGAACTATACCTAACAACTAGATAATATCTCTTAATATCTAAATAAATAAAAAGAAATATCCACACACATAAGTGGGTGAGGATAAATACAATAAAGGTAAATAATGTACCTAGGTGAACATGAGCTAAGGTAAATACCTACTCTAACACCCCCCCTCAAGTGAAGCTAGGGGCCAAAATAGAAGTGGCATGTCCATAGTCTGAGTCCCAACAACTAGGCCTGATGAGGTACTCATGTACAATATATCTATGAAGAAATATCGAACCAAAAGAAGGAAAGAATCCTGCTATAAGGAAAGAGAAAGAAGAAGAAGAAGGAAGATGTTCTCATGAACACCCCTAAGAACAACTTCTGAAACCCCAAGAATTCCACCCAACTCAAGGTAGCGAGGTGATGCAAAAGGCTTCGTAAAGATGTCTGCAACCTGCTTTTGAGTCAGAAGGTACTCCAAGAAAAGAACTCCATTCTGAATGTGCTGACGAATGAAGTGGATGTGTATCTTAATATGCTTAGTCTGTTGGTGCTCAACTAGGTTTCGAGAAATGTGAATTGCACTTTGGTTGTCACACCAAAGTATAGTCGGTGAATCCTGTGGAAATCTGAACTCTGTCAATAACTGGCAAAGCCAAAGAATCTGCTGACTTGCTATAATTAATACCCTGTACTCTACCTCTGAAGATGAAAGTGCAATAGCCTATTGCTTTTTACACACCCAAGCAACTGGAGAAGAACCAAGATAGAAAATATAGCTAGAAGTAGAACGCCTGTCATCAATAGAACCTACCTAATCTAAATCTGTATACCCAACCAACTAAGTAGAACACCTAGTGTGGTGTAGGCCAAAGTGGGAAGTGCCCTATAAATAACACAAAATCCTTTTATTAGCCTACCAATGACTACTATGAGGAGAATGTGCAAACCGAGATATAAGCCCTAGTGCATATGAAATATCAGGGTGAGTATGGGTCAAGTAAACGAGACTCCCAACCAACTGCCTATACAATGTAGGATCACAAAGTGGTGTGGGACATGTGGATGTAAGAGTAACTCTAGACTGAAAAGGATATGGAATTGGCTTGCAATCAGCCATATCAAAGTGCCTAAGAAGATCATGGGTGTACTTTTACTTACTCAAATGAATCTCTGAATCTTTCTGAGAAATATGTAAACTAAGGAAATAATGCAATAGCCCAAGATCTATCATGTCAAAATATGTAGAAAGAGACCTACGAATACTCTGAATGTGGGAAGAAGAGATTTCAGTAAGTAACAGATCATCAACATACAAGAAAATTATCACAATATCCTCACCAACATGCTAGAGATACACTGTATGATTGGAGTGGCAACGAACAAAACTAGTATATAGAAGAAAATAATCCATCTTCTCGTACCAATCCTGAGGGGCTTGTTTGAGACTGTAGAGAGACCTTCGGAGCCTACAAACAAGAAAAGAATCCTAAAAAAATCTAGCCGGCTACTCCATTTATATTTCCTCTTGTAGATCTCCATGTAAGAAGGCACTCTTCATGTCCATCTGGTCTATGGGCCACCCCTGTGATGCAGAAATAGAGAGTACAAGGTGTACAGAATCCATCTTGGCAATAGGTGCATAAATCTCAGAGTAATCAATACCTTTGACTTGTGAAAAACCCTTTGCAACAAGACAAACCTTATACTTGTCAATGGACCCATCAGCTATGTATTTGGTTTGGTATACCCACTTACATCTAACCATCTTTCTTCCTTTAGGAAGAGATACCAAATCCCAAGTATGATTCTTCATCAAAGAAGAATACTCAGCTGTCATCGCATCATCCCACTCCTGTATCCCATGAGCCTTTGAAAAGGACTGTGGATCCTCATAAACTACCTGACACAAAAGTCCATAACCATTAGAATGTGCATGATAATGCCTAATGGGTGGAAGATCCTCTATGAAAGGTGTTACCTCAGAAACTATAGTACGAGCCCAATTAGGCATAGTGACTACATTAGTGGGAATAGGATCCTCAATGATATCTATATCCTCCTCATCAATCTCCTCAAAGAAAGAATCCTCAAGAGGAGATGAAGAAGAAGAAGGAAGCATGGAAGAAGAAGAAGATTCATGAGGAGTGAAGCACTCATCAAACTGAACATGTGTTTGAAAAAGAACATCATGTGTATTAGGATCTAAAATATGATAAGCTCTCATGTCCTCACAATACCCTACAAAGATCAAGGGTTTACTCTTCTTATATAAAGTTTTCCTTTTATTCTTTAGCACAAAGGCCCAAGAATGGCTCACAAAGACTCGAAAAAATGAGACATATGGCTTAGTGTTGGACCAAGCTTCCTCCAAAGTCAAATGCTTAAGTGCTATGTGTGGTGTGTGATTCTAAATGTAGTTAGCACAATTAACTGCTTCTGCCCAATAGATAGGAGGTATATCTCTAGAATGCATTATATAGTTAGGCATTTCCTTCAAAGTTCTATTCTTCCTTTCTGCTAATTCATTCTATTATGGAGTATGAGGAACAAAATGTTGGTGAATAATTCCTTGAGTTGCCAAAAATTCAGAAAACTCATTGTTGAAGTACTCCCCCCCATTATCAGTATGAAGGTTCTTTATGCAACTAGAAGATTGTTTCTCGACCAAAGCCTTGTAGACTTTGAAGTGTGAAAAACATCACTTTGTACTTGAGAAAATGAACCCAAGTATGCCTCGAGAAATTACCAATAAATGTAAGTGCATACTTAGCTCCATTGAAAGATGGGGTAGGAAAAACCATCAAGTCACTATGCACAAGCTCAAGTGGTGAAGAAGATCTCTTAGACAAATTCTTAGGAAAATGATATTGGTGTTGTTTCCCTAATGCACAACCATGAAAAACTCCCTCAAGACAAGAAACTCTAGGAAGACCATCTATCATACCATGAGTGCTCAACTCCTTCAAGTATCTATAATTGAGATGTCCAAATCTTTCATGCCAAAGCTTACTCTCTGAATCTGAATGAGAAACCAATCATGTCCCTATAGAAGAAGTTTCATCAAAACCCTTAAAGTGATATAGTATAGAACTATGATCAATAATACCCTGAGCAACAAGTGAATAAGGCTCCAATAAAGTTCTTACTTCTGCTCCATGTGGTGTAAAAGTCACTATTTTTCCTTCACCAGAATGACAAATTTGATATACATAAAACAAATTTTTAGTGATGTTAGGAACATATAGTGCATCTTGGATACTACCACCATCAAGTTGTATATCACCTTTTCCCTTAACAAAAAGAAAGGAAGAATCTCCAACCTCAATTTTGGAAGTAGAACTCAAACCTAGAGAAAAAAAACTCCTTGGAAGAAGTCATGTGATGAGAGGCACCAGAATCTATAACCTAATTGTCTACAAGTGCTGAGTGAGATCTCCTAACAACATTAAGTGCTTTGCCATGTTGGTTAGAAGGAGGTGGCATAGAGATAGAAATTTTTTGTTTCTTGACTGCATCCTCTAAGGCTTGCATTCACTTATAACACCTATGTTCTTCATGATTACTACCCCCACAAAAAGAGCATGAATGACTAGACTTATTCTTGGATTTAGAAGATTCCTTAGGTTTTGAGTTGTTTTCTTTGGGTTTAGGAGCATTTTGAGATGGAGAAGGTGTGGATTTGGTTTTGCTATTTTTTTTCCCTTGCCCTTAGGATTAGATGTAACTAATGCCTTTTGAGAGGTGGAAGACTCAAGGTGATACAATTTATATTCTTCCCTAGTAAGTCTTTCACATAATGTTTCTAAGTTAGGCATTTTGAATGTGTCACCTAAGGCATCTATGCTAGAGAAAAAAGGTAGAAGAAAAAATTTGGAATGGTCCTCTCAACTTGGATAGAATCAAGTAAACACACTCTTCATCTTTCTTATATCTTCCACTCCCCTTTAACTATGTCAAAAAATGCTTGAACTTGGTAAGATAGTCTATAATTGTTGGAAAATCTTCAGGATTAAGAGAGGTGATCTCAATTTCAAGTTGCATGGCTCTCATATGATCCACCTTACTAAATAAATCCTCTAATTTCCCCCATATTTTGAAAGGAGAGTTACACTTTTCCAAATGAAACAAAATACTGTCACTTACATAAGTTCCTATCAAACCCATACACTCACCAAATTTGCATTAGTACTGAAATTTCTCATATTCTCTAGTGAACACTGGTTGTTCTGAAGAAGTTAAAGCCCATAATCCTTTCCACTTAAATATTATTTCCATTCTTGGTTTCCATGTGTGGTAATTAGTGTTGTTAATGGCTCAACATGATCTAATGCAGAAGTAGATAAAGATACCATCCTAAAAAAATCACCAAAATAAATGCAAGAAACAAGCAATGCAACAAGACCCCCAAACAATGCAACAAGAGCCCCCCAGATTTTGGCACTTTATAATGAGTGCATGTTACAATATGGAACTTTATAATTATAGTGAAATTCTCAAAATAAATATTTTCAATGGAAAGAACATAAAAAACTATGCACTTTTGCAAAAAACAACACTCAAAACCGAGTTACCGATCAAAAGATACAAGTTTTTCAATAATATGCTCTACTATTTATTTTAGTTTCCACTAAAATAGAATAAAATGCTCTTGCCTTCACCACACAAATAAAATGAAATGGGGCAGGAGTTAAGCACCTACTAGTAGGAATCACAAGCTTTAAGCCCTCATATGACCATACCATATGACCAGGGGCTAAGGATTTCAATGGGTCGAATACATAAACCTTTACAAATAAATAAGCAGCAATATCATATATTATTATAGAACTCAATGAAATACAACGAGAATGCCCTTTGCCACCCAAAAAATAAGTATGCATATTTTCCCGAAATAGCAAATCATGCACAACAGTCTACGAACCCCTGCTAAAAAAGGAAATAAACGTCCTACCGAAAACAACCTGCTACACGCCTCCCAAATTAATTTGAATTTCAATTTGCTTAGGGAGAAGAAATACCATGTGTGAATCTTAAAAAATGCAACAAAAACCAGTAAATTGATTTGACAACAGGTTGTCTTTTCTATTTGGTACGAATCCCGAGGCGAACCAATGCATTTTTTTTGCAACATCAAAAATCATAGCAACCATCGAACATACCTCTAGAAATGGCTGAGTTTACCACTTGAATAATTAGGGTCCTTTACCACCTAATCCAGATCCATTTAGGAAGCCTCTGTGTTATATAGAGGGCCTCACGTCATACAAAAAATACAGGAAAATCTCGAAGCATATGAATATATCAAAAAATTATGTTTGCAAAATGAAACTTTAACAGACGGTATTTTCTTCAACAGATCTCCTTCTCTGATACCATATAACATTAATGATAACCAGATCGTACCAAGCCAAGAACTCAGATTCTAATCAACCACGATCAATAAGATGAAAGTAATTCGTCAGAACAACTTTACATAAAACCTTTGCAAACAAATGAGCAACAATATCATATTTTATTATGTAACCCAATGAAATACAATGAGAGTGGGTCTTACTTCCTATAGTTCTAGTGAATGAAGGAATCTGAGAACCTTTTTTCAAGGTCATAGATCAAGCCATTAATCAAAGAAAGAACTAATCATCAAGGAACTAGACATGAAGGATCTAGTCAATACCATAGATCAAGGAAAGAACTATACATAACAACTAAATAATATCCCCCTAATATGTTTGAAATAAAGGAGATATAAGTGGAAAATTAAATCCACACACATAAGTAGATTTGAGGACTAGAATAAAATAAATGGATAATACTTGTAGAAATACCTAGGTTAGAATCATGAGCTAAGGTAAATACCTACTCCTAACAAATCCTAGGGGTGGTTTAGCTTTTTCTGACTGGGAGAGTGCTCAACAATGATTGGTAGTTTTAAGAAACCTCGTCTCAAAAAATGGAATCCCTCCACATCAAAGTTAACTCAGGAGGAGATCTTAGTTGGTTTCTTGGGTTAAGTATCCATGATGGAAAATTCTTGTTGTTCCTCCCTATTAAGGAATTTACTTTCATGCTTTTGGATCACTTAAGGGTCTCATGAACATGCCTTGATGTCTATAAGGTGTTTTTAGGCCCTTTTCAATGTTGCATGTTCTTTCATGTTGGGAATATGACAAATGCAGATTAATAGGGCATACTCCAAATGTAATTTGATCAAAATCATAGGTGCCATGAGGATTCTTGAAACCCAAATAATACTCTGCAGATTAAGTGAATAATCTAAATCTTTAAAATCCCTCAAAGAAGAGACCAAAATTGTGAATGATCCATGGAAGCAGAACTGTGAGACAAAGTCATATAAGAAGTAGGGAAAATCTCACTTTGCTATGGGATTCTATCCAGGCCTTGCACAAGGTGGATAAAGATAAATTGATCCCGAAGATTCATGATGGATATCATTTCATCTAAACCCTCACATATGAAATTTTTACTCTGGTTCACTCAAATCCACTCCTCCTACGGCTCAAGGAGAGGCCCTATGTTTTACGCCCTTGGATTTCCCTTGATTATCCATGGACCAATTCTAATTTTTCCTTCTTCCTGATAGAAAATCTCTTAATTATTTCCCACTAGAGGATCTGGAAGTCTTACTAGTTGCCCCTCTAAAATTATTGGAGACACCCGACATGGAGTGTCAAATGGTTAAGGCTAGGAATGTGTAATGGGTGATTTTGATGTCGTGGATGTCCCTTACTCGTGGTTGCTTAGTTGAAGGTGATCACTAGTTTATTTTCTTTGCTAAATTTGCATTGTTGAATCTATATCTTCTCTCATGGAAGTATAGATAGACCATGGCATTCTTAAATATTCCTACTGATTTCATTTCAGGGAGCAATGCCCAATTTGACACCCTTAGAGGTAGTCAATAAAAAAATTCCACTTTTCATGGATGATTGCTTAAGGATTGAGAAATTAATTACTGAAATCGTTAGGGAGTACAAAATAGGATATGGAAAAGTAATGATGTTGGAATGGAAATTCTGCTAGCATAAGGATGAAATTAATATCCCAAAAGGATGAGTGAAATGGCATAAGCGGAAGATTGGAAAAATGCAGGGTATACATAACTGATTTTATTTGAAGATAACACAATTTGGTGAAAGTCCTAATATGTCTCAATGGGTGTACATTGATAAAGTGGTTAAAGTAGTTGGTTTCTAGCCTGTGAGAGGTTTATGCTGGGAATGAGTGGAAATTTTCATATGTGTGCTGTAAGGTTTCATCTTTTTCTAGATATTATAAAAGATTTTGGTTTTCTTTCAAAAAAACCCTATTTATGATAATCTCATACATTAAATGTTTACAACATTGTATCATTGGAAGAATAATTATGCATACCTGGTGAATTTTACTTGCCAAATCAAATGTCAAAATAAAAAAAGGTCCACATAACCCGATGGGTAATAAGTTGTGTTAGACCCCCAATAAATAATAGTATGTTAAGGTTCTTACACTAGAAACACATGATCACACCTTTGCATCTATGATCATGTTTGGACACCTATAAAATCTCTCTTGGACAAATGGTGTGGGTATAGAATAAATAGACCAATAATTTCTAGTTTTTAGTCAATACTTGCATGAGGACTGATGACGTGTCATATTGTGGAAAATATGACCCATACTACTATCTATTCTTAATGAGCTCTACAGGTTGGGTTTGTAAGGCCTTACACATTCCATGAATAAATTATCATAGATAAATTTCAAGGTGCATCTTCTGATATCACTTCTTTTAGAAGTCATTTTGAGGGTCGATGAAGTTGTGTGGTATAACCTGCGAATCTATGTCCATTAACCAAAATTAACTTCCTTAAATCATAAAATTAGAATGACTTGTAAAAGCCTCCATTTCACTTAAATATATTCCCTATCTTATAAAAGTGAGGTAGTTTGTGATTGGAAGAGAAATATTTTGCATTTAAGTGTCTCAAATTTATCCTTTTGATATTTATATCACCCAGGATGTGGATGTTGTAAGGTGAACACCATAATTTAGGAGGGAATGACGGTATCCACTACCTACAATTTCTGGGAGAAGTATGGCATCGATGTGGCCTGTGATGATGGAATTATCTATAGTCTTATCCCATCCAAGTCATTTATTTTATTACTCCTATAACAATTGTTTTGCTTCTGATAAGTCAATTCCCACTTGAGCATTTGTTCTGAAGGTTTTAATTTTAAATTCTATATGTAGGATATGATTCTTCCCATAAACCAAATCCTAAGGAGTGAATCATGTGGTTGTCTTCCAAGTAGGATTGTATGCCCACATTCCTTCATGTAACTTTTGAACCCAATTTTCCCTTAAAATATCCAGAGTTTTGGTTAGGATATTTTCCAACTCCTTGTTAGTAACTTCCACTTGACCATTGGAATGTGGATGGTATGGGAATGATTTATTGTTATTTAGTTGGTATGTATCCACAAAGGACATAATTACATATGACATAAAATGTGGTAATTGGTCTGAAATAATGAACCTTGATGATCTAAATCTTTGGAAGATGTATTCATATAAAAAAGTCTGAAACTTGTTCATCTCTTGTATACTAGAGAGCTTGCACCTCAACTCATTTGGTGACATGATCTGTACAAACAAAATGTACTCCTTATCTTGAGAAGTTGTTTCAATTGGTCCAATGAAATCCAATCCTCACTTCTAAAATAGTTCTAACACCACCTGAAGTTGGAGTTGCATCTCATATGTAAATGGTTGCTTTCCCATCCTTTGACACTGATCACACTTCCATACATAATTTTTGACATCTCTGTAAAATGAAGGCCAATAGTAACCAGCTCCTAAAACATTTTGGATGGTTATTTTAATTTAATAATATCCTCCTGATGGCTCATCATGACATGCCTTGAGTATGTCAAATATCTCATCTTCATCTACACACCTACCTAGAACATGGTTAGGTCCGCATTTAAAAATTATTACATTTAACCATGTATACATAACACTTTGTTTAATTAATTTATTTCTTTTCTTATGTGTGAGGAAGGCTGGGAACTTCCCTATATCCAAGCAGTTAGCCTTATCTGCAAACAAAGGAGAGAAAATGGAAATTGTAAATGGGTATTCATCCAGAAAATCATCATTAACCTACTCCTCTGTACCTCAAATGGTTAGCCTTGAAAGAAAATCAGATAACACATTTGATTTCCCTAGATTGTCAATATTTTTAATATTAAACTCTTGTAATAACAAAAACCATCTTACAATCTTGCAATGTACTAAAGTTTTATTCGTTAGATACTTAAAATCAGAGTGATCGGTGTGCACAATCAATTCATAGCCTATGATATAATGGTGAATTTTTTTAATTTCATAAACAACTACAAGAAATTATTTCTTTGTGGTGATCATAATGAGAGAGGTTTTTACTAATAGTATGCATCCTACTCCTTCCTCTTGTTTTTCTAAGTACAACCCCTACTGCTTCACTGGAAGCATCTGTTTATATATGAAAGAGTAGATTCCAATTTGAGCCTATTAATACTGGGGTATTTGTCAATTTTTCCTTAATATGTCAATGGGTTTTTGGCATGCCTATATCCATTGAAATTCATAGTCTTTAGTTAGTAGAGAAAACAATGGAGAAGCTATCTTACTGAAATTGGACATAAATATTCTATAGTAACCAACATGTGTGAGAAAGATTCTTACCTTTATTTTATTTGTGGGATATGGGAGTTTTACAATGATTCTAAACTTGTTAGGATCTACCTTGATTATTTCAACTAAATCATGATGGCCTAAAACTATCACTTGCTCCATCATGAATTAACATTTTTTATAGTTTAAAGATAACCAATGCTTTTCAAACCTAGAGAGTAATTTGTCTCGATTATCAATTTCCTCTTAGAACATTGCCCCATAAACAATGAATTCATTCATGTAAATAACAACACAATTATGAGTGATATCATCAAAGTTTAAACATGAAATATGAAGGTAAAGTCAAGTGCGCATGGCATTTTCACCATACACATCTTCCTTGCACTTCCATTTCCCATATCCACCACTCAACTTGAAATTAATTTTTTCCCCTCTAAATATCCATAAATTGTATTAAAAATTATTTAGAATCCATTAAAACACATTTGGAGCTGATTTTTCATCCTTGCATGCCTTTGAAACGCTTCATGTGCCCTAGGAAGCTCAAAAGGTGTTTCACTCATATCACATGGTCCCTTGGGCCAAATCACTCAAAATTTTGGCCATAAATTCCTCTTAAGGGTTAATTTTTATCTTATATATGATTCATATCAAGTATTTCCCCCATAAAAAATATATTCATGATTGTTTTTCTAGCTATCATACCCCCAACTCAAATAAAACCATTTTTGTATAGAGGATAGTGAAAAATCTCCATGAGAGAATCATTTAAAACTCGAAGTATCCATTCCTCTAATAGATCATGTAATTTTGAGACATTATACATTATATAAGGCTAATAAGTGTTGTAATTATAAGAAAAACCCTCACTCCTTGCTAAAAATACTTACAAACCCCACATATATGGAAAGTTTGTTTTGAAATTTTGTCTAAAATCATGCAAGAGAATCCTTTAAAAAATGGAGCATGGTTTTCCATGACCAATATGGTTTTAATGAATTGGAACAATCTCAAATCAGGCAATAATTTATTCCAGAATGATAAATTGAAAAATTTCCCTTTCTACCATTAATGCCAATTTGCAAGCCTTCCACATAGTCAGAACTTGTTTTTGAGATTCCC
Organism: Taxus chinensis; assembly: GCA_019776745.2. NCBI lineage: Eukaryota > Viridiplantae > Streptophyta > Pinopsida > Cupressales > Taxaceae > Taxus > Taxus chinensis. The sequence goes on from CM034156.1 coordinate 452,280,654, forward strand.
ATTGATTCCGATGAGAAAATATCACCGAATTCAGAGTATTTATTTATTTTTTGAAATATATTTCTATAAAATTATGTCATGTCCAATTTGGATTTTATTTTCTCTTATTTTTCTTGAAATACCAAATCAGTTGTTCATAACATTAAAATCCACTCAAATTTAAAGATTTTCAGAAATGGGTGTGGAATCCATTTTCACTTGCACCATAGAATTACTACATATTTCTAAGGATAGTGGGATCATAAAAATTCAAAATGAAGCCCCATTAATCTAGATACAATCCCATTTTAGTTTAAATATTTGAGTACCTGGACATTGGTGAAAGTAACATGGAGCGTGTGGATTTTGATAATCTGAAACTGAGGATGGAAGAAGGAAAAACCATTTATGTACTTTAGGTCATAATGCACATGATGATGATTTATCAAAAAATATCCAATTGAATCATTTGAAGGATTTTATGATGGGAATCATGGTGTTAGTACCTTCCTCACCATTCTTCATTCAAGATGCATGGCAGGGAGTGCTCACATTATTTAGAAAGACATTAATTTTTAATTATTACTTGGTTTCATCTTGCAAAGGGTAATTATTTTCATTCATATATTTGATATGTTTTTTCCAAATATTCTCTAGAAGTTCCAAAAAATTTCAAATCTAGGAGGGCTCATGGTTACCGAGTTTGGGTCATGTGTGGTAAAAGTGAATTCTTCATAGTGATCGTAAGATGAGTGTTTTCTCATATGAATGAAAGGAGATCACGTTCATGAAAAAGAGTGTATTTTTGCATCATACCATTTCTCATAGAGATGGAGAGTTGAAACTGAGTTTCCAAGCATGACCAATGATGATAAGTCAAGATAAGGTGTTAAACATCGTTTCTCAGTTCCAAATAAGTCATGCCTTGATCAGATAAGAAGTTAAATAAGATCTTATCCATTTGTAGAATTCATCATCACAATGAAGGAAGAGTGGGAATCCGTTCTATAACATATATATATATATATATATATATATATATATATATATATATATATATTCTCTCTCTTCTTCTTTCTTCTTCTATTTCTCCATTGAGGAGAAATTTTTGTAAAAAGTAACTTAAGTCACTTAAATTTTCTATTTCTTCATTGGGGATTTCACTTTAAGTTAAAAATTCACTTGTGAATACGAAGATCCAAAAAAATTATCTATAAATTGTAATGCTCTCTTCATTCCAAGGAATCATTTTCCTCTCTCTATTAAGATGTATTCTTCCATTTCATTACATTTTAGTTTTCATCCATTATCATATTTTCACTCAGCTGAGCACATGCTATTATTTGTAAAAATTTGAAGGACTTTATGTCTTCTATGTGGAATGAATAAAAATTGATAAATCTTTGTATTTGTCTTGCAATTATCCATTTCATTATCCTTTGATGTTGTGTTTTTATTTCCTATTTCCTCCAACTGAAACTTGACCACCTTTGAATTTTAGTTGATTAAATATAAGTTTTGATTATCAATGTAATTCCCCTTCCCATTTCTTTCTCTCCTTACCTACAATTTCTCCCCTCTTCAGTTTAGAATTGCAGTTACAACAAGGGTGTTTCTACACATTCCCTTGCCTCTATCCACCTAAGGATATTAGTCTGGTGTAAATATTTTCCATATTTCAATAAATAGGATCTTCCCCATTCTTCAATGGAGTGATTCAATCATATGAGCATTGATAAAGCACATATTTTGTCCCTGAAAAATAATTCACCAATAAGCTCATATGAAGTAGCTTAGTCAATAATGTGTCATCACAAGCATAATCAAAGCATGTAATTTCAAATGATCAAAGGTGATCTTGGGGATCTCCATGACAATGAAAGAGAGGAAAATTAGGTGAGGAAAAATTAGAGGGAAATGGATAAGAAGAAACCTCATGTGTAAGAGGACTATGGGGAAGAATAAAATAATTGAGAGATGGATAAGAAGAGGAAGAGAGATGTTGTAATTAAGGAATTTGAGCTTGCAAATCATGATAAAAGGACTCTAAGGCATGGGTTCCATACGAAGTGATAGTTTGGATATGAATAATGATAATGGAAGAAAATTAAGTAGCAGATGTATAAATAGGCATATGAATGGTTGATATCTCGCAATGGTGTGGGAAGAAGAAGGTGTAATAGAAGAGGTGATAATAGTAGAGAGCTCTAAGGTATGAACCATGCTAACATGAGAAAAATTGTCATGAGCACACTAAGATGTTAATAAAGCATAAAGGAAATGTGGTACATGAGTGGGATTATAATGTAGTGTAGAACAAAAATAAATGAGAGCATCAACTTGTGCCTGATCCACATTAATGTATTCAACGTAGGACTATTGTTGGTTGGATAAATTGACTAAGTACTTGAGAGCATAGAGGCTTACGTGCATGGAAATGCACATGTAAAAGGATAAGGATAATGTGTAGGAGGGTACACATGTATATTGAATAGGATAACACGCGAGATTGTGCATACAAGTAGAAAAGGATGAGGACTTAGCCATTTTCCAGAGCACGGGCTAAAAATAGAAAAGAGGAGTTGGAGTACCGACCAATCAAAGGATAGAAGCGGGATGAATTGATGGAAAAGTAAATACTATTTGTTGAAAAATCACATGTAGATCAAAGGATAAAAGAACATGTGTGGAGAAGGCTATTAATAGGATTAAAGAAAGGTTATATTTAGGACAATCTATTATTAGATACTTTTGTAAAAGCATGCAAGTGTTATATTCATGGCTATTTTCAAGGTTGAAAAGCATCCAGGCTATTTTGAGGGCACGCCTATTATTAGGAGAGTACATGGGTGTTGAAGGGAAAGTTCCCACTCCTATATATGTGATGTATGCATTATCTTGTATGTGTGGATGTGAGAGTAAGGTTATGTTGTCTTGAGCTAGACTTATAGTGTGATGTTTGTGTGCATGGTCTAGCACACATGTGTATTGAATATTTGTATTTAGATTCCTATTATGTAATTACTTATGGTTATAAATGAATACATGTGGTTGGATATTGATTGTTCATGGTTTTACATATGTTGAATTAAAGTTGTAACTAGTATTAATTATGGTTTAGATTGATCGTGTTTACTTATTATATGTGTTTCCAAATTAATATGGATAGAAAGGTCATGTATGCATGAATGGTTAATGGTTAACAATATCATGATGAGTTTTTATGCTAACTACCTCTCAAGAATAATAGAGGAGGAACCTAGTGGTTAAGTGCACTTCAAGTGAGCATTCAGATCTATCTAAATGAAGTGCTAGCACACATAACTATTGTTGGTAATAAAAGAGGCTATAATTTGGTTCCGTTTATAGGACCTCTTTTCAATTTTCTAGCCAAGATATTGCATGCATATGACATATCAACTATATTTGGAGAGTATTGAGAGCTAGGTAGAATACAGTCAAGATACGTTTTCACAACAATATGGCACTAGAACTAGCTTTAATACACATAAGTGGGTGGAGAATAATTTATATGACTACTTATACAAGGCATTCTTCAGTTTATTTCTAGTAGAATTGTACTAGTGGTTAGAATATTACACATCAACAAGAAGAGAAGAAAAAATGATGACCACTAGTGCACATCTAACCCAACCTATCTATCTGTCCATTGTGCAAGGTGTTCATGATCTAGGGTTAGTTGTTAAAGAGAATGGTAGTGAGGAAAAGTAGGTTGTATCCCCAAGTGGAGAAGGAGATATAGGTATATATAATTTTGTGTTAACTCAAGACGTGCATCAGAATAATAATGCACCCATGGAAGCACAACATGCACTAGTATTTGGGACTATACTTGGAGGGTTGTTCATAGGCATGCCATCTGGACAGAGTGTGGGCATGGAGACTATTGGAATCAATTTTATAGGTGATTCTATGGAGCATACAGTTTGTGTCCAATTCATTACTACATAAGGAAGTTCATCAACTGGGTCACAACTCGTAGTAAGGGGCATGGGAGGATTAGGAGGATCAAGTTAGCCAGCACATGAAGGGAATCTTAGTTGGGATTATAGATCTAGGTCTAGTCATAACCAATGGCAAGGTCCAAACCCCCACCACACTAGCCTCATAAGACCCCATACTCAATAACCACTCTAGCAGACACCTCATGTAATATTTTATATTTCTTTTCACTTTCTAGAGTACAAGGGTATGGAGGCTACAACAGAGCATGCACATAAGTGTGAACTATTATGGTGTGCTAAAGGAATTATATCCCCAAATAAATAGGAAAGTAAATTTTCCACCACACTTCAAGGGCACATGTATAGTTGGTAAAGAAAGTATGGTCCAAACCAGACTGTAGTGGATTATGATGCTTTGTGCACTATATTTTTGGCTGAATTTCATATTCCATGTACTATATGATTTGTGGTGTGCACACTCATGATATGAAGGATTTCTAGTTAATAGAAAAAATTAATGAGGCATGTGAGACTAGATTAAAAAAACCATTGTGGAAATTAGTTCTCAGGTATAGGAAACCCAACCTTTTGAGTAATGTATCAATGCAAGAGGTGGATTCCATGGAAGTTATAGGATGAGAGGTTGTGGTGGAAGAGGAATATTTTCACATGGGACATGTTACACCTATGGATATTCAAATCATACCTCCGCGACTATCACCAAAATTTGGTATATGTGTATTGTGGAAAACAACATAAGGTTGAGGATTATCCAAACATTTATAAACACGTGTAAAAATAAGAAGAAGGAAAAGGGTGTGGGAATGATCAAGGTGTTGCGCATGAAGAGTGATCAATGGATACAAATAAATATTCTTGATCCTGAGCTATATTATTTTTTAGTCACTCCTCGTGCCAAAGAAGCATGTGCATGAAAACCTCCTAAATTCAAACCACTCATTAAGATATAATATATCATATATGTCAAGTATCTAGATGCTTCCCATCAAAATGAGGTCTATCAAGAGACTCTAGGAGTCATTAGAGAACTACAAGGTGAGATACAATTCTTGAAGGAGTAGGCACATGAGAAGGAATGCATAAGGAACATTAAACTTCAACAAAAATATGTAGATGATCCGAAGGAGGTATGTAAGATGTTGCAAAAATAAAATATCACCTCATTGTTAGGAGAATGGCTACACACGTAGGAGTTGAGTGTAAGCATTAGATACTACATGTGAACTTTCCATTACAAAACCATGAGTATGATAAAGAAATCACATTAGATGAGGTGATTGATGGGTGGTTGGTAAGTAATATTTTGATAGATATAGATGTTGGGGTAAATGTCTTGACTTTGGATGCATGGAATTGGATGGGGAGACCAACATTATAGCCATATTCAAATGTGTTACATATAGTAAAAAAAACATGGGCCATGTCTATAGGGGTATTAAAGGATACTTCCATACCATTCAGGGAGCCAATTTTATTAGAGAATTTTAGGTACTAGAGCTTATTGAAGAGGACAACTTTCTAACAATACTTAGATGACCAAGGTGTTATGTGAACAATGTAGATCTATGTTTTAACAAGGGATATATCAGCTTTAAGAATAAGGATGAGTATGTAATCATACATATGGATGAGGAAAAATTTGTACTATATGTTGAGCCTTTGAGTGAAGAAGAGATGAATAGGATTTATGCACACATGGTGTGAAACCCTAAGACTACGAAACCATCCAAGGAAGGAAAAATTCAGTGGGAATACACACAGTGAGTCAATAGCACCAAAAGTGTTTCTCGTGATAACTAGGCCAATAGAACATATGAGATGGTCAGACATGAGATGAAGGGAAGAGTAACATGAATGATTAGGCCACACATGGTTAGACGCATGGGAAGAACATTGTTACCTAGGTATACTGGTGAGGATAAGCCTGAATCTTTCTTATTAACCATGGAGGAACAATGGAAGAACTAATGTGACCATATGAACATGTTATTTTATATGTTGAGAAAAAACATAAATGTGCTGGTGGGAGACACATAGAGATAAATTGTTTGGCTGATGAGAAGTGAGATTCACCTTTTTCAACAAGGTTCACTTGAAGCAATGTGCCTATAGTTATTTATGAGTATGATGGGAAAACTCATACTTTGGTACATGTTCATAACTATGAGAGACAATGGGCGTAAGGCTAGGAGGATTTACCACTATCTCTATGGGTCTATAGGTTCTATTCCACCTTATGCAAACATGCACATGCATGGTATGTGCATGATGAGCTCAGACAAGAGACTGCAAGCTCGAAGTATATGAATTAAGATATTGTTCATACATTTGATTATTTTTCTAATAAACCTCCAGTCCATGAATCCTTGTAGATCATGAAGCACATCACATTAGGGGATAACACGAAATCATATGAGATCATGCTCAAGTTACTTGGGGAAATTGATCCAAAGGCACACATATATGCAGAGGAGATAGATGAGATACAAATGGGCTGCACCTGGAAGGAGAAAAAAAGGTAAAATGGTATACCTCATTGATGATGATGAGGTTAAGAATTTGGATATTAGCGATACAAAAGGTGCGTATGAAGTAATGGACACTGCAGATGAGAAGGCATGCATGTACCATGCCCCCATGAAATCAAAGAAGGTAAACATTAGTTTTGAAGATGAGCTTAAGGAGGCCATTATTGGTGATTACTGGCCAGAGAAGGAGGTAGAATATATCATTGAGATATTACGTGAATTCCACAATTTTCTCCCATGATGTTACCATGAATTGAAAGGATTACACCCCTCTTCAGGAGATATGAATATTAACCTGAAAGAGGGTATGTGTCTAGTTTGAAAGAGACCTTATAGGATGAACCCGAACCTACACATGAAGGTGAAAGAAGAGATAAATTATATGTTTAAATCTAGGATCATTGAACCAATTGAGGAGTCTAAATGGGTTAGCCCTAGGGTTATTTGCATTAAGAAGGATGGGTAGATTAAGATCTATGTAGATTACAGGGAACATAATGCTTTATGGCTTATAGATCCTTTTCCCATGTCGTTCACGTAGGAGATACTCGAGGATGTTGCAGGATGTGAAATTTAATCCTTTACTTATGGGTTTTCGAGATATCATCAAGTGCACATTATGTGTGAGGACCAAGAAAAGACCACTTTTCCCACTAAATGGGAAATATTTGCATATACTTTTTTTTCCATTTGGATTGAAGAATGCGCCCACTGTATTCTCGCGCATAGTTTTGTATGATTTTCATAATTTCATCCATAAGTTCTTATAGGTTTATCTTGATGATTGGACTATTTGTGGCTTAGTTAAGGATCACCGTGATAATCTCTAGATGATGTTTGAGATATGAAAGTAGCTAAGCATTTCTCTTAACATTAAGAAGTGTATTTTTTCTATACCTTTTGGAACTTTGATTGGGAACATAATTTGTATGGATGAGAATTTGGTAGATTCGACATAGATAGTGATAATTTTTGGACTAGAAGAACCTACCAACAAAAGTGCAATGCATGGATTTTTAGGGCATACTAGTTATTATAGAAAATTCATTAAGGGATATGCAAGGATTGTCGCACCCTTGTAAGAGCTACTGAAGGCCAAGGGAAAAATTTATTAGGGTGATGCACAACAACAAAGATTTGAGACCTTGTAGGAAATATTGACTATTGCTCCTATTTTACACTTTCCTTCATAGAAAAAACCTTTCCATGTACATGTTGATGCCTCTGGTATGGAAATTGGCACAATCTTGGCATAACATGGAGAGGGTAATTTGGATCATCACATATGCTTTGCAAGCTGACACAAGTAGAGCAGAATTATACTATAACTGAGTGTAAGGCATTGTCTATGATTGACGTGCTTCATAAATTTCAAAATTACTTTTTGGCCACTCCATTCTTATTTTACACATACCATATGGTATAGAAATATTTAGTAAACAAGCCTATTTTTAAAGGGTGCATCCATCGATGGATACTTCCCTTTCAGGATTGTTATTTCATAGTTGTAAAGCTAGGAAAGAGCAACTTGGGACATGATCATTAGTCACGAATTAATTCTTGCGATGAAACACAAAGTATTAAGGAAACTATTCCTGATGTGAAGTATTTTAGGTTGAATCACACGCTTTTAGATCTGGAAGACATTACATTATTTTTGCACACTAGACTTATTCCCAAAGGAATGAAGTCACTGGAGAAAAAGTAGCTTACTATTTGGGTTGTGCCACACCAGTTGATTAGAGGTAAATTATACAAGAAGGGCCGCAACAAGGTCCTGCGTAGGTGTGTTTTGGAGCATGAGCATGAGCATGAAGCCATTATGGAAGAAGCTCATGGATGTATTGCAGGAGGAGATTATGCATCATATGCAACTGTGCACAAGATCCTTTTAGTTGGCTTATGGTGGGAGACCTCGTACAAGGATATTAAGGATTTTGTTAAAGTATGTGATCATTATCAGTGAATTGAAAAGATTAGGAGTAGGGATGAGATATCCTTGAGACCTATTGTGAGTGTGGAACCTTTTGTGAAGTGGTATGTTTACTTTTTAGGATTTATTACAATACGTGTGCATAGCATTGGATCATTCTACATAATTACATGCACATATTAATTTAACAGGTGGGAAAATGTGGTTCCTACAAAGGATTGTACTGTAGCCACAATAACAAGGTTCCTTTGGGAAAACATCATTAACAAGTATGACTGTCCATAAAGCTTGAACAGTGATTTAGGAACTCATTTCTTGACTGAGACAATTAGAAATTTGCTAGAAGAGTTTATGGTGGTACACCATAAAACCACTCCTTATCACCATCAAGCTAATAGTACTGCAGAAGCATTCAACAAGATTTTGGGACAAATTCTTACAAATATTTGTGATTTTGGAAGGAAGGAGTAGGATGATAAAGTATCTGATGTTATTTAGGCTTACATGACCACATATAAAAGGTTAAATAAGGCCACACCCTTTCAATTGGTATTTGTAACAGAGGTGATATTATGTGTGGATTTATTTGTACCATCCCTACATATTGCGCACATAGGTGGATTATAGATTATCATATGAAAAGGATCTGGAACAGTGCATTGAGAAACTAATGCAATTAGATGAGAGGTGCATTAATGCACATTGGAGCTAGAAGACTGAGAAGATGCAATAAAAGGCTTGGCATGATAGGAAAATTAAGAGAAATTTTTTTGCCATTGGAAAGATGATACTTCTCTATGAATCCAATTTTGCATGCCACCCAGGAAAGATGAAGGTGCATTATTTGGGACCTTTTGTAGTAACTAAGATATACGAGTCATGCACATGTCAATTATAGGCACTAGATGACACCATGTTGCCCAATTACTTCAATGGTAGTAGGGTGAAGCCCTACTATAAGTAAGTTTCTTGGTCTTTTTAATAAGGTAGTATTTCCACTTAGATTAGATTTCCTTTTGTCTTGTTTTTACTTCATTTATTTTGTTGGAATAAGTGCACTTCCACGCATGAAGATGATTACTATTTATTGATTTCATACATAGATGACCGCCTATAATTATGGTGTGGGATGAACTAGGTGAAAGTGTGTAGAAAAATAGTCGTAAGACTTATGCTAAAGTTGGTACAGATGCATACTAAACAATGAAAATGTGGGATGTTGGTAAAAATATAGTACAAGAAAAATAAAAGGTGTTAAAGGTTCTAAGAATAATGGCACTGACAAGAATTACTTAGATTGAAGACCACACAAGAGGCCGCATAGTGTAACACGAGGTATGAAGCAATAGGATGGACTACTTAGTATATGGCATTGAGGAAGATGTGTTGCGGTGTAGGGAAAAAAAATAAGGATTTTTGTGGCCCGGGAGTAGAAGCACACCAAAAAGTTACAACTGTCGCATGTGGAAGAAAGAAGAGAAAAGTGAGGGAAAAGAAAAAAAAGTGTATTTAAAGTTGTATTACGATGGTAGGTGGGGAGAAATAAATGTGATAAAAATTTGGAAATCTATAAAAGAGGTGCCAAAGTAAATTTATTTTCACCTTACCTTGCAAATTTGAGCAAATTAGTACAAAATTGTGCAAATTTGCATGAGAACTTGAAGAATCAATCATCCCAGATCAAGCAAGAACATGACTTAGTAGTGGAGTTCCTTCAGGAAGAAATTTGGAGCATGGGAAAGGCATGGAGATTTTTTCTCAGTGGAGTAGGGTTTACATAGTTCTTCAGCTAGGGTTTATGAATAATACGAAATTGGAGTTAGGGAACAAATTTAATTGGAGACGAGTAAGGTGTGAAAGCAGGAAAGGACGAAAAAGTAAAATATTTGGTATGGATGGCTGAGAAAAAAGATATTTTAGGCACCTAGGGCATGGAAACGTAAGCTAAAGAGTTAGAATTTATCATAGATAATGACATGGAACTAAGGAAAGAATTGACCATATCACCCAGGGGAAAAGGAAAGTGAAAAGGAAAGGAGAATCCCATATTTGAGGATGCATCAGAGGAATGGTAATCAGAGATGTAGTACCTAGAGGACATGATTATGGGAAAAACATGGGTGTCCCACATAAGGAAGAGCAAGGTCAATGACTATAATCATCGCTCACACTAAAAAAAATGTGAGATAGAAAATGAGATGATCCATAAGATAAACGAGAGGACTTATGATGGCAAACCTATCTATTACAACAAGGGGTAAATGGAGTTAAAGAGTGTAGGGGTTCTTCAAATCTATGATCTTCCTTATTTTGGGAAGCCCAAGTACCTCTATCAATGGTTAATGTCATGATTCCATCAGGACTATTTGTATTTTGTGGGTAGAAGGATATGCCTCACCATGTAATTGATTATAATAGTCAATGGTATGTGAAATTCAAGTGCTAAGATAGAGACGGATTTATATGATGATGTTAGAGTGGAGGTCACTGATACCACCTTAAAGTATCAAAGAGGGGGTTATGTGATAGACATCATCAAAATTTATGATCTTGTTGTGATATTTTCCATGTGACTGGTCACCAAGTTGGGAGCACAATAGAGGTGCACTCAAGAAAAAAAGAGGTGGCTCCATATTTCATAGAAGATGGCCGATGGAGCTGTGTATAATGTTGTTTCCTTCATTGTTGAGTGGATTATAAAGGAAGCACACAATGAAGACAAAATCACTTAGGGAGAAATTCTCCTCTTAATCATTTTCACAAAAATTAGGGTACCTGACGGACTAAATGAAAATATGTGGAGGTTTCCTTAGAGAACAGATCCCCATGAAGAGATTCATCAAGTAAACTCATAATGGAATCAAATATTCTTACAAGTTAAGGGTATATAGATGGTATAGGAGAATGTGTGAGGAATTTGAACATGAGTGGATCATTCTAGGTGAATTTATCTTGGTTTTGAAAGGAAAATAATAGTTTGCAGTATATCAACACTTCTACACTGGAAGATTCTATTTGAAGATTGGTGGAAAGGGCCCTTGGTGCAAACTCCCTTTTTCTTTACACCATGGTATTTATAGGAATATATGAACAGGTTCTCAGACATGCAAAATATAAATTTTGATGCGGACAATATGGATTATGATTACCAAAATTTGTGCAAGAAGTATGTCTACCTAGCAAAAATAACATATGTAGAAACTATGATATCAGAAGATATCAACATCAACTCCACAACTTTGGTGGTAGGTAATGAAGAGGAAAAAAAAGTTGATATTTACTTGAAACCTAGGTTAGTCAGCAAGAAGTATGTTGAAGATGAATTTAAAATCCTAAATTTTCCTAAAGGTAGGAAAACAATGGGTATAAAAAGGATGCATGAGGAGACCCCTCTCCATCGAGATGAAGAAGAAGAGGATAGAAAGGAAGAGGAGCCGTGTAAGGAAATAAAGAAATGTGTGAGTACATCTAGTGTGACCAAATATTCAACGAAAAATACAAGTCCCAAGAAGAATATGTGCATAAAGAAGAAACAAAAGTTGGTTTCCAGTGAGGAAATTGAGGAGGTGGAGAAGTATGGTGAAGAGATACCACAATTATCTCCACTAATTCACACTTTGGTGGGTTCGGATGAGGAAGGGCTAGAAAATAATGACAATGGGCTAGAGAGGAATGATGAATAATAAGGCCATGGCTAGCCTCTGACAAAATACATCGTTGTAGGGAATGAAGAAGTAGAGCACGATGATGAGCGTGAGGTTGAACATGAGGAGGAGGATATAGATACTAGTGAAGTGAGTGGTGTGCTTCACTCCATTGCACAAGAGGTATCCAAGGGATGCATATGAAAGGGGAGAAAGCATAGGAACATTCCTTAAGGCCCCCTTATGTAGTATAATGATGATCCTTCTAATAACCTATGAGTGTGATATCATAGTTTGATGTCCACAAAAGATCTCTTCTTCTGGTAAAAACTTGAAAATAATGAGGCCCTTCCACACACAAAAATATTCTCTCTTGGGCATATCAATCACACATGGAGGAGAAAATTTTTGAGGTTAGTGTTATCCAAAATGTGCCCCCTGCTCATTTTGTGGCTAACTCCCTTTCATCTTTCCTTCTCTTGTGCCTCAGACATAATATTTTACTTTTTAGGCACTCAAAACCTTCTGGAAATGGCACCATTGGATAGAGATCTTTCTCAAATTTCTAGAAAGGTAAAGTTTTCCTCCTAACTCCATGTATTTTTGAAGTTATGGCTCGACGGAGTTTTTTGGGAAAATTTTCCCCTGAAAGGCCCGCGGCCAATGAGATGCTGCCACATGGCACCTAGAGTGGCGGAGCGCAAGGAAATTTTAGAAAATTTTCCAAATGACCAAAAAGGTGCAAAAATTCAAATTTTTGCCCGCCAACCCGATTTGGCCCTGTTTTGCCCTAAAACTTCAAATGGCCATATCTTTCGATCCAGAGCTCAGTTTTTCACGTTCTTTATATCAATGGAAAGTTGGTGAAATTCTCTATAAGATTCCAAGGTCATTTTTGCATTTTGATGGATTTTGGAGAGAGAAAATTGAAAAACACCTCTGGCACGTGGTCATGGACAGAAATGACGTTTCAACCACCGTTTTTAATGAAGAATGGCTCGCATTCTCTCCCAGCATGGCTAAAAATGTCAGGGGATGGGTCTGTAAGGATGCCCATGCTGTTTTGAATGCATTTTGGTCAATGGTTGAATCCCTTCCATGTTTTCCCATGTTTCTCTCTCCTGGGCTCGTCCCTTGCACTGTAAAAGCCAGTTTTGGCTCATTTTCAAAGGGTTGAACATTTTTTGTGTATTGCAGGTCCCCTTTCTCACCTTGGAAGTGATTTTGGTGGAATATCAGACCTTTTCTAAGAGCTGCAACTTTATTTTGCCTCTCAGGTGTTGTAATGCAAGTGATTTTGATGTTAAAATAACAATACAGGCCTTGTGATTAATCTTCTATCCTCTGCTAGTGTTGTTTGACTAATTTCTGATTCTTCATTACAACTATCAGTTTGTGCATGTTGTTTTTTTGTTGCATTCTATGACTTGTGTCAATCTGCAGAAGTAAAAAATGCTCACCACTCCTTTGGTGCATCACCTATTAGCATTAGTTTTAGTTTATCTGCATTCTCTATCTCTGTCTCCTTTGGAATTTAGGGTAGGATTAGGAATATAGACCTCTACAACTTGTAAGTGATAAATCTGACTAGAGGAATTGAGGAACCAACCTCTAAACTGGAGATTCCTTTCTCATTTTGCAAGTCCCACACTTGGGGAAAGGATTCAATGTTGTGCAATCACACTGGATGCTTAGTATGATCAAACTAGAAATCTGATCAACATCCAGGGGGTGCTGCTGATTTGCAACAATAGTTTTGGCACGCCCGGTGGGACCTTAGAGGTCTTCATCTTCATTGCAACAAAATTGATGTGCATTTGTTGCAAGTTTCTTGCTTAAAAGAGTTATAAATTACACATCTGGCGACTCCAAGGAAGAAGAATCATCTGGTTTTAGCAGTGCAGACCTGAAAACTCATGAGAAGAATCACTACAAGGTCAAGAGCTAGAGAAGAAGAGGTGTTGTTGAATATCTGCAATTATCTCCAAGAATAAGGCAAAGTGGGAGGAGAATCCAAAGGTCTCCATCTCCACCAAACAGAACTCTCTCAACTCCTCCACCTGGTAGGCCTTTCATTCAATCAACAAAGGTTATAAGGGCAATCAGAATGGCACAAAACAACCCCTATGTCAATTTCACTGCCAGCAGCCCAACTGCTCTCAATGCATAAAATCCAATCCCAGTTGCAGCATTGAAGAACATTCCATACTTCACTGGAGAAAATCAGACCACTCCTGGTGATCATGTTAAGGATATTTCTAACATTTGTGCAATCCATGAGATCAATGAGATGCAAGTTGCTGTCAAATTGCTGGCATCTTCATTCAAAGGGAAAGCTTTGCAATGGTTCAGGAGTCTTGGCTCAGGTTCTATTCAAAATTGGAATTAGCTATGTATAGCCCTCCATGAGCAGTTTGGGGAAAAGGGAGACAACTTGTCCCTTTTGGAGCAGCTGACAACTATCAAAAGAGCTCCCAATGAGTAGCTGACTGATTTTAATTTCAGATTTCAAAGGACTTGGGAGAGAATTCCAGTGGCAGTCAGGCCAACAATAGAAGGTGCTTTTCTTTATTACCTTAAAGCTTTAAATTCTGATATTTCTATGTTAATTCAGTCCATGGGAGGCACAACTATCCCCATTGCTTATAGCATTGCCATTAGAGCTGAAAATTGTTTGATTCAAGCTGGCAAGCTAGCTCCTAGGCCTCCAATGCCATTATTTCCAAGTTTAGAGAGCCCAAGTACTAGCCAAGTGCCTAATTTAGCTTCTATTCCCACTCCTAGAAATCAGAATTCAAGTGAAGCTTCCACTTCATCTTCTAGTGCCTCAAATGAACTTCAAGAAGTCATGAAGCAATTGCAAAATCTAGGTAATGAGCTGGTTACACTCAAAAGGTAGCAAGCTCAAGGTTTTAGACCTTCTTTCCAGCCCCAAGCTCAGCCTAACAGGCAGCCATATCAACCCCAAAGACCACCCAATCTAGCTGCAAATCTAAATCAAGCAAGGCCTCCTGCCAACAGACCATTTCAGCCCTATAATCCCAATGCTACATCTGCATCTAAAGCATTAGTGCCAGTACAAAACAATATGGCTCAAGAGTATGATTGGTGTTTCCCATGCAATGAACCTCATAACCAGTCCATGTGCTTCAACGGTGCCTTGAATCAAGCATTAATGGTGACAACAACTGGTGTGGAGGGTGAAGGTAGTCAAGGAAATGACCAGCAATAAGAAACATTCCAGCAGCAATCAGCTCCAAATGATACCACACTTGTAAACTGGCAGGCAGAAGATTTTTGTGGCATGAACCAGACAGTTTCCCAAAGTGTTGCAGCCAACACAAGGTCAAAGAGGAGAAATTTGGGTGAAGAACAACCATTGGCCCCAAGTAATTCATGACCTTCTGTCACTCCACAAACTATTGGCAAGCAAAATGCAATCCCAAGCACACAAGGACTACCTAAAACAGTTCCTAGGCCAACTCAAATGCCAGTTGTTGCTGCCCATATACAAGGGATGAATGTGCGGGCCAAGGGACAGAAAAAGGATACTTCATCCCCATTCAATATCATTGATCAGATGAAGAAGACAAATGTAAACATATCAATGTGGGAATCACTATCTATCCCAGGCCAAAGAGATTTGCTACAAGATGCTATGAAGGACTGGTCAACTTCAAATCAGCAAGTCCAAATGCAAGAGAAGGTGCTCACAAATGCTGCCCAGCTTGAGGGGAATCATGGAGGACAGCAAGGTAAGATGTTGAAGCCCCCTCCATTCTATGTTTCATTGATCATTGGGAACCAATTAGTACACAATTGCATGATTGATTCCGGGGCAAGTAGTTCAGTAATGCCCAAGCAAATAGCTGATCAGTTGGGAATTTAGTATGAAACCATATCCAAAGGGGTGGTACAATTGGATGGGATAGTAGTAACAACAGTTGGAGTGATTAAAAACTTGAGTCTTACTTTGCATGCCTGTCCCAACGTGGTTGTTTTGCAAGATGTCTCAGTAATAGACCTTCCACCACTCTTTGCCCTATGTTTGTCAAGGGATTTCACAGCTAAGATTGGAGGTTACTTGTCTGCTGATTGGTCACACATGCTGTTCAGAACAAGATATGGAACCAAAGCCACAATCAGGTCTGAACCTATTGCAAACTTTCACATTGAGCCTTACACTCCAAGTCAGATTAATGCCAATTGTTCAGCGTTTGATCAAGAAGATCACCCAAGCACTGATGAAGCTGACACCAAGGTAGGAAGTATCCCAGATTTAACTCTTGATGAATGGGCTAACAAGGTGCATGCTTTTGATCCTTATCAAGAAATAGAAGAATCTGAGTTAGGAGTCTATTACATGCATGAAGAAAATCAGCCTATTCCTAGCATCACCAAGCCAGACCACAAGGATGACAATGAGGTATGGCAGTTGTTTTTTGATGGATCAAGGAGTAGACAAGGTGCAGGAGGGGGAGCCATGTTGGTTTCACCACAAGGAGTTAAGTATTATTCAGCTTTTAGATTTCAGTTTGCATGCTCTAACAACACTGCTGAATATGAAGCCTTGGTGCAAGGACTGCATTAGGCAATCAAGAGAGGAATAAAGAACTTGCAAGTCTTTGGTGACAGTGAGTTGATTGTCAACCAAGTCAAGGGGTAGCATGCTGTCAAGAATGATCTACTCAAGTGCTACAAGAATAGGGTGTGGGACCTCATTGAAGATTTTGAGGGTTTTGGCATCAAATCCATTCCTAGGAAAGAGAACCAAGCTACTGATAGGCTTGCAGCAGTTGGGGCAGCCTTTGACGTTGTGGAGAGCATTCAAAAGGACAAGGTACAGCCAAACATCCATGTGATTGTAAGGCCTTCAGTGCCAGACAACAATGTAAGTTGGCAAGTGTTTGAAAATGATCAGCAAATCATCCATTTCTTGCAAGAAGAGGTTGAGTTCTCAGCTAAAAATCAGGAAAAGTTGGAACAGCAGTATGGTGACCAAGTGGTACAGCTGAGAACCAATAAACTACCAAAGGGGCTTATTACTTTGGAGTCCATTTTCAATCCTAATGATCAGTTTAGGAAGGAGAAAGAAAACATCCAAGTGAAGAGAGAAGATTCAGTGTCCATCTCGGTGGAAGAAGGAAAATCACTCCAAGTTGGCAAGATGACAACTGAGCAAGAAAGGTATGAGTTTATACAACTTTGTCAAGAATTCCCTGATGTGTTTGCTTGGAGCTATGAAGATTTGAAAGGTTTCAATCCCGAGTTAGCTCAACACACCATTGAATTGGATCCAAATACTAAGCCCATTAGGCAGAAGCAAAGGCCAGTCAACCCCCACATGGAGCCTCTCATGAGGAAAGAATTGAATAAGTTGATAGAATCAAGAATCATATTCCCTATCAAGCATTCTCGTTGGGTTGCCAACTTGGTTCCAGTTAGAAAGAAGAGTGGGGAAATCAGATTGTGTGTTGACTTCAGAGATTTGAATAGAGCATCTCTCAAGGATCATTACCCACTACCTTCCATGGAGCAGATTTTGCAAGTTGTCGCTGGCTCTGAAAGGTTTTCACTACTTGATGGCTATTCAGGGTACAACCAGATTATGGTGAAGGAAGAGGATCAGTTCAAGACAGCCTTTACAACCAAATGGGGAACTTATGCATACAGGAAAATGCCATTTGGGCTGTCCAACGCCAGAGCTACCTTCCAAAGAGCAATGGACATGGTGTTCAAAGGTTTGATTAACAACATAGTGCTGATATATCTTGATGATATCACTATTTTTTCAAAAAATACAGCAGACCACCTCTCTCATTTGAGACAAGTGTTCCAAAGGTGCAGAAGATTTGGAGTCTCCTTGAATCCTAAAAAATGTATTTTCTTAGCTCATGAAGGAAAGCTCCTTGGTCACATTGTCTCCAAAGAAGGATTAGCAATTGATCCAGAAAGAGTTGAAGCCATAAGAGCACTACCATTGCCAAGCCACAAGAAGGCCCTCCAGAGTTTCTTGGGGAGAATAAATTTTGTTTGGAGGTTTGTCCCAGATTTTGCAGCCCTTGTCAAGCCCATCACCAAGATGTTAAAGAAAAGCATGGCTTTCAAATGGACAGCAGAAGGCAAGGAGAGTTTTGAAGCAATCAAAGAAGCCATCTCTCAAGCCCCAGCTCTCATCAACCCGGATTTCTCCAAGGATTTCATCCTCTATGCATTTGGGGGTGATGATACTATCTCTGCAATTTTGGTACAGCAGAACGAGGACAATGATGAGCAGCCAATTGCTTTCTTCAGCCAAAGCCTGGAGGAATATGAGGTGAGATATTCTTTCATTGAGAAGCATGTTCTTGCAGTAATCAGGAGCTTGAAGAAATTCAAGCATCTAGTTTCAAACAATAAGGTCCAATTGCTGGTTTCTCATGCGGGAGTCAAGGACTTCCTCCTCAACAAAGACTTGAATGAAAAGAAAGCAGGTTGGATTACTCGTGTCATGGATTATGACATAGAGATCAAGGTCACTAAGTTGGTAAGAGGAAAAGGACTATGTGAGCAGCTGATTTTGAGCAAGCAAAAGGAAGCATGCAATGAGAAAGAGACTGTTTTGAAGTTGCAAGACAACCATGAGCAAGGAAGCACTCAAGAGGAAAATAATGGTGTCCCCACTCCTTGCTGGACCCAAAGTATAATGCACTTCCTAAGCATAGGCCTATGCCCTCCAGAGATGAACAAGACCCAAAGAAGACACTTCAGATTGCAGGTTGTCCCATATGCCCTTGTTGATGGTGTCTTGTTCAAAAGAGATGTGAATGGAGTACTGCTGAGATGCATTGGTACAAATCAGATTCATAGGATGTTGGAAGAGTTCCATGGTGGACCAGCTGGTGGTCATTTTGCACCAAGAGTGACAGCTCTAAAGATCATGAGGGCTGGTTATTATTGGCCCAAGATTTTTAGTGATTGCTATGCATGGATCAAGAGGTGCAAGAATTGTGCATTCTTCACAGGTAAAGAGAGGCTAGCTGCCCTTCCATTGCATCTAATTTCAGTTGACCAGCCATTCATGCAATGGGGTTTAGACTTCATTGGAGTCATTAATCCCAATTCAAGCCAAGGGCACAAGTGGATTTTAACAGCCACAGATTACTTCACTAAGTGGACTAAAGCAGTAGCACTCAAGGAAGCAAATGAATCTAGCATCCTAGACTTCTATGAGGGAATAGCAACCAGATTTGGTGTACCTGCTATAATAATATCAAATAATGCATTGGCATTCATCAGGTCCAAGGTGACTGAATGGGCTGTCAAGAATGGGATCTACCTAAGTACTTCATCAAACTATTACCCCCAGGGTAATGGCCAGGCTGAATCTACAAACAAGAACTTGTTGAGGATCATTAAGAGGAATCTTGATGAAAATCAGAGGTCTTGGCATACTAAATTGAAATCAGCTTTATGGGCTGATAGGATAACTCCCAAGAGATCTACAGGTAACTCTCCATTCAAGCTTGTTTATGGGAGAGAGGTAATTTTACCCATGTCTCTTGAGTTGCCAACATTGGAACTCATGAAACAGTTGGAGTTTTTGGAGTTTGATCCCATGGAAGTTAGATATGTAGAATTGATGGAGCTCGAAGAAATCAGGAATCAGGCATCCCAAGCAATGGAGAAGGATCAGGCTTTGATAAAGAAGACCTTTGATAGAAAGGCCAAGAATAGATCCTTCCAAGTTGGAGATCTAGTGTTAAAATGGGATGCAGACAAAGCAAAACCGGGAAGGCATTCAAAATTTGATGCCATTTGGAGTGGCCCATACATGGTCACAAAGTGTAAGGATAGCAATGCCTTCCAATTGTTTTCATTGGATGGCGAAGAACTACAGATTCTAGTTAATGGGATCCATCTAAAGCATTGTTACTAAAGGGAAATTCTCCACCTTGTAAATATTAGCTTAGGTTTTCATTCTTCCAAGTGCTTGTGCACATTGTTTTGTTGTAGGTTAGTTTTTCTTTCCCTAAGTTCTTTGGCACAGGCTTGTTGTTCCTGGGAATG
Organism: Taxus chinensis; assembly: GCA_019776745.2. Taxonomy (NCBI): domain Eukaryota; kingdom Viridiplantae; phylum Streptophyta; class Pinopsida; order Cupressales; family Taxaceae; genus Taxus; species Taxus chinensis. Next base: position 452,300,773 of record CM034156.1, read on the forward strand.
TGTTTGCAGGCCTTGCTCCATCAGGTGATATTCCATGTTCCTCCTTACAACGTTCTAGTTAGTTGGGGTATCAGAAAGAAAATCAAGTGACTCCATGCCCAATGGATTGCTTCAGGTAACTGGTAACTTCATCCAGCAGGTAGATGACCCCTCTGAGTCGCCAAAATTGTTATCCAAAATGTGCCCCCTGCTCATTTTGTGGCTAACTCCCTTTCATATTTCCTTCTCTTGTGCCTCAGACATAATATTTTGCTTTTTAGGCACTTAAAACCTTCTAGAAATGGCACCATTGGATAGAGCTCTTTCTCATCTTTCCAGAAAGGTAAAGTTTTCCTCCTAACTCCATGTATTTTGAAGTTATGGCTTGACGAAGTTTTTTGGGAAAATTTTCCACTAAAAGGCACGCGGCCGATGAGATGCCGCCATGTGGCACCTAGAGTGGCAGAGTGCAAGGAAATTTTAGAAAATTTTCCAAATGACCCAAAAGGTGAAAAATTCAAATTTTTGCCCGCCAACCCAAATTGGCCCTATTTTGCCCTAAAACTTCAAATGGCCATATCTTTCGATCCAGAGCTCAGTTTTTCACGTTCTTTATATCAATGGAAAGCTAGTGAAATTATCTATAAGATTCCAGGGTCATTTTTGTATTTTTATGGATTTTGGAAAGAGAAACTTGAAAAATACCTCTGGCACGTGGTCATGGAAAGAAATGATGTTTCAACCACCGTTTTTAATGAAGAATGGCTCACATTCTCTCCCAACATGGCTAAAAATGTCAGGGGGTTGGTCTGTAAGGATGCCCATCTTGTTTTGAATGCATTTTTGTCAATGGTTGAATCCCTTCCATGTTTTCCCATGTCTCTCTCTCCTGAGCTCATCCCTTGCACTGTAAAAGCCAGTTTTGGCTCATTTTCAAAGGGTTGAACATTTTTTGTGTATTGCAAGTCCCCTTTCTCACCTTGGAAGTGATTTTGGTGGAATATCAGACCTTTTCTAAGAGCTACAACTTTATTTTGCCTCTTAGGTGTTGTAATGCAAGTGATTTTGATGTTAAAATAACAATACAAGCCTTGTGATTAATCTTCTATCCTCTGCTAGTGTTGTTTGACTAATTTCTAATTCTTCATTACAACTATTAGTTTGTGCATGTTGTTTTTTTTGTTGCATTATATGACGTTTGTCAATCTGCAGAAGTAAAAAATGCTCACCACTCCTTTGGTGCATCACCTATTAGCATTAGTTTTAGTTTATCTGCATTCTCCATCTCTGTATCCTTTGGAATTTAGGGTAGGATTAGGAATATAGACCTCTACAACTTGTAAGTGATAAATCTGACCAGAGGAACTGAGGAACCAACCTCTAAACTAGAGATTCCTTTCTCATTTTGCAAGTCCCACACTTGGGGAAAGGATTCAATGTTGTGCAATCACACTGGATGCTTAGTATGATCAAACTAGAAATCTGATCAACATCCAGGCGGTGCTGCTGATTTGCAACAACAGTTAGCACGTAGGAATTTTCAGAGACTAGGATAAAATCAGCCCTAGGAGAGGATTTTCCCATGGTTGATGTATAACTTCTTACAGAAGAGAAGGCATGTAATAAACTCACCAAACTGTCATCAGAAGTGGAGACATAAATTTTTGATAAGGAATGCATGCTAAAGAGACTGCGTGGGGAAAAAAAGGAAAAATATGAAACAATTACACAATTGAAACAAGATTTGAGAGAAGAAAAATGGTGAACGCGTGTAAACCATAAAAAAGTGAAGTGCATTACAGATACTGTAATTGTTGCATATCCTAGCCTCACCATGAATACCAATGAAGAATATGATAAGGTGCAACAATATCTATAGAATTTTGCATGGATGATATCACATGAGAAAAGGAAGATTAGGGGACTGAAAGTTGAGGAGTTAGTCACACAGAAGAAAACAGACAGGGAGAAAATAGAAGAAAATATTTGGTAGTATGAGGTCCTAGCTGCGGAGGCTACATAATTGGAGAAATTTGTGCTTGATAAAAGTCAATAATTTTATCAAGTCGTAAGTATGATCGCCTCTATGGATGAGGAATAGTTTAAGGAGTTTTAAGTCAATAACAAAATAATAGGGTGGAGTGGGAGAAGATACTAGAAAAAATAGAGTAGAAAATGTATTTAATAACCATTCTCAAGGTCATGCTCAAGGATAGGCTGAAAGAAAGTTTCCCTCAGGTTACACATAGGATGGATGTATTGGATGATGTAGCTAAGTAGCTGGAGATTTTTATCATGTAGATAAAAGTGAAGATTGATGAGCTAAATCTTGCAGAGGTCCTTAATATAATTGATTCTATGCCCATTAAGGAAACCAAGGAGTTGGAGGGTTGGAAAGAATTAGCTAAAAATTTGGATAAGGAGTTTATAGGCCTCATACAACTTGAAAAATACAAAATTAATTCTTTAATTATTTTGGAGAAATCCATATTATTATTCTTTCATTCAGTTTGGACATTCATTATTTATTTTGATATATTCTTTGATTGTTGTTGCCAAGGATAGAAAACAAACCTAGTGTGTGGTAATGTTGGCTGGATAAATTGACTTAGTACCCAAGAGCATAGATGTTTATGCACAAGAATGTGCAAGCATAAAAGGATAAGGATAACACATAGGAGGGAAACATAGATATTGAACAAGGTAGCACATGGGATTACACATACATGAAGAAAAGGATGAGCAATTAGCAATTTTCTAGAGCACTGGCTTAAAATAGAAAAGAGGAGTTGGATTACCAACCAAGAAAAGGATAAAAGTGGGATGATTTGATGACCAAGTAAAGGATATTTTTGGAAAAATCACATGCATATCAAAGGATAAAATCAGGTTCATGGAGAATATTATTAATAGGATTAAATCAATATTATATTTAGGACAATCTATTATTAGCTACTTTTGTAAAATCATGTAAGTGTTGTATGCAAGGATATTTTTAAGGATCGAAGGCATGCAAGCTATTTTGAGGGCACACCTATTATTAGGAGAGTGCATGGGAGGTGAAGTGAAAGTTCCCATTCCTATATATTTGTGATGTATGCATTAGTGGGTGCTTGTGGACATGAGAGTAAGGTTATGTTGTCTTGAGTCATACTTACAGTGTGATGTTTGTGCGCATGGTCTAGTGCACCTGTGTATTGACTATTTGTATTTGAATTCCTACTATGAATAAATACATTTGGTTGGAAACTTATCGTTCATGGTTCTAAATATGGTGAATTAATAGTGCAATTAGTGTTAGTTATGGTTTAGATTGATCATGTTTCCTTATTTTATATGTTACCAAATCTCTATGGATAGATTGCTCATGTATGCATGAATGGTTAATGGTTAATAATATGAGGATGAGTTTACATGTTAAATTCCTATCAAGTATAAAAAAGGAGGGACCTAGAGGTTGCACACACTTTGGGTGAGCATTAAAATCTATATGAATGAAGTGCCAATGTGCATAGCTATTGTTGGCAATAAAAGAGACTGCAACTACTTAGTATCAAAAGTTTCTATGTCATAGAGGGGGATTTGAAAGGAATTAAAGAGAGGGTTATCATGTGTGGTGTTATCCATACTACTCGAATGACTGTGCATATGTGTAACAAGCTTAGTATGTTGTGGGAAATAAAAGATACCACTTCGGGTGATGGGCATAATAGATAAATTTGATAATGGGCATGTAAGTATTGTGTTCACTAAATGATTTAACAAAAAAATTAAATTTTTATTAGAGGACTGAGATAAATTAATATAATAGTAATAAGTATGATCTATCATGCAAGGAACATGTAAGTGTAATCAATAGTGAAATAAGAGTGATTTATCTTTTATTTAGAGATTTGGACTAATTCTAGGATGGAAACTGACTGGAACATGATGAATCTGAACTGAGTAAACTTCATATAAAAAACTAGAACTTAAAGCTTATTTAGAGAAGACCACCCAAATATGGAGAGGACCGCTCAGGTGCTAGTGTCTAAGTTAGGTGCTAGTGTCCTAGAAATAACTATGAGTTTCATATTTTTAGGTACTAATGATGTTTTTTCCTTTCACTCTTTGTCACATCTACTTCATTGTATGGTTTTTCTATCACACATGAACGTACCAAATATAACCTAGAGCTATATGCACAAGGATAAAGAAAACAAATTAGATGAAATAAATAATGTATATGCTTCAGTCAGACTAACATCGGTGGTTACAACAATGTGATTATCACTGACATATGTACTATATTTCAAACTCTATGTAGTTCTAGTGTGTGTATGATTGAATTGTGTCCCTTAAATCTAGGTTTCCATTGTTTCAGTCACACCAAGATAGCGGAATAGAAATAATTTTCCCCCAAGATGAATGTGTGAGATGGAATTTAGAAATATCCCCTCCTATGTAGTCAATAATGTAGCCCAAATCTAGTCCTTGATTTTTTCTCTTTTCCCAAGTAGTAGATAGTAAGTAATAGCCCAAATTTTCCAATGCCTACTAATAGTGAGTATTATATATATATATATATATATATATATATATATGATTCCCTTGTTTAAATTTTGTCATTAACAACCAAAAAGGCCTACCTAAAGTGATAAGAAAGGCAATACAAATTTTAGTGGCTAATCTTCTTTAATTCCTAAATATGTCTTGAAAATTTTCCCAAAACACAAAATCTTGCCAAGGAAGGAGCATGGGGGATTCTGATTTACATTAATTTAGTCTCTAATGAGAGTGGAAAATTGTCTTGAAACTCATTTCTTCTCCCATTTCTCAAAGTTCCATCTTGAAAAGAGAATGGATTCCTCCTTTAGTTACTTTGCATTTGGTTTTAGAGGTGATGAAGCTAATCTTGACACTTTTAATCTCTTCCCCATACTCTAGAGCAAGTATGATAGTTGACAACTCTATTTTTAGCTCTAAACTATCCAAATACCTAAGTGGGTAATCTTCCTTGACTGTTTGGCTGATTTGTATGATTTTCTCATCTTCATTTGCATATAACTCCATAGATGAATTTATTAGAATAACTTCCCTCATCAGGATGGATGCTGATAAAAAAATTGAACCTTTTTTTGTTTCCACAAACAACTCTAAAATTAAAAAATTTAGTAGGGAACAACAAGAACACTGTAAATTACTTATGGAAATGAAACTACACTACTAACAAGAGAATGTGCTGAAGAGAAATTAGATGAAATAATACTAATCTAATATTTTTAAGGTATAAGATTCTCTTTAGAAGCCATGTTTGAGATAGATCCCATTTACCGGGATCATGAGTGCTTCTCTATCTAATTTTGACAATTAGAAAACATTGTTTGAATTATAACCTGAAATAACATAGGGGCCACTCCATATTGTATCAAATTTTGAGTGCTTACCTATATTGTCTCAACCTTGATCCCATTTAAGCACAAGGTCTCCTTCCTATAAACTCAAACCGATAACTTTCTTGTCAATTTTTTTTTTAATCTAAGATTGATCCTTTTCTATTGTTTTCATTGATTGATTTCTAAAATTCCCTAGATCCATGAGCTCATAATATCTGATTTCCATGGCCTTAACCTCAAAAATTTTTAGTTGTTTGATGAGCTCTAATATTAGAAACTCAATAAATAATGGCAACCTTGATTCCTTATAATAAACAAGTTTGAATGGTGAGCTATTATTCAATCTTTTGGGGGTGATCCTATCAGCCCATAAGGCTGATTTCAATCTTATGAGGCATGTTCTTTGATTTTCCTCCAAGGTCCTCATAATGATTCTTAGAATATTATTTTTTATTCACTTGACATGTCCATAACCTTAGGGGTAATATTTTGAATATGTGATCAAGTATATCCTACTATTGACATCTTAATTAGTGATCTTAGTATCAAGAAATTTCATAACATTATCATAAATTATTGTAAAAGGAACACCAAATCTAGTCACAATACTTTCATATGAATCCATAATACTAGATTTATTTTACTCCATCAAAGAAACAACCTCAATCCACTTAGTGAAGTAATCTATTTATGTAAGGATCCAATTATGACCAAATCTTGAATGCTAATGGATTACTCCAATAAAATCCAATGCCCATTGCATAAACGGTTGATCTATAGAGATGGGGTGGAGTGGAAGAACTACTATCCTCTCTTTGGCTATAAAGAAGGAACACTTCCTGCATTTTTAACCCATACATAACATTATTTGAAGAGATTGGTCTAATACTAGCCACCCTTCATGATTTTAAGAGTTGTTATCTTTGGAGAAAAATGTCATGATACTCCTCTATCATGGAACTCATACAATACCTGCTCAATCTAATCTAGCTTAACACACCTCAAAAGGACTCCATGGACGTATTTTCTAAAAAGGGAGCTATAAGAAATCACAAAGGGGATAGATTGAATTCTGAAACAACTTCTTTTTATGTTCAAGCCTTAGGGCCATTGATCTATTTGGATAAAATATGTTATGTCATGTCTCCATCAAATAATGGGTAGAGCATCAACTGGTTGTTGATCACATTCAAGTACTAGAATAATTTCCTCTTCATTTCACAAATCTAAAAATATTTTATGACACAAACCTTTTCCCTTTACTAGCTTAATCAATTTTATGTAGATGTCATATTACATCACTCTAGTTATCCATCCATCTCTCTTCTAGTTCAGATCCCTATTAAAAATAAAATATTTCACATCAGCGTGTGAAACCATAAGATGGCTCTTATTGTTAGACACTGAATGCATGAATTTTTTCAAGATACTTATAATGGGTATGTTATGTTTCTCAAAGGATCTAGATAAAGAATGTAATTTTTTACTCCAAACCTTTTGATTTAGCTTTACTAGCATGGAAAATATTGTATTTGGGCCTCCAAAAGCATAAAATCTGAAGTCTTTTGAGAAATAAAAATTGATAAGGGTAGGAGCTTTTGTTATTACTTATTTGATGGCCTCAAAAATTCCCTTCCCTTCCATAGTAAAATTAAAAGACATGTTTTTCTTTGGCATGGATCTCAATGGCTTGACAAGATTTATAAAATATGGAAGAAAACACTTGATGAAGTTAATCCTTCTTAAAAAAAATTACAATACCTTTTTATGACCATATAAGGATAATGTAAGGATGGAACTTTCCTTCTATGGGTCTATTTATAATGCCTCTTTAGAGACAATGGGTTCAAGGAGATAACCTTCTTGTGCTATGAATATACATTTTTTAGGGTTGAGAGAAACCCCAAACAGTTTGCATCTTTCAAGACCCATTTTAGATGGAGTAAATGGTAATTTTAATCCTTGGTGATGCAGGAGCATGAGCTCAAGACCAAACAATTGACTTCAGGAGATGGAAAAGAGGATATTTACATGATTTCAAGTGGTCTTGAAGACCAAGAATTTAAATTTAGGTGGTTTGATAGTGGTTTTCTATTTTCTCGCCCAAATAGGATTATTTAAAATTTTGAATTGTGTAAAGGCTATGGAAGGCCTAAAAAACCGTCATGGAAAAATTCAAGAGATGTAATGACCTTGAAGGTCCTAGGGAACTTATTTATATATTTTTGTGTGGTGTAGTGATCTGAAAATCAAATTTAACTGGCAATGGTGCACACACATTTCTTTGCTTCGCATTGATTTTTGATGTAAAAATTGAGCATTATATCCTTTTGTATTTTTAATAAAAGAATAAAAACTGCAAGTATTGTGCAAATATTTAAAGAAATGAAGAGAATTCACCAGCAATTTGACACAAGAATTGATAACAGAGTTCGGCGCTTGAGGCCTACGTCTCTGGGTCCGGTTGAATGGGATTGATCTATTAAAATATTGAAAATAATTCTTTACAAAGAATTCTACAAAATTATGACCTTCTCACAGTCTTCCTCTATCAAAAATAATAGGGGTTTCTTTTTACATCTCCTCAAAATTCCACTCCTAGCTCAAGTTATGAGCATTTCAATATTTTAGCACAAACCCGAATGCTATTCAAATAAAATAACACTCCTTTTATATTGTTTCTAAACCTCCTAGCATACCAGCTGGGAACTTATCATTTTACATGGCCCACCCGGGTTCCATTCTCCTCCCCATGCATTTGACTTATCTCCTTGGGATCAATATCCCACATTTGGCGCAGAAAATATTGGAGGAGGTTTTAAAAGATAGGTTGGCGCATTGTTTCAAGTGGCTTAAAAGCCACCTTAGCCATGGGAAGTGGGCACATGGATATGTATGGCCCCTAGTATTTTTAGGTGCCTAGAAAAAATACAAAATATAATGCGTGGGAAAGGTAATAAGGATTTGGATTTAATACGTGGAATAAAAAGGTAAGAGGGATTTGGATGTAATGCGTGGAAATGGTAATTACATAGTTTAAAATGGCATATCATATAGTCCCACATACATAGCACAAATTCAATTACAAGAATATATATACACAAGTTGGTATAGTGATAAAATGAGAAGGAGGCCAAGACAACCCTCCATAATCGAGTGTGTCGAACCTGGCTGAGGGCCCCCAGCCTATAAACAGTGGGGTCCATTTGTCTGAAAATGAGTGTCCAAGACCGACGTTCCCAAAAACCACTTTTAGTACATCACACAAATTTTCCATGTGTCACAATATAATCAAAACACTTGGCGAGCATGCACACGTTCAACCTGCACAAAACTCCAAATTTTGCTAGTTGCCCGAAAATTTCAGCGGGCTATAACTTTTGCAAATGAACTCCATTTCCTGTAAACAAGATATCGACGGAATCGTATAATTTTTCTCCACGCGTTAAAAATGACTAAAATTTATTCTGAGAAGATCTTATATTGGTTTTTCTTTATGAGGATCCTCTGGATCATTCCTCCCCACTGAGAAACTTTTGGACCCCAAGACTCAACTTAATTGATGAATAGGTGAGGGTATTTCTCCCTCACCTTTCTAGTTTCCATCCATTTAGCCTTGTTTAGATGCATGCCTTTGAACCCAACACGAAGATACTCAATATCACCCCTTCGCGAAGTTCTTACTTTCTTGTCCAAAATGATGTCTTTCTGTAACTCATCAAGATACTCTGGAGCAAAATCATTAATGGAAGGCATTATGTTAGAATCATCATGATCAACAATCATAGGCGGTTCATACAATCTTAAATTCTCAACATTTACAACTGAGTATATTTGCATATATGGAGGTAAATCCAACCAGAAAGCATTGTTACTAATTTTTTCCAATATTTGGAATGGACCATACCGTATAGGTTTCAATTTTTTACCTTCACCTATCAGTCTTTCCTTGCTGATGTGAAGCCAAAATGAATCACCAACTTTGAACTTGTGATCAGTTCTATGTTTATCATGCCTAGCTTTGTACTTAGCCTGACTTTTCTCCAATTGTTCATGAACATACTGATGAACTTGTTGTATTCTCTTCACAAATCTTTTAGCCTTGTCAGAATCACTTGCACCATTAACAACAGTTTTGTGTCCATAATATATATCTAATGGAGAATTAGGCATATATCCATAACAAGTCTCAAATGGAGACTTCAAAGTAGAAGAATGTAAGGCATGATTATAAGCATGTTGCACATAATAAAGATTTTCATCCCACAATTTAGGATGTTTGTTACTATAGCCCCTAAGTAATTGTACCACTATGTGGTTTACAACCTCTGTTTGACCATCAGTCTATGGATGAAAAGCAGTGCTCTTTTTCAGTTTTATGTCCATTAACCCCCACAATGTTGACCAAAATTCCCCAAGAAATCTAGAATCCTGATCAGATATAATTGAAGTAGGTAAACCAAAATGAACCCAAACAAACTGAAAAAAACAAATGTGCAGTTCCCTCACCAGTTATTTGTTTAGTACATGGAACCAACACACACATTTTGCTAAATCTGTCCACTACCACATATAAGTAATCATGTTTCTTTTGTGTCATGGGAAATCCTCCTACAAAATCCATGGAAAAAATTTCCCAAGGCCTTGTTGGAACAGGAAGAGGAGTGTAAAGTCCTAATTTCCTATTACTTGGCTTGCTTATGGCACAAAGAACACATCCCTTAATATACATGTTTACATGTTCATGCATTCTAGGCCAATAACAATAGTTTTGTAAATGTGCAACTGTCTTACTAACACCAAAATGCCCTTGAAATAAGAGAAGTATGTGCTTCCCTAATCATATGCACACACTCATTTTCTGGAATACAAAGTTTTCCAGAATGATATAACAATCCTTCATGCAAATGATAATATTTTTCTCCTACTTGTTTCCCACTTACTAGATCCTCATACACTTCTCTAAAGTCAACATCATTTCCATATTGTTCCTTATAACTAACATGAGCCAAAGAAATATGTTGCAAAAGAATAGATGCTACTACCACTGGTGGTCTGGATAACATGTCGGCAACCTTGTTTTGAATACCTTTTTTATACTTGATTACAAGATGAAATTGTTGCAAAAATCCCATCCACCTGAAATGTCTAGATTGCTGCAATTTGGTTTGTGTTTGTAAGTATTGAAGTGGTTGATGGTCAGTATGGATAATTGTTTCTTTTCCCATTAAATAATGCTTCCACTTTTTAACAATTTAAATCAAAGCATATAACTCTTTATCATAAGTTGGATAGTTTCTTACTGCACTTGTAAAGGTTTCTGAATGGTAACACACTGGTCGTTTGTTCTGCATCAAACCTGTCCCCATTACATAGTCACTAGCATCTATCTCAATCTCAAATGAATTTTGTAAATCCAGAAGTGCCAAGATCGGAGTGGTACTTATCTTCTCTTTCAGTGTATCAAAGGATTTTTGTTGTTTTCCTCCCCACTGAAAGACTTGTTTAATACTTGTCAAAGCATGCAAAGGAGATGCAATACATGAGAAGTTAAAAATAAATTTTCTCCATTATTGAACTACACCTAGAAAACTTCTAACTTCCGTCACATTAGTGGGTTTAGGCCATTTCACAATAACCTCTATTTTTGCAGGATCAATTCTCAATTCTCCATTTCCTACAATATAACTCAAGTAAATTAAAGATGTTTTTCCAAATTCACATTTTTACATCTTCAAATACGATTTCTCTTTCCTTAGTGCATCTAATACTTTCTGGATGTGTTTAACATGTTCATCCCATGACTTACTGAAAATAAGAATATCATTTAAGTAGACAATAACGAAATTATCAATGAATGGTCCAAAGATTTCATTCATAACTCTCATGAATGTTGCTGGTGCATTGCACAAACCAAAAGGAATCACTAACCATTCAAACAAGCCTTGTTTTGTTTTAAAATCAGATTTCCAAACATCACCTTCAGCAATTCTTACTTGGTGATAACCACTTCTTAAGTCTAACTTAGTGAAATAAATTGTATTCTTTAATTGATCCAGTAAATCATCTATTCTAGAAAGAGGGTAATGATTCTTTATAGTAATCTTGTTTAAAGCACGGAAATCAACACACATTCACCAAGTGCCATCCTTTTTAGGAACTAATATAATTGGTGAACCACATGGGGATGTACTTGGATGAATTATACCTTGAGCCAAAAGTTCCATTACCTATCTCTTGATTTCCTCATTCTGTTGGGAAGAGGTGCATCCTGAAGCAACTGTATCTCATGTTGAACCCCTCTTTTGGGAGGTAGACCCTGTGTATCCTAAAAAACATCATCAAAATGAGAAACAATTTTTACCAATTCATCCTTATGTTTCATATCGCAAGTCTCAAAAGCCATCTCATTTTCTTTTTCTTTGGCTTTGACCACCATGAGCACAAAACTTTTTCTTGAGTTTACAAGCCTTTTCATTTGACCTACAGTTACCAAGGATAGATTATTCTTTTCACGGTGAGCTCTAATAATAAACTCAATTCCATCCTTTCCAAGAAAATATTTATTTTCTTCCCTATAGAAGATTGCTTTACGATCATACAAATAAGGACTTCCCAAAACCGCCCCACAAATATCCAAAGGAACTACATCTAATTCAACCTCATCAATAAACTTGTCTGTAATGGCAAATATAAAAGTACAAGTTTTAGTTACCTGCAGTTTTGCATCATCACAAACCCAGCCCAAAGGATAAGGCTTAGGATGTGGTTTAGTTTTGATTCCTAGTTTCTAAACAACCTCCTCAGAAATTAGATTAGCTTGAGATCCACTATAAAAAAGAGTATCAATTTTCGTATGCTTTGAAATTACTCTAATGTGGAAAAGCTCATTTCTTTTCTTATCATCAGGTATAGTTTGTTTACTAGAAGAAGATGCAACATCTATAATGCTATTGTTGGAAATTGAAAGAGTTGATTTACCTTGAAAACTCATAGCTGTGATTTTGGTTTCATCACCTAAATTAGAACCAAGATCATGCACTGCGGTGTTTGTTTTCTTTTCTTTTCCTTTCTTAACCATCCATTTAGGCTTCTTTTCAGGATGTAATTTTCAACATTTATACTCATCATGGTTTTTTTTACAATGATTACAAAATGGTTTTTCATCTTCCTTCTTAATAGTAGAGTTCGTTTTATGCTTACCCTTTCCTTTTCCTTGTTCTTTTGAACCTTTTCCTTCAGATTTCTTATTCTTCTGATTAACATAAGAGAAAGAGTACTCCTTTGTCATTTTCCCTCGTGCTTCCAAATATGTTGCTTGAACACATACTGCATCAAGATTAGTAGGACCTAAAACAAGTATCATATGCCTTAGATAACTATGCAATCCACCAATATATTTGAGAAGTGTTTCTTCTGTGTTTAGGGAAATTCCCAGAATTAGAGCCCTTTTCCTAAATTCTTGTGTGTATTCTTGAACACTTTGTCCCTTAGTTTGTCTTAATGTTTGCAAATCCATCATAGCTTGTTGCTTATAACCAAGAGGATAAAATTGTTGCCTAAGATTTGAAACAAATTCGGACCAAGAAGTGATTTCTATACCTTTGTTTTCTTCCACTTCCTGAAGCTTACTCTCCCACCAAATGAGTGCTATGCCACCCATCCGAAGAGTTGCCAGATGAATCTTTACTTCATCATCAAAAATTCTCTGAAGCCTGCAATATACTTCTATCTGCTTGACCCAGTTATCCAACTTCTCTACATTTAGCTCTCCAGTATACATAGGCAATTCAAACTTGATATCTAACTTTAATGAAGAAAAATCAGATTTTAAAGAGTCTCTTTTTGGAATATCAGAACTAGAGCTTTCTTCTTTCTTACCTCCTCTAGTTCCCTTTTCTTTTCCTCTCTTGGTACATTTCTTCCACCATTTCCTTCATCTATTGGAATGATTGACGAAAGTTTTCTTCCACTTCCTCTCGATCTGCCATTGTAGGATTTCGAGATCGTCTAGTACCAATTTTGGGATCTCCTTCAACTAACTCTCCTTCACCCTTCTTACATCGAGACCTTGTTAACATCCAACACGCAACTTACAATCCGAAACATGTTAATCTGAACCAAAAATCAGTCAAAACAAGCTCTTATACCAATGATCTGAAAACCAAATTTAACTAGCAATGGTGCACACACATTTCTTTTCTTCGTATTGATTTTCGATGTAAAAATTGAGCATTATATCCTTTTGTATTTTTAATAAAAGAATAAAAAATGCAAGTACTATGTAAATATTTAAAGAAATGAAGATAATTCACCAGAAATTTGACACAAGAAATGATAACGGAGTTCGGCGCTTGAGGCCTATGTCTCTAGGTCTGGTTGAATGGGACCGATCTGTTAAAATCTTGAAAATAATTCTTTATAAAGAATTCTACAAAATTTTGACCTTCTCACAGTCTTCCTCTATCAAAAATAATAGGGGTTGCTTTTTACATCTCCTCAAAATTCCACTCCTAGCTCAAGTTATGAGCATTTCAATATTTTAGCACAAACCCGAATGCTATTCAAATAAAATAACAATCCTTTTATATTGTTTCTAAGCCTCCTAGCATACCATTTGGGCACTTATCCTTTTACACAGCCCACTCGGGTTCCATTCTCCTCCCCATGCATTTGACTTATCTCCTTGGGATCAATATCCCACATTTGGCGCAAAAAATATTGGAGGAGGTTTTAAAAGATAGGTTGGCGCATTGTTTCAAGTGGCTTAAGAGCCACCTTAGCCATGGGAAGTGGGCGCATGGATATGTATGGCCCCTAGTATTTTTAGGAACCTAGAAAAAATGCAAAATATAATGTGTGGGAAAGGTAATAAGGATTTGGATTTAATGCGTGGAATAAAAAGGTAAGAGGGATTTGGATGTAATGCATGGAATATGGAATTAAATAAAAATGCGTGGAAATGGTAATTGCATAGTTTAAAATGGCATATCATATAGTCCCACATGCATAGCACAAATTCAATTACAAGCATATATATACACAAGTTGGTATAGTGATAAAATGAGAAGGAGGCCTAGAACAAGTCAATTTTTTTTTTTGATAAATGCTTCCTGGTTCTAAATACATAATTTAGAACTCACAAATCAAATAACCATTCTGATACAGATAACTATATGCAGTTGTAATGACTCAGAGTACCTCCGATCTATTCATTCCATGACTCGGTAATCTACCGATCTATTCATGAGTAATAAGAGTTAGCATTTTTATGTAACACATCATTCTTGTGGTTCTCTTCCCTATTCTGGGATTTAGAATGCTCCGTCCAAGGAACCTAACTGAATAATTGTTACCATTATTCATTGGCATCTCATCCCTTAGACCAAGTGACTCAGGACAATGCAATCAGTAGCTTGCGATACTTTGGCCAAAGATTTGAAACATACTGTTTATGTCTCATATTCCTTAACAACATACTCGTCAATCTGGAATACGTCCTTCACCCCATTCTTATGTTATATAGAATGTCTTATACTGAATTCTATCAGTCCTTCTTATCCCAAGTTATTCACTCAGAAACAGATTAGTAAGGTGACAACCTTATATGGATGCACTCGAGGACTAGGGATAAGATGACATACTGGGTCAACCCTAGTTGAACCGGTGTGTCAAGATACCCCGAGTCTCCTAGGTAGCCATATAATGTGACCACATTCCTAATCGGTCCCAAAGTAACTTGTTCAAGTTAAAGGTGTAAATCTTAACAATCGATGCAAAGGGTGTCGTCATAAGTCACCTGCATTGTTGTATCTCTGAGAAGATCCTAATCCTCTCGAAGGTACAACCCTACAGTTGACTTGTGTCATCGACCTTTAAATCCGCCTCGAAAAGGTCTACTTATTAATAAGCGTTACGCACATTGAGTTTAAATTATATTAACAGAGACGTTTCCCTTAAGGTTAGCCTTTCCCGATCCCTGGGTTTCTCACCTTAGAATGACCTTTCTTAATAAAACTCCCTTTGCATAGAGATGTCTATTAAGGACAAGGTCCCATCAAGGAGTTCATAGAATTTACTTAAATTCTATATAAATGAAATTGGACAATAACCCAAAATCTTCACATGAGATTGCCATCTGAACCCCTATTTAGGTATAATTTAGTTCTCATTATTGAATTTATATCTTACCTATAAGTATCGAGATATAGTGATTAAGATTCCAATTACACGTTGTCTTGGTTTAATCAAGACTAGGAATTAAAAATTTAATTCAAGCTTGTTTAGCATTCTGCTTAGGTTTATTTTAACCCTAGCTTCCAGTAAGATAGTGATCCATATTTCAATTTAGCTTTAGATAGAACACACTAGAATTACTAAACAATCATAAGTATTCAGTCACATATTCTTGCAAGCTTATAATTATAATCACAAAAGTCTCCAATATAAACAATAATAACAATGTTCTTTAGATTATTTGAACCGAAGAAGGTCAAACTATCAATATACGGATGCAAACGTATAAGTATCAATTATCTATTTCCGTTTCCTTCAGAACTAATCAAATACATTTTATGCATTCAACATACTTGATACAATGCTCAACGGAAAAAGAACATCTTTCCTCATATAGTACACTTAGAAAATTAAGTTGTAATTCAACATAAAATCAAATTTAAACAATCTGATCATCCTATCACATTGCGTGCTTTTAACACTTACGGTAACCATGGGGCAACGTTTACGTCACCAACATGGGTAGTTTTCCATGATTTGTGCATGATAATCACTTAATCTTAAATTTAATTGCAATCACATCACATTGTTTTCATTACACCCTGTTTAAATGAGATTAAATCACCAAACATTTAAACACTATCTTCCTATGCATCTTAAAACAACATTATCTACCCCCAAATTTAGCTCTATCTATGCACTAAATAGTCTCATTTTTAATCTTCTAATTATTTCCCATCGGGATAACGTCTAGTCTGACCAAGAATCGACAAATGGCCATCTAACGGGAGTCTATCCATCTGAATCGCTAAGGACAACATATGGTCAGATGCCGATTATATAGGAGCGGCATAATAAATAAATATCCTTTCATGATTCCATCAGCTCATGTTAGAAGGATTCCAAAAGTTAGATAACAATTATAGAAACCTATACTTTACGAACAGAAGAGCGATAAACGAATCATACATATTTCCAAGAACTAGCTCATGATCTTTGTACCATCTTGTCTCAAGTTTAGCAAGGCAGATCACCTTAAACTAATACAAATAAATGAGACGAGACCATTACTCTGCACCGTATCATATTTGTTAAACATCAAACATAACCAACTACTCTAGTCATCTGTTAGTACAGTACTCTCACGCTAAACAGTGATGACCCTCTACCAACGGCACATCCTGTAGACTACTTCACATGAAGCGGCAAACAAGTAGATATTCACGCACATCACCTGATCGAGGTGCAGTCAACGGCTTAAGTTGACACTGATCTTAAGCTCGAGGCAGGATCAGTCATGCTACAGAATCATACGCATGATCTACATCAGTCGCCTCCGATCATACCTACAGTCGACGCTTCTAGTCCCTTAAACACTGCAGAAGGTAAAAGGACCCAGGTCGAAATCAAATCCAGCATTCAATTTATCGCAGTCAACTGTTTTCTGTACTTTCTCGTCATTGCTGTTCAGTTTCCCTTTTAATACTGCAATCAGATAATCTAGTCAGAATTACATCTTTTATCATGTATGCTTCTTTTCTTTATCTAACTGGAATGACATCAGCCAAGGAAACATGACTTCCCGGACCCCGCATCTCAGACGCAGTTCAGGGTTTGAAATATCTTCTAACAACCCATCTTTTTCAGAGCTAAGTTACACGGTGTTATGTAACTATACTCGGAATCCTATAGTGCAAAAACAAGCTTGTGTGCGCCCGTCTTGTTAACATAGAGGCTTAGATACTCATAGTCTACATCTTCATCAGGATATCAATTTCAACCCGAGTTTAACAGTATACAAGATGTGTTTAATAACTAATGCATTCCTAACTTGGACCAACAATGCGTAAAATTCTTGATCTACACAACTTTCCTCATATAGTACATTAAGAAAATACAAAAGCTGTAATTCAACATAAAATCAGAATTTAAACAATCTGAGCATCCTTCATATTTGCGTGCTTTTACCACTTACGGCATCCATCTACAAAAATTGTCAACATGGGTAAGTTCGATGAACTGAGCATGATAAGCACTAACTCTTAAAACAATTGCAATCCATCAATTGTTTTCATTAAACACCCTGTTTAAATGAGATCAAATCACCAAACAAGTAAACATATTTCAGACTATGCTTTTGTAAAACAACATGAATATAAATGCGTAGCTCATATTATAGTCACTAAATAGTCTCAGATACTTTTCAATTATTTCATCAAAACTTAGTGACCAAGATAGACAAAGTGCATCAATCCAACTATCCATCTGAATCCCAAGGACAACAACATCAGATGGGTTATATAATCAACAGGAATTCAATAAGGTTTCTTAATGATTCCATCAGCATGATAGAACAATTCCAAAAGTTAGATAAACAGTTATATCAACATATACTTAATAACAGAAGAGAAATAAATGAATCACACATATTTCCTTCAGAATTAGCTCATGACTGTACCGTCTTTCCAAGAGCAATATTCACCTTAAACAATGCAAATAAATCAACAGACCGTCAAAAGCACCACAAATTTCTTAAAGATCAAATATAACAACTACTGGTTATCCAGCAGTACAGTAGCTCTCACGCTACAAAGTGATGACCCTCTACCATTTGGACTCATACAAGACCTTCCACATGAATTGGAAAACAAGACGGATTCACCATATCAACATTGTTAGGTGCAGTCGATGGCTCTAAGTTCAGTCTAGCTCAAAGGCAAGATTGTCATGCTAACATGAATACATAACACGCCTACAATCTAATACATCAACCTACAGCCCCCTTCTAGTCCCTAATAAACACTGACAAGGCTTTTGGATCCAACAGTTCGAAATCAATGAGCTTCCATTTAATCGCAGTTAACAATGAACTCCTCGTCATTAAGCAATTGATGTTTCCCTATGACTATGTAGAGAGACAATAACACAGAATGTCCCCGCAACATGCACAGCCTTATCTAACTGGAATAATCAGAAAGGAAACATTGACATATCGTATTGTTTAGATGCATTCCAGTGGTTGAAAGGTGGTATGCCAGGGGGACCCTATAAATAAACAGAGCCAAGTTACATGATATGTAATCTATTTAAGGAATTTTACATTTGCTGATTTTTTCCATTGAAATGTTCATAATCAGGCTTATAAGAAGCAGTGACAGATACTTATAGATTTAAAACCTGAAGGATTCAACTGATAAAGCTTCTACATAACAAATATACAAGTTTTTAAATAAAATTAAAGATTGCCAACTTGCCAACAATGTATATAACATTCAAAATCAGGTTATCCAAAAGCTAATTACTGATTTCAAAGACAAGAGAATCTGACTAAGTGAATATCAAATTTTCGCTCCAAGTACTTAAATAATAAGGTTTCCATAAGTACATTCACAGGAAAAAGTGTCTTAAATAGCTATTCATTACAAAATAACATATGTCATAATTACATGTTATCTCCTTCAAGACTGATTCAAAACTTTAAAAAATTAGTATTACTCAAATATATAATAGTATATATAGCTTCCACAATGGTCCCATAATACACGAATCATTCAATGGACTCTACAGAGTCGTTTCAAATACAATAAAAAATATATCCATATTGCATACTATCAACGGGTTCATCCCATAACCACAACGCAAAGGGAAAAAAACTTCAACAAGGTCGCAATGAATACTGTAACACAACAAGTTATTTTTCACAAATAACTTTAAAAATCTAAAGGAAACCCAACAAGATCAGTAACCACCACCAATAATAACCACGACATAGCTTACAAAAAGTCCAATTAAACTGAACAATCAACAAATGTCCATCAGTATTCCCAACAAGTAACATCAACAATCAACAGTAAGCATTAACAACAAGTTTCGACAGTAAACATAAACAACAAGTATCACAGTAGCCTGTACCCATCAAGAGAACAATTCATGGGCTCTCACAGAGCAAGCCCAGCATACACATTCTTGCATATATATTCACAAATTAAAGCCGGAATGCAAAACACAAAGAAATATTGCAACAGTTTGAAATATAAAATACACCCATCAAGGTTTAAATTGAAAAATCGAACCAACATGAAGATACAGTGACAAAAATCACACAAGGCTACCATATAATTCATCTAATTCCAAAAATCATCTGAACAGAGTTGTTTTAATGAAATCATTTGAAAGAGAGCAAGATTTTTAAAGGTTAGGGCCTAACATGCCTGGTTATTTGCTTAAAATTTCGAAGTAGACCATATGAAAGAGCTCGAACCTTCTCCTCCTTTTCCAAGTTAGAGCCACCAACAAAAATTTGCTATTTCCATGACTTATATATTTTCCTTGCCAGAGGAAAGAGCTAGTTATGCTCATACTTGCCATGCAACTCCAAGAAGACTGGTGCGATGAACCAGTGAACAGACAAAAGGAAAACCGGAGTGCATGCAAAACCCAATAAACTCACTAACTTTCCATTTTTCCTGCCTTTCCGTGAAACTCGAGCTCAACTACCGAGTTCATTAATTGCATTTACTCCCAATTTCCCGCTCAATCTCCACTACCACCGACCGCCATAGTTGGCGATGGACAAATGCACATCAAAGACCATTTCCAACTTTGGCGACCTGCCACGTCGGCTCAAGTTAGCCGTTTTAAAACCTCCACCAAATTACCTGTCCCTCATGCTTATCCATGCATTTAATAACATAGAAACTGTGCCCATGGTTCGCACCCTTCCAAAGGTCCCCTTAATCCTTGTTCAATAGTTAGGTTAGTAACTTAGGTTAGGATTTAGGATAACACCTAGTCTAACCTCTTTGCACATAGATACTAACTTAGAACATTAGCTCTTAGCCTAGGTCTAGGTTAGATTAATACTAATCTAACCCCTAGGTTAGGTTTAGTTTTAGGTTACTAACCTTAATAATTATTGTTAGGTCTAACATTTCAAATGCTCAGAAAAAGAACCTACAACATACATTCTCGAACAGGGTTCACTCCTGTACTGCCAATAGGCTAGTGAATTAAATGTAACAGAATTATTACCTGGTCCGCGATCAAGACCTTCCAGATATATTACGATATCGGGAACCAATTCATTTAACATGATCAGCCTGAGTTATACTCCGGACTAGCTTATTCAATGCATCCAGACCTTGCAACCTGCTTAAGGTCTATAATTTTAATTCATCACGAATAAACTTAAAGCACCACTTGGATCAATACCACTGATCCAAGGCTAGGTCTTATAGATGGATAACTCCATAATTCATTCCTGAGTCAGATTAAACTCAGGTGTAAAATGAAAGAAATAAAAGAGTCCAATCATATTCTGACTCAGTCAAAGATCTACAATCTGTAAATAAGATACAGTACATATCAAGCATGACTTCTCAATCAAAGGAACACATCCTTTTTACAAAAGAAATCACATATCAACACTTGTATGCTCAGGAGGAAGTAACAACAGTTCAGGGTGTTACATGCTTCCCTCCTAAAAAGATTCATCGTCCCGATGATTACATATTCAATTAACCTTCAGGTCAACCAATTTATTAGTTCACAAATCAATGTGACTATTTTCCAACTTGAATAGTTCCAGAAATCAATGTCACAACACATTTTATTCAGCCTGAATAATGTTTGCCTTCATCTGGCTTTCATAATTACTTTAAAAAAAAGTTCATAAAAGAAATGTTTTGTCAACAGATTTCATTCTGTTGAAAAAGAGAAGGAAAAGCAATTTTCATCTCTTCCACATTTTCCCAAGTTGCACTTTCTTCGTTAAACTGGTCCCACTGGACCTTACATTGCTGTATTTCACAATTTCTTAAATGCAATTGGCGAGTTTCCAGCACTCGTGTGGGTTTAACCACGATTATTCCTGGGTCTTGGACCTGCAAGGAATTCCAATTTAAAACATGTGACAGATCTGAAACGTATTTCTTAAGCAAAGAAATATGGAAAACATCATGCATGCGAGATAAAGCAGGTGGTAATGCTAAACGATAAGCTACAGGATTGATTATTTCGACAATTTCGAAAGGTCCCACGAATCGAGGTGACAACTTGGCAGCCTTGCCAAAAGTTATAGAACTCTTTCTAGGTTTAACACGAAGAAAAACCTTCTCACCAAGCTCAAACCTTCTATCAACCCGCTTAAGGTCAGCATAGCTCTTCTGTCTATCCGCTGCTTCCTTTAATCGTTCACGAATCAGCTTAACTTGCTGTTCCATTTCTGTGAGAATCTCTGGTCCAATTACCACTCTATCCTCAACACTATCCCAACTAACAGGAGTTCTGCACTTTCTTCCATAAAGTGCTTCAAATGGTGCCATTTTAAGAGATGAGTGATAAGTGTTGTTGTATGCGAACTCAACTAATGGAAGATACTCTTCCCATTTATACTGTTGATCCATGCAATACATTCGCAACATGTCCTCCAACACTTGATTTACCCTCTCAGTTTGTCCATCCGTTTCCGGATGATATGCAGAACTGAAGTTTAGTTTCGTTCCAAGAGCTGTATTAAGCGTTTGCCAAAACCTTGACGTCATTCTTGGATCCCTGTCAGATATAATCAATTCTGGTACACCATGCAATCTGAAAATTTCGTGTACGAATCTTTTGGCCAGCATTGGTGAATCATCCTTTAGATTTCCAGTGATGAAATGAGCTACCTTAGTCAGTTTATCTACAACTACCAGGATAACATCATGTTTATTCCTGGACATGGGTAATCCTTGTACAAAATCCATGGTTATTACTTGCCATTTGTACTGCGGTATGCTATGAGGATATAATAATCCAGCAGGGTGCATATGTTCTGCCTTAACCCGCTGACACTCCAAACAATGGGTCACAAAATTTATGACATCCTTTTTCATACCTTTCCAAAAGTATTGCTGTTTCAGATCAGCAAGCATCTTTGTGATACCCGGGTGTCCAGAGAAAGGTGAATTATGAAATTCAACTAACAAATTCTTTCTCAAATCGTTCAACATAGGTACATATACCCTGTTTTCATAACGCAAGATTCCTTCATTATCAAAATGAAAACCTTTATACCTTTCATCATTAGGTTCTGCAGCAAGCACTGCTTTTACTTGCTGAAAGTATGCATCATGATTCTGAGGCACTTTTTACCTCATCTTTAAACTGAGTTCTTAATGTTATAAGAGCAGAAATGTGCCTCCTACGACTTAGAGCATCAGCTACTCTATTCTCCTTCCCTTTGATATAGCTAATATCAAAGTCATATTGTGATAAAAATTCTAACCATCTTCTCTATCTGGCATTAAGATTAGGCTGAGTAAAAATATATTTCAGTCCTAAGTGATCAGTTTTCAACTCAAAAGGTTTCCCAAGTAAGTAGTGTCTCCAGACTTGAAGTGCATGAACAATGGCAGCAAGCTCCAAATCATGAGGGGCATAATTCAGCTCATGTAACTTAAGTTTTCTACTTTCATATGCTATGACTTGATCATTTTGTAGCAAAACACCTCCAAGGCCTTCCCCAGAAGCATCCGTTACAACAGTAAAATTCCCATTAGGGTCTGGTACAGCTAATATAGGTGCAGAAGTCAACTGGTCTTTCAGACTTTTGAAAGCCACTTCGCACTTGTCATTCCATATGAATTTCTTATCCTTCTTTTGCAATGAAGTTATTGGTGCAGCTACTTTAGAAAAATCCTTTACAAATTTTCTATAGTAACCAGCAAGACCCATGAAGCTTCTTACTTCATGCACATTCTTTGGTGCAGGCCACTCAGTTATTGCCACTATTTTTGAAGGATCTACAGCAATTCCTTCTTTACTTATGACATGACCCAAATAGTGAACTTCTGAATCAAAGAAAGAACATTTGGATAACTTACCATACAACTTTCTTTTTCTCAGAATTCCCAAAACTATCTTCAAATGCTCATTGTGCTCCTCAACGCTTTTAGAATAAATGAGAATATCATCCAAGAATACAAGTACAAACTTGTCCAGATATTCTTGAAAAATATTGTTCATTAAGTTCATAAAGGCTGCGGGTGCATTAGTTAATCCAAAGGGTAGAACTGTGAATTCATAATGTCCGTACCTTGTTCGGAAAGCTGTTTTATGAATGTCTTCTTCTCTAATCCTTAACTGATGATAACCAGATTGAAGGTCTATCTTAGAATAAACCACTTCTCCACGCATCTGATCAAATAGATCGTCGATCCTAGGAAGTGGATATCGGTTCTTGATTGTTGCTTTGTTCAACATCCGATAATCAATACACAGCCTTAGTGTTCCATCCTTCTTTTTCACAAATATTACAGGGTGCTCCCCAAGGTGAAACACTTGGTCTAATCAAACCTTTAGACAAAAGCTCTTACAACTGTGCCTTAAGCTCGACTAACTCTGTAGTAGTCATCCGATAAGGTGCTTTGGATATAGGTTCTGTATCCTGGCTTGATTTCAATGGTGAAGTCAAATTCTCTCTTGGGTGGTAACCCTGGTAATTCCTCAGGAAAAACATCCCTGAAACTTTGTAGCAGAGGAAATTGTTTCATAGAAATCATCATCTTCTTCTGAAGATTCATATATCTTTACTGCAGAAAAGGGTACATCCTTTATTTTTAGCCTTTTTAAGCTACATAGTTGATAGTTTTCTAACTGAAATTTCAACCGTTTCACCCCTTGAATCTCTACTGTTTCCAGCTAATCATCTAAACATCTTATATTCTTTTCATAGAAGTCTACTTTTTCTTTATGGTCAGCTAACCAATTGACACCGATGACAATGTCATATGATCCTAAAGGTGTAACATAGAGGTCAAATTCCATGGAAAAGTTAGGTAAGTCAAGGAATGGCCCAAAAAGACACATACTCACTGTATGAACAGAGTTATTACCATACTATACAGTCCAAGATTTATCCATTTTTCCAGCTTTTCTTTTAAGTTTAGAAGCAAGTTTATTAGAAATAAAACATTCAGTAGCTCCTGTATCAAAAAGAATAGTGACAGGTATGCCAAATAACTTACCCAGAACTTCTATAGGTGTTACTTTCTTTTCAGCTTGCTTGTCTGCTACTGCAGCATGTATCTTATGCTACTGATTACGATCATCCTTCTTCAAAGGGCACTGATTTGCGTAGTGATGATTTTCCACAATTGTAGCATCCTCCTACAGGTCCCTTTTTAGGCTCAAACGATCTTGCCTCCAACAGGGCTTGTAATTCATCAACGTTGTCCTCCATAGGGCTTCTGCCCATTATTATAATTTTTCGCAAAATTATCCCTTACATTTCCAGCAAGCTTATTTACTACTGCTTTCTTATTATTATCTCCTGGAAACTTACTCTTCAGCTCTAATACCAAGATGTAACATCTTCATTTTACACATTAGAACAAGTCAATTTTTTTTTTGATAAATGCTTCCTGGTTCTAAATACATAATTTAGAACTCACACATCAAATAACCATTCATATAACAGATAACCATATGTAGCTGTAATGACTCGGAGTACCTCCGATCTATTCATTCCATGACTCGGTAATCTACCGATCTATTCACATGAGTAAATAAGAGTTGGAATTTTTATTTAACACATCACTCTTTTGGTTCTCTTCCCTATTTTGGGATTCAGAATGCTCTATCCAAGGAACCTAACTGAATAAATGTTACCATTATTCATCGGCATCTCATCCCTTAGACCAGGTGACTCAGGACAAACGCAATCAGCAGCTTGCGATACTTTGGCCAAAGATTTGAAACATACTGCTTATGTCTCGTATTCCTTAATGGCATACTCATCAATCTGGAATACGTCCTTCACCCCATTCTTATGTTATGTAGAATGTCTTATACCGACTTCTGTCAGTCCCTCCTATCCCAGTTGATCACTCGAGAACAAATTAGTAAGCGGCAACGTTATATGGATGCACTCGAGGACTAGGGATAAGATGACATATTGGGTCAACCCTAGTTAAACCAATGTGTCATGATACCCCGAGTCTCCTAGGCAGCCATATAATGTGACCACATTCCTAATCGGTCCCAGAGTAACTTGTTCGAGTTAAAGGTGTAAATCTTAACGATTAATGCAAAGGGTGTCGTCATAAGTCACCTACATTGTTGTATCTTTGAGAAGATCCTAATCTTCTCAAAGGTATAACCCTGTAGTTGACTTGTGCCGTCAACCTTTAAATCCGCCTCGAAAAGGTCTACTTATTAATAAGCGTTATGCACATTGAGTTTAAATTATATTAAAATACGTTCCCCTAAGGTTAGCCTTTCCCGATCCCTGGATTCCTCATCATAGAATGAATTTTCTCAATAAAACTCACTACATAGAGAAGTTATTAAGGCCAAGGTCTCATCAAGGAGTTCATAGAATATACATAATTCTAAATCAACGAAATTGGGCAGTAACCCAAAATCTTCACATGTGATTGCCAACAGAACCCCTTTTTGGTTTATTTCAGTTCTCATTACTGAATTTATATCGTACATATAAGTATCAAGATATAATGATATAGAATCCAATTAAATGTTGTCCTGGCTTAATCAAGACTAGGGATTAATAATTTAATTCAGCTTGTTTAGCGTTCTGCTTAGGTTTATTTTAACCCTAGTTTCCAGTAAGACAGTGATCCATATTTCAATTTAGCTTTAGATAGAACACACTAGAATTACTAGACAATCATAAGTAATCAGTCACGTATTCTTGCAAGCTTACATTGATAATCACAAAAGTCTCCAATATAAACAATAATAACAATGCTCTTTAGATCATTTGAACCGAAGAAGGTCAAACTATCAAGATACGGATGCAAACATATAAGTATCAATTATCTATTTCCATTTCCTTCAGAACTAATCAAATACATTCTATGCATTCAGCATACTTGATACAATGCTCAACGGAAAAAGAACATCTTTCCTCATATACTACATTTAGAAAATTAAGCTGTAATTCAACATAAAATCAAATTTAAACAATCTGATCATCCTATCAGATTTGCATGCTTTTACCACTTACGGCATCCATTTGCAAAAATTATCAACATGGGTCAGTTCGATGAACTGAGCATGATAAGCACTAACTCTTAAAACAATTGCAATCCATCAATTGTTTTCATTAAACACCCTGTTTAAATGAGATCAAATCACCAAACAAGTAAACATATTTCAGACTATGCTTTTGTAAAACAACATGACTATAAACGCGTATCTCATATTATAGTCACTCAATAGTCTCAGATATTTTTCAATTATTTCATCAAAACGTTAGTGACCAAGAAGACAAATGCATCTAACCAACTATCCATCTGAATCCCAAGGACAGCAACATTAGACGGATTATATATTCAACATAATAAATAAATAACCTTTCATGATTCCATCAGCATGATAGAACAATTCCAAAAGTTAGATAAACAATTAAATCAACCTATACTTTATAACAGAAGAGAAATAAACGAATCATACATATTTCCTTCAGAACTAGCTCATGATTGTACCGTCTTTCCAAGAGCAAGGCATTCACCTTAAACACATGCAAATAAATCAGACGAGACCATCAAAAGCACCACAGATTTGTTAAAGATCAAATATAACCAACTACTATAGTTATCTAGCAGTACAGTAGCTCTCACGCTAAACAGTGATGACCCTCTACCAATAGACTCCACAAGACCTTCCACATGAAGCAGCAAACAAGAAGATATTCACCACATCGCCTATCGAGGTGCAGTCGACAGCTCTTAGTTCAGTCAAGCTCAAGGCAGGATAGTCATGCAACAAAATACGTAAACACGACTACAATCCCACACATCAACCTACAGCCCCCTTCTAGTCCCTAATAAACACTGCAAGGCTTTCGGACCCAAGGTCGAAATCAAAGAGCTTCAATTTTATCACAGTCAACTATAGACTCCTCAACATTAAGCAATTGATGTTTCCCTAAGACTATGATGAGATAATCATACAGAATTCCCGCAACATGCACAACCTTATCTAACTGGAATAATCAGAAAGGAAACATAACATACCGTATTCTCATCTGGATGCATTCAGGGTTTGAAGTGTGGTATTCACGACCCACTTTTACAGAGCCAAGTTACATGATATCTAACTATACTCAAGGAATCCAATAGTGCCAAAAACAACAAGTGTACCAATCAGGTTAAATAGAGGCAAATACTATAGTTACATGTCAAGGATTCAACTGAACCTGAGTAACAGTATACAAGATAAATAATAATTAATGATTCCCAACTGTGCCAACAATGGTAAACATTCAAAATTAGGCTTATACAAAAGCTAATTACTGATTTCGTAACAAATAATCCAACTGAGCCTCTTCAATATTTTCGCACAAGCTTACACAGAAAGGACACGTAAGTACACCCAAGAGCCTGTACCAAAAATTCATTACAAAATAACATAGGTCGTATACCTGTTACTCCATCAGGACTCCAACAAAATCAAATTACCAATACTCAAATATATGTATATATATAGCTTCAACAGTGGTCCATAATACACGAATCATTCAATGGATTCCACAGAGTCGTTTCGAATACAATAAAAATATATATTGCATACTATCAACGGGTTGCATCCCATAACCACAATGCAAGGGAAAAACAACTTCAACAAGGTCGCAATGAAATACTATAACACAGCAAGTTATCCATTCACAAATAACTTTAAAAATCAAGTGAAACCCAACAAGATTCAGTAACCACTACCTTAATAACCTCGACAGAAGTTACAAATAAGTCCAATTAAACTGAACAAAATGTCCATCAGTATTCTTTCCAACGAGTATCAACAACAAGCATCAACAATAAGCATTAACAACAAGTTTCGACAGTAAACATTGACAACAAGTATCAACAGTAGCCTGTACCCATCAAGAGAACAATTCATGGGCTCTCACAGAGCAAGCCTAGTACACATTCTTGCATATATATGTTTCGCAAATTAAATCCGGAATGCAAAACACCAAGAAATATTGCAACAGTTCGAAAAATAAAATACACCCATCAAGGTTTAAATTGAAAAATCGAACCAGTAAGAAGATACAGTGACAAAATCACACAAGGCTACCATATAAATCATATAATTCCAAAAATCATCTGAACAGAGTTGTTCTAATGAAATCATTTGAAAGAGAGCAAGATTTTTAAAGGTTAGGGCCTAACATGCCTGGTTATTTGCTTAAAATTTCGAAGCAGACCACTGAAAGAGCTCGAACCTTCTCCTCCTTTTCCAAGTTAGAGCCACCAACAAAAATTTGCTATTTCCATGACTTATATATTTTCCTTGCCAGAGGAAAGAGCTAGTTACGCTCATACTTGCCATGCAACACCAAGAAGACTGGTGCGAAGAACCAGTGAATAGACAGAAGGAAAACTGGAGCACATGCAAAACCAAACAAACCATTAACTTTCCATTTTGCATGCCTTCCCGTGAAACCCGAGCTCGACTACCGAGTTCATTAATTGCATTTACTCCCAATTTCCCGCTCAATCTCCACTGCCACCGACCGCCATAGTTGGTGATGGAAAAAAGCACATCAAAGACCATTTCCAAATTTGGTGACCTTCCATGTCGGCTCTAGTTAGCCGTTTTAAAACCTCCACCAAATTACCTATCCCTCATGCTTATCCACACATTTAATAACATAGAAACTGCCGCCCATGGTTCGCACCCTTCCTTAGGTCCCCTTCCTCCTTGTTCAATAGTTAGGTTAGTAACTTAGGTTAGGATTTAGGATTACACCTAGTCTAACCTCTTAGCGCATAGATACTAACTTAGAACATTAGCTCTTAGCCTAGGTCTAGGTTAGATTAACACTAATCTAACCCCTAGGTTAGGTTTAGTTTTAGGTTACTAACCTTAACAAATCTAGTTAGGTTTAATATTTCAAATGCTCAAAAAAAGAACCTTCAACATACATTCACGAAAAGGGTTCACTCCTATACTTCCAATAGGCTATAGAATTTTATGTAACTGAATTATCACCTGGTCCACGATCAAGACCTTCCAAATATATTACGATATCGAGAACCAATCCATCTAATACGATCAGCCTGAGTTATACTCCGGACTAGCTTATTCAATGCATCCAGACCTTGCAACCTGCTTAAGGTCTATAATTTTAATTCATCACGAATAAACTTAAAGCACCACTTGGATCAATACCACTGATCCAAGGATAGGTCTTATATATGGATAACTTCATAATTCATTCCGATGTCAGATTAAACTCAGGTGTAAAATGAAAGAAATAAAAGAGTCCAATCATATTCCGACTCAGTCAAAGATTTGCAATCTGCAAAGAAGATATAGTTCATATCAAGCTTGACTTCTCAATCAAAGGAACACATCCTTTTTACAAAAGAAATCACATATCAACACTTGTATGCTCAGGAGGAAGTAACAACAGTTCAAGGTGTTACATGTCGAACCTGGCTGAGGGCCCCCAACCAGTAAATAGTGGGGTCCATTTGTTTGAAAATGAGTGTCCAAGACCAGCATTGCCAAAAACCACTTTTATTATGTCACACAAATTTTCCACGTGTCGCAATATAATTGAAACACTTGGTGAGCGTGAACACATCAAACCTGCACAAAACTCCAAATTTTGCCAGTTGCCCAAAAATTTCAGTAGCCACCTTGACATGTTGTCATAGGTGAATATGTGCTTGCATGAGAGTGGTAAGGGTAGTTTTAGACTTGTTAAATAAATATTATAGGATAAATATAGGACTCTAGAGCCATGTCATCAGTAATCATGATGTAGAATCCATGCACAAGATAATAGATAGAATAATGTGATATGTATCACTATTCCAATTTATAATGGTTGTTGAATCTTTGTAGGCATAGTTGAGTGAGAATAGGGATATGGAATAAAGCACCAAAAGTAGCATTTTGGTCTATATATGCAATACATTCATGTAAGTAGGTAGCATGAGGCCTGCAAAAAAAAGAATAAAATGTTAATGACAATTTTAAGTGACTCCAAGGTGTATTTTGTAAAGTTTGATATATTTCTTGCTATGCATGCATTGATAGTCTGGTATAGACTAAGAGCCTGAGGTGCACAGTCAAGATATCCAAACTTTTTGGTTGAATGTGATGAATGGATTAGTTAGATGAGGTTAATACAAACACAATTAAATTTATTGCAGGTCTTGAAATGATTGTATGAGTTATGTGGAGCTCATTTTGTCCTCATTGCCCCTGAACTAGGGATTGCATGATCTCCCAAATGGTAAGGTCAAAAATCCTCAAATTTTGAAATCTTTATTTTATCAATGGTGTCAAAAATACTTTTCATGAAATTCTATATTCTAGGCATGTGATCTTCAAGATCACTGCTACAGCAGTAATTTGTTGATGTTTTGGGAATCAGTAAGGTTTAATATTGACTAAGATGACCTAAGAGGGTCTGTGGAAACCTTATATAATTTTTTGATGAGTGAATTTATCTTTGAAACCTATGTAGTATTCATACAGTCTTCCAAGAGACCTAATTAGGTCTATAAAAATCATGAGCTTGTAAGAAAGTTACATTCCATACAAAGTAACACCATTTTCCTTTTACACATGTTTTGTGACTCCATAATGGACCTCTGAATATATGTTTAATTTTTCTATATCAAGAAGGTTAAAGTAATCATCATAAAAAATTAGGTTTACTAGGGCTAGAATCCACTAGCTTAGTCTAGATGGATGTATGGACTTATGACCAAAAATGATTAGATTTGACTACTGTAGATGGTCGGGTCAAGTGTATGTAAGTGTGATTGGAAGTAAATATTTGATCTCAAGTGTTTATGAACTCAGTATTTAGATTCTTGTAATTTATAGTTTTTTGCCTAATTAGCCACAAGGCCAATAGTAGTGTGTGCTAAATGATCAACCTAATTCATATCACCAAGAATCAAGATAACATGAAGGGCAAAAATAAAAAAGTGACATTAGGTTCTAGCCACACTATTTGAAAGATGTCTAAGCATGATTGATATTTGTTGAGCATTCTAGATGAAAAGTGAATCTTATACATGATGTATTCAAGTTGAGCTAAGGTGGTTCATCACTTACAGAACACCATTATATCATTAAGGTAGTGTAGACACAAAATCATGCACTTACTGCTAGTTACTATACCACCAAGTATGTTGTTTTATATATGGATCTTGTGTAAGAAAAGTATTCACTTGTGACTTATTCCCTAGTCCATATACTTGTATTTTTGGTTTCTATTGTTTTTATCTTTCACACTTATTACTCATACACCCAATTCTTGTTAGGTCACAGGGATCCTTGTCAGCTAGTTTCCACTCATTTGTCATCACTTGTCACTGAACACTAGTGCCCAGGATTGGACACTAGTTCCCGTGCACTCCTATCCATCCTCATATCTTGTTCCTTCTTTATGTTTGATATTATTTTTGACACTTGAGTTTTGTGTTTTTGGTTTTCCCACTCATATCCTGAGGTACTAGTTGGCATGTCCGGTCATTAGTGTCAAAATTCAGGTAAGAGATCCCTATATAAACACAACATACATACCATTATAATGGCTTCTAGTTATTATCAAGGGATATCTTTCTACATATCTCAAGGGACTGCATTTGGGAAGATTATTCTTTATACACACTGTATAGGAAGGGGAAATCATTCTATTCCATCCACACATTTACATTTTATCTATCTAGTGCCTGATATCTTTGTGTCTTTGGTATAGGGTGACCTAGGAGAACTATTGCACACAAAATCACATAGAAATACATTGGGTCTAAGATGTAGCACAACACTTAGTCATTATTTCACCATTGTGACAACTACAAATAGTTTTACCCCTTATTTTTCATCTTTCTTTTTTAGGATTTGATGTCTTTTTGAGCATTTTGTAGGAGATATTTTTCTGCAGGTTTACAAGTACCCTAACAATCCAAGTGTGATATCAAGAAAACAAATGCAAAACAATAATAACACTATCGAGACCAGGTTTTGACCATTTATGTAGACTCCAGTGTCATCACAGATGCCTTGGGAACCTGCAAGTGCCGTTGTTCTTTCCAAGGCTCCCATGTTGGATAATTTCCACCTCCTCTACATTTTTCTGAGGATCATTTCAATGTTTTGTGTTTCTATTCCATCACATTCTCCAACATAGGAACACTTTAGAGAAAGAGAAATTAATTTAAGTCCCCTATATCTCTCATATCCTTTCATAATTAAAATCAAATAAATTACCTAGCTTTTATATTTCATTGTATGTCATTTATAACAGTCATTGCTTTCATATTTAAATAAAATATTCAGATTTTATTAAATCATTTTGGTGAACCCATAGCTTAGAACTCATTTCCCTAGGATCCACTAAAACCCCAATGGTGAAGAGTATATATTCTGCTCCTACTGAGGCTATCCCTCATGAGAGTATGAAGCCTATCTACGATGAAGAAACTATTGTTGAGCTTCCCGCTCTTTATCGTAATATAAATTTCTTGGATGAGACTCAAAAACATATTAATTTTGGTAAATGAATGAAATATTCCTACTAGCTTTGATTATTCTACTGTTAGTATTGTTTTAGATCCAGTAAGATTTTTTTTTGTTGTCCTATCTAGCCTATCAATAATAGGTATCTGTATGGATGAAAATGAACATGTGATCTTCAACCACACTTGACCCATTGAGGTCATGCTGGAGCATCCGATGTTGAATGGGTGTGGCTAACTATAGGAGGATCAGTGACTAAGATCTAGTAGTATGATCTCCTGGTAGCTTAGTTGACAAAGGGGAGATTTAGAGGCTATGAACGGGTAACAAAAATTCCCTATGATTCATTTGCCTAACTTGGATCTAAGTGTTAAACTAGTTTGAAGTTTCCATGTAAACTAAATGAAATTAACAATCTATGCTACTGCTGAAAGGAAAACTAATCTAAACAAATCATAAAACTGAAATATTACAATCACAAACAACAATTTGCGTCTATTATAAATAATTAAAATACTTCTACACTAAAACTAAACAAGCAAGATAACCTGGTGTGGTCATTCACCTGTGCTGAGTATATGAAAACTAAAATAACTTAAAACAATAACTTTTACAAATGATCTATGATGTGTGGATAACCTCCTACAAATATTCTCTCCCTCAGATCTACAAGCATGGGAAGAAGAGGATATGTCACCGGGAATTGCTATGAAATATTCAAAACCTCTTGGAAACTAACTAACTACTTGCAAATGAAAAGACATTGATTTGTAGTCTATTTTATATGGAATTGAAATTAATAATTCGTAATTGAAAATTTGATAAACAAAGAAAACAAATACACAACTCTAACCTGGAAGAGTAAGAACCTTAGCAAATCCAGTAGTATCAGTATATGTCCCCTCATTTCTTTCCTTTCGATCTCTGAGTGTTCATGTGAGTCCAGAGGATTGGGAATGCAAAGAACATCAAAAAGAGGATGGCACTTGAGTAATGGCAGCTTGGAAGCATTCTGGATGTAATGCAAGTAAAAGAGAGATAACACAAGAGATTTGAGCTTGGTTATGCAATTCCTAGCAAGATTATTGCAGCACAACAATGTAAGATAAACAAAATTCTCAGGCCCCTTTTACTTGAATACAAGCATGGAATATATAAGAATGGAGGCTAGGAGGTTACTTCGTGCACAAGGAATTGAAGAGGTAGTTACACTCAATAAATCTATTTAAAATAGAAGGAACTAGGAGAACCAAGAAAATTAAGCTATTTTTAGGAAATTTGACTCACAGACGTGTTCAACAGATAAAATTAAGTGAATCGTCGCATGTAATTTCTTGCATGAAGATTCTAGAAAAATTGATCATGACCGCTACCCTATGCAGCGTGGCGGTTTACAAACTACCACCTAGGTAGGGTGGAGATCCTAACACTGAAGTCCAAAACAAGCACATAATAAAAGGGGAAAAGGGAGAAATGTAGGGAAAAGATAAGTAAGGCTATCTAGGCCACACATATATACTGCAAATGGGTTTTTGGAGTTTGAACACCTTCTCGAAAGGATTTTGAATCATCACTGGGGACCTTTATAAACATTTTCCCACCAATGTAGCATATGTAATTTTGGGTGCGTACATATTACCCCCTTAGAGAAGTGTCTTAGCCATGAAAGAGGTGTAAAACGTAAAGTCTGAGTATGGTGTTCTCGAAATGGGGAGTTATAAGCTATACCTAACATGCCTATGTGTCAAAATCTCACTGCCCAAGCTCCCGCTACCTGCAAGAGAAAAAGAAGACTCAAGTGCAGATAGATAAAATATCAAAAAATAAACACTAAATTAAAATGACAAGAGGACTTACCATTTGTGCGGGGATGTAGAAATATACCTGCGCCAACGCTCCAGCCTTGTGAACACATATACTCAAGACGAGGTTAGAAAGACCATATATATATCAAAACAAATTCATTTGTGCATTGTGACTTGGTGATTTTTGAGCTCTGGGCCCACGATGGCCATTTTTTTCATTTTTGAGCATGGTTGAATTGGAATGGATTTGGGAATGGTATGTTGCGTTAGGCTTGCCTCTTTGATTGTTTGAATGCTTTTGAGAAGAAATCAGAAGAAACTTGTAACTAGAGTGTTCATAAGGGGCCTCAAAGGAGTAGATAGGTAGAGTGCCTTTATTGTTTAGTCTCCATTTTGTGTAGGCATATATGATGTTTTTGGTATTTCATGCTCATTGCCAGCATTTTGACCGCACCTAGTGTGCGATGGAATTGTACAAAAATAACGACACACCATGATATGTACAAATATATATTTCTGGATTGGTTATTCCTTACATATATTTGGCTTACACTGATGATTTGATTCACGTGTGTACTCTTAGATGTTTATAATTTCCAATTTTCTATGCTTTTCAGAATTTATGCAATGGATGTGAAATGATAACATAATGATTTCTTTTTGTATTTCATAATGCTGATATATGATGATGCAAACACAATGTGATCTTAAACTTTAGTTTCTTTAAGCAAGCTTTGATACTTCATATTTTCTTTGGGTAAACGTGGTGATACAATGACATAATAAGTAAATATACTTGCCCCACTCCTAACCCCACGACAACTAGTAAGATGTGAGGGCTCAACACCAAGAACTAGAAAGGGACACAAGCCATGAAATTTTATTGAATGGCAGTGATGAGAGAAAGACAGATGGTTTGACAGAACCAAATTAGGACGCTAAAACCACACCCTACCTTAAGTTTAATTCATAGTTTAGCACATGAATTGTTTTGCAATTTATCTAGACTTGGATTTGTAGATGGCCACTTGGTTGACAAAATCTGGCTTTGAGGTTTTAAACTCTTCTTGGAACTTTGGACATCTAACTCTCTTTATCTTTTTACTTATGAACTCAATTTTTTTGATTTAATTATTTATGACTTTCATATTTATCAAAGAAACCCCCTATGTCTTACTCCATGCTATCAGTAGGAAGCATGGGCTCATCACCATGGACAAAGGAGCAGACAAGTAAGGGCATCTCCCTCCTTTCCTAACCCTGCGTTAGTATTAAAAGACCCAGGCTCAACACCGAAGTTTGGTAGGGCAGAGAAATGTGTAAAAATAAAATTTGTCTATGGATTTGAATTTGACTTACTTATTTCAAGAAAAATGGTTAGAATGATTCTTATTTCCAAGGAGGTGTATGTGGGATAGATGTGACACCAAGAAGCTTCTAGAACAAACCTATGAGGCAAAGACACCTATCCTAAGAAAGAGCCTGTAAGGTATAACCAAGTATGCAGGCCTTTGTAATGGTTACCGTCAAAATTTTTTCTTATCTTGTTTGGATTGATGAAATAATTCAGAAACAGTTGATGATACTATGAAGGTTTGAAGATACATGATTTGAATGTTTTACCAATGTTTGTAGGAATTTTTTAGGAATTTCTATAAAAATAAGCTTCCTTGATCACACTTTTTACAAAATGAACGAAACAGATGAAAATGAAATGTAGATGCAATAGTGTAAATATGGGAATGCAGGTGAAACTACATGTCATTATCCCAAAGGTGAATAAAGTTGACGAATATCGAATTCTTCACCCCTAAAAGTACACAACGGAGAACCATTATCCTCAAAATTTCCATTCCCTTGACAAGGGCCTACCATTCTGGGTTTAGACTTACAACCCTTTCCCAAAAGTGTATATGTCCAATCACTAAAACCATTTGTCTCAAAGAGGCGTTCATGCACCTCTTTGTCACATTTTTGAGACATGGTGTGTGGGTGAGCATGGCTATGTTGCTTGGCCTTTTTTCCTATGTGGAGTGTTGTGTTTATTTGTGACACTTGTTGAATGATGAGGCCTTTCCCCATGGATATGGCAAGCTTAGTTTCAGACACACATTGGTCGAAACCATGGTTTTAGAATAGAAAAACCCTCAGAGATAGTTTTGATGGGCATCATTTTAAATCTAAAATTGCCCTTCTTCATTTATTAATCTCTATCATGTTTATACCTAGACCTAGGTCATTGGAGGGAAGAGATGCTAAACCGAGAAGACTACCCATTCCCTTATGGCTCAAAAGGAAGGAAGATCAGATTGTCCCTCTCTACGAATTTCATAATTTCCACTGTGATTTTAGTGGACATTGTTTCCATAGATATTGATCTACCTTTATCTATTTTTGCCACCTCAAATGTTTTTAGGTTATTGAATTCAACCTTTGGAACGTCTTAGGTGACCAGGACTAAATCTTTTGTTAGAGGTGGTTTTTTTTAATTGGTTTGTAGGAAGTTCATACTCCATATGGACTCCTTTCTTCTTCTTGAAGTTTTATAAGTGTATATAAAAGGGCTTAGGATCCCCTTGAGTGATGAAGGCCTTCCCTAAATGGAGGAATCTAATCTTCTGGAATAGTGTAGAAGGAATAGCCTTTCATTCGATGAATCTAAGGTCTCCTGAGGATCGTGTTATAACTTGTTTCCCTATCGATAATGTAAAACATCTATCAAGATGGTTTTTGGACCATGTGTGACTGGAATACCTATGATTCTAATTAAGGTCGCATTAAGGTTGTCATACCCGCATAACGTGTTTCTTGAAGAGGAAAAATTTATTTCTCCATATCCTAACTTATGTAAGAATAGAGAAGGAAACCACATTTACAATCAGCCCCATCATCAATCATGGCTCTCTTAGTGTAATTGTTATAAATCCAGACTTGTAAAAATAAGGCAAGATCACCATCTTCAGTTAATTTCAGCATTAGATGACATCTTGTCTATATTAAAAACAAACCTGGTATCCCTATCATTCTGTCCCATAGGATGTATGTCAAATTCAATATGATTTATTTGAGTAGATAGGAGGTGGAATAACATGGATTATATGACTGAGACCTAGTGCATTGAGAAATGCAGAGCGATGCACAGGTGAATTCTTTAGCAAATCTAGAAACGAAATGTGAGAAAAGGTCTTGTTCAAATTCAATATTAAATCATAGGCTCCCACTGGTTTCACGTCATTGTAGGAATGTCATCCTGTGGGAAGGAAAGATCAGGTAGGGGTTTTGAAATGTACTCCTTTCGTCTTTGTTATTGCATTAATTTTATGCTCAACCTATGGCTCAACTAATCGAAATATTTTTGTGTTATTGTTTGAACCAAGGCTAGGAGTGACTCAAGAGTTATTGGAAGTTGAGGCTTCGTGGTCATTGTTTCCTATAAGAATGACTTTATTTGTGTTTTGTGAATTCACCTTGAAATTTTTAGGATGCATAGGGAGTGGATCTCGAAATATACTCACATTAGCATTCTGAGGAGCTACAGTTCCTGTATAGTTAGATTGTGAGTTCACTTCAAAATTTTCTAGGAACATGTCTATGAAGAGTTACATTTGGTTTTTGGGAAGTCTTTACGGAAACTTTTTGTAATCACAACAAGTCCTATCGTTGTGACCCCAAACCTTATGGAAACCACAATATAGGTTAGGGTCGTAATATCTTGGCCTTTGATAAACATCTTGCTCTTGTTGATTATAACCTCGGTTGTAATTTTGAAATTGATTGTTATAACCATGATTCATTGCCTCTTTTCCAGAGTTTTGATACTGGTATGGGCCTTGGGTTTGATTTTGTTTTTATTGTGGAAAATTTACACTGACCGTGTTGACAGAAGACATAGTATTAGGACCTCTTTGATTTCCTGAGTTATTGTTATTATTAGTGTTTCTATTGTTTGTAAGACCAAAGTTCTTAGCTTGATCAGTAGCACTATTTGTGGTAGCACCATGATCATGATTCACACCTTTAGGTCCTTAGTTGTGGGCACCATTGTTTTGATAATTTGCATTATTATTTTGATTTGGGGATACCAATTTCCCATTGGGACCATAGGTCTTACACCCACTATCTATAGAGGCTTGGTCAATCCAAATCATTCCTTCTAATAGTTCCTCATAATTACTTAAACGATACTTTTGGACCTCTTCCTTAGTATATCGATTGAGCGAGTGAAGGAAATGATCGCAAAGTTCCATCTGGTCCATATTGGGTGCACTTGCTGAGGAATAGAGAACTTGGTGCCATCTCTGGATGATATGAGTGGAAGATTCATTTTTCTCCTGTCTAATATGCAGGAACTCCCTAATACCTCTACGAAACAACTTGTTCATGTTAAATGCTTTGATGAACTCAAAAACAAGTTGTTTAAAGGATTGTATAGAAGCTTCTGAAATACAATAACACTAATCCAATGTGATTCCTCCGAGAGTCTTTGGAAATATCTTAGCCACCACAACATCCCAAGGAAGTAATTCCCTGATAGAAGTAGCGTAGGCCTTGATATGAGCATTCGGGTCTCCTTCTCCCTTAAATTTTGGAAGATCTGGCAATGGGCGTGGAAGCATGACACCATGTATGGTGAAGTCAAGAGGCTCCTTTAAGTACTCAGTGTACGTACCCATTGCGTAAGATTCCACCATTGAATATCCTTAATAAGGAGGTATTGGAGGAGGAGTTGGATAAGCTGCACTATAAGCATTGACGGGAACATATGGGGTCACTTGATATGGCATGTAGGGATCAGGAATGGTATATGGGTCCATCTAGGGAGTTTTTGAATACATATGCATGTATGGTGGGATAGCTCCAGGATCTGGACTAGTGGGCGTAAAACTAGGGAGCATTGCATTACCTGTTGTGGCAGCATTCGAGAATGCACTTCCGGCAAGCCCTTGCATAGGATAAGCTTGAGAAGGATGGGGACCCATCCCTAGTGTTTCTAACCCTATAGGAAGATCACCTGGATTTGAATGAGCCAGATAACCTTGTTGTACAGGATATTGCATTGGTTTCTCATCAGAAGGGATGTATCCTTTATTATCAACTAGATACCCCATGTTATGCCCTACTGCATGTGTTGGTTGTGAAGTCTGGGAACTTTCTAGTTCTCTAATCCTCCCCATTAAAGTAGAAATGAGATCATTGGGAGAAGATTGAGTTCCTTGTTGGGTTGCCTATGGCATAGGGTTTGATTGAGTAGGCTCATGATACCTTGTCATGAATTGTTCAGTGTTATAATTCTTGTCTTCTCAGAAGTAAGAATCTTAGGATAGGTATTTGAAATCTCAGAGGCTGTGGCCTTCATTCTATCCACAGATTCATCTATCTGACAAAGAGGATTAGCTATTCGTGTAAATAGATCATCCTCTATTGATTGCATGGAAATGTGAGGTCTTGACAAGACTCTATGGTAATAACCTGTTCCATTTATGATAACAACTTGGTTTGCATTGGGTTGATCATTTTGAATGTTTAACGGTTGATCAACCTCCTCCGTCCTTACATAGCTAATGGGGTTTGAAGTGTAACTAGGGGAGGTTTGTATGTTTCTTGTGTAATTTTCTTCCCATCTCGAAAGAGAAGGGGATTATTGTGGTTGCACATTGGTGTAATATCTATCAGAGCCAAAAGGCCCACCAAACTCTCTTCCAGACATATTTTAGAAATTATAAAATACCTACCGAAATAGGGGAAGAAATGGAGAGGTGAGGTAATGGCAATGAAAGAAAAGGAAACAATAAGGAATTAATCCTTCACGTTGGGTTCACCAATTTTATACGGATGATAATGAGCACGTGATCTTCAATTGCACTCGAACCTCCGAGGTCATGCTAGAGTATCCGATGTTGAATGGGTGTGGATAACTATAGGAGGATCAATGACTAAGATCTAGTAGTGTGATCTCCTGGTAGCTGAGTTGACAAAGGGGATATTTAGAGGCTATGAATGGGTAGCGTAAATTCCCTATGATTCGTTTGCCTAACTTAGAGCTAAGTGTTAAAATAGTTTCAAGTGTCCATGTAAACTAAATGAAATTAACAATCTATACTATGACTGAAAGGAAAACTAATCTAAACAAAACACAAAACTGAAATATTACAATCACAAACAACAATTTGCTTCTATTCTAAATAATTAAAATACTTCTACACTAAAACTAAACAAGCAAGATAACCTGGTGTGGTCATTCACCTATGCTGAGTGTATGAAAACTAAAATAAATTAAAAAAAGAAATTTTACAAATAATTATGATATGTAGATAGCCTCCTACAGATATTCTCTCCTTTAGATCCACATGGATGGGGAGAAGAGGATCCATCATCATGGGCTACTATGAAATGTTCAAACCCTCTTGGAAATTAACTAATTACTTGCAAATGAAAGGACATTGATTTCTACTTTATTTGATATGGAATTGAAATTAACAATTAACAATTTAAAATTTCATAAACAAAGAAATTAAATACATGACTCCAACCTGGAAGAGTAAGAACCTTAGGAAATCCAGTAGTATCAGTATCTATCCCCTCAGTTCTTTCGTTTATTTCTTTGAGTGTTCATGTGAGTCCAAGGGATTGGGAATGCAAAGAACAATGACACGAGGATGGCACTTGAGAAATGGCAGCTTGGAAGCAATCTGGACACAATACAAGTAGAAGAGAGATAACACAAGATATCTGAGCTTGGCTATGCAATTCCTAATGAGATTATGGCAGCAAAACAATGTAAGATACACAAAATATCTCAGGCCCCTTTTACTTGAATACAAGCATGGAATATATAGTAATGGAGGATAGGAGGTTATTTCATGCACAAGGCAATTGAGGAGGCATTTCTACTCATTAAATGTATTAAAAATAGAAGAGGGACTAGGAGATACCCATGCAAATGAAGACTATTTTTAGGCAAATTCGGTTCACAAAAGCACCCTAAAAGATCGAGTTAAGTGAAGCGTCATATGTCAAAAACATCGTGTGAATATTGTATAAATATCGACTCAAGACCACCACCCTAGACAGGGCGGCAACTTGCGAATGGCCTCCTAGGAAGGATGGCGGTCCTGGCACTGAAGGCTAAAATGAGCACAGAATAGAAGGGGGAAAGCTAGAAAAATGAAAGGAAAAGTTAAGTAAGGCTATCTAGGTTACAAATATATACTGCGAATGGGTTTTGTAGAGCTCAAACACCTTCTCAAAAGGATTTTGAATCATCACTAGGGACCTTTATAACCATTTTCATGTAGCACATGTAATTTTGGGTGCGTAAAGTCTCCTCCACCTTCTTCTATTTCTACTGCAACTTTAGATGAGGACATTATTGATTATCATCTTAACATTTATAGTGGTATTACAAATACATCACATAATGACAATATACATGCACATAATATTTCTTCTAATACTTATAAGGATAATTTTATTGCTACATCTCATACTCTTGGAATTTCTAAAAATGTTTCTAGTTATTTTTAGGTTACATTGCATACTAGCTCTTCTTCATTATACATTGATGATATTCTTGATGAAATCATTTCCTCCAAATCATTTTCTGATATTGATGAGGCACATGATAGTAACAATTCCACCTCTTTACATACCGTTTAATGCAAATCCCTCATTCCACTTCCATCTTCTTCTAAGATTGTGTCTAGCAACATGTAATTTGAATCATCTCCTTTTATTACTTCATCCCCTAACAATTCATCCAATAATATTCCTAGTGATGCTATCGATATTACATGTTCTTCACCACTTATTACTTCTTCCGCACCTACACATACGGTGCCTATAACATAAGCATCCTCCACTTATTCTTATGATATTCCTATGATCACTCATAATGGAAAGATATCACCACTCAATACACCATCTACATCTCCTTATATTCCATCATAGGATATATTATCGCTCATGCATATTGTTGGTCAGGTACAATCTCATGTCCAATATTTCACTCTTGAAAGTAAGGCCTATTATGCTTCCATTTATAATAGTTCTTTACATATAAATCTTATTCCAAATAAGATTCACAATTCAACATTTCTAAATTATTTAATTATGCCTACATTTTTCGTGCTTTGATGGTACTAACAACCCATATTTACATCTCAATCACTGTTATCAAGCTATGGCTTCTTGCTCCAATGATCGATTATTGCTTAAATATTTTCACCATAGTCTTACTACTGATTCTTTCCAATGGTACACACATTTACCTTTTAGATATATTAGTACATACTATGAGATAGAAGAGGATTTTCTCATTT
Source organism: Taxus chinensis (assembly GCA_019776745.2). Classification (NCBI taxonomy): domain Eukaryota; kingdom Viridiplantae; phylum Streptophyta; class Pinopsida; order Cupressales; family Taxaceae; genus Taxus; species Taxus chinensis. The sequence continues at coordinate 452,343,979 of CM034156.1, forward strand.
CTTCATACTTAATAATATCCTTAGAGTCACACATGACCACTTACCTGGCTTACATCAAGGCAAGACAAAACCTATCCTTGATTACATTTTGTGTCTCAATGCTTACATGCATCAATTAGTTTTTCAGCCCATTGAATTAGAAAATAAATTCATCGTATAACATGGCTTGATTCTTGCTTTTTAAGATTACTTACAATATGACACATGTGAATCATTCACACTCGTATGCTATAAGGTTATCAATCTAGAACAAGATCTCATTGCCACATAGTTTATAAATCCTCCTCTTATCACTACTAATGTTTCATCATCTAGTTATCCTCCACTTCCATATATTGAGCATACTACATGAAATTCATCTCCTCCACCTCACAAGTAATTTCAGTCTTCTCCATTACACAAACATCCTTCATCTCCATTTCAAGATGAAATAGGTCCAAATTTTTGAGTTCGCGGTAGAATAAAGTCTCCAAAGTGGTTACATTGTTCTTATAATGATGTTTGAAGTCAAAAGAATACAATATTTGACCTTGAAACATTCTTCTAAGCCTCAAAGGTGAAAGCATAAAGTTTGGTGTCTAAAAATAGACATCAAAGGAAAAAATATCTTTCTAAATTAGACACAATCACATTTTGGATACTCTTGTTTCCTCTTTATCTCATAGTGGACAAAGGAGACAAGGGGGAAAAAATTGTGACATCCTCCTCCTTCCCAAGTCATACTTTGGACACCTAGGTGTTCCTACTTTCCCCTTATCCCATGGTGTAAGGGGACAAGAGTGACAATAAATTGTGACCTCAATCCTTCCCCTGGGGTCACAATTTGGTGTCTGTGGTTTCACCTCTTTCCTCTTTATCTCCCAAGTTACGAGGGGATATAAAATTGAAACCAAGAAATGCATATATCTCTATTGGTACCATTTCCCAGCTCTAAGACCTCATTTTCAGCTCCCTCACTCACCTAGGTCACACTTTGGACACCCAAGTGTCCCCTCAATCCCCTCTATCTCCCAAGGGATAGAGAGGACATAAACGTGTGACCTCACTCCTCATATATGAAATATTCTAACTACAGACAAACTATCATGACTAAGAGTAGGTTAGAAATTACACAGAAACCTAAATAACTCTATCTCTCAAAATATTAACCATTTCAACAAGAAAATTACTATTTTTTTCTAACATCCATTAATGGTTGAGATGGAACAATAACATAACTATAGAAAGTTTCATTTTTTATTCTACGGAGATCCAAAAGGCATAAACCCTAAAACTTGGAGTGAATGTTCCTAAAATAAACTACTTTCGTCTGAGCCATTTCTTACATGATGAGGTGGCTGATTTTGGAGATATGGAGGACTAATGTTTCTCTCATTATTCTATCCTCCTTAATGAAAATATCATTTTCACACTAATCCTGACAAGGTAATCATTTGAAAAATTAGAGTCGAGAGACTTGGAGAGAAACTTAGAATTTAAAGACTTGTTTCATATCAATCTAACACTTATAAGTGTCATTTCTAAAAATAATAGGTGTTCATGGCTAGGCATGTCTAAAAATATTAAGTTTTCAAAAAAATTTAATTCTCATCATCTGTAACATCCTAAATAGTCATAAAACATTAAAAGGAGAAAATTGTGAAAACTTCTTAAAAATAATCATCATGGAATTGAGCACAAAAAGATGTGGTAACTCCCATGCTTCCTTTCTCACTACTTTTTTCCACCATCGAAAATATAGGAAGGTGTCTCGTGGTTGAAACAGGAGAGAAAACCATCGCATTCTCTCAAAGCATCAATCTAGAGGTGATTTCTACAAGGCACAATTTGATCCAAAGGGGTTAGATGGTCCATATCACCCTAATTGTTTCAGAAGAGAGTCATCATGGATGAATTAATTCAAGGATATGTTTTCATCACCGAAGAAATACAAGAAGATCCAAACCGATTCCTAATGAGGCCTTCAACCTCTGTAAACATGAAGTAAGCCTCCAAGGAAGTTATTGCGGGTTTATGAGGTACATTATCTCACACTAGTGTTCCTAAAAACTCATTACAATGCCATGTAATGTTCCCATAGCTCATGTAAAATTTCATAATTCATGTAAATTTTAAGACCAAATAACAATTACATTGTTGTGGAAAATTATATAGCGTAGTAGAAGCGGGACGGGAAAGGAGAATTTGAATCCTGGTTCTGAGTGGGAAAAGGATGCAGACTTTAGGGATCTAGATGAGAATACTTGTCCTGAAATTTTTTAGGTGAGTTTTTTTTACTTGTAATGATGGGGCTGATGGGTCCCTTATTATAGTCACTTGTGCAAAAAGACTAGCTGGTAAAAATTTAGACTAGGAGGTGTTGGATGGATTGGATCTGATTAAAGATAATGTGGGTCTTTCTTAGGCAGTCCCTGATGCTCTGTTGGATTGGGATAAATATTAGATGGAAAATACTCTATTCTATAAATGTTTTGGCATCTGTCTAAATATTGACTTATTCTGAATCTTGGCTAAATGAGGATTGGATCCTCGTGGAAACATTGAGGTAGTGGCCTACATCAATGGTTTTTTTAGAGTCACCTTCTTTAATAGAAAGGATGTTATGAAGATATTGACTAAGGGTCCTTTGATTTAGGGTAAGACACACATTGTGATTCAAAAATGGGAAGCAGATTTCAATCCCTTTAAAAAATTTATGACATAATTTCCCATCTAGGTTAGGCTGTCGGGCCTATCTATGGAACTTTGGTAACCTGAGGTTCTGTTTGGCATTGCTAAAAGTCTAGGTTCACTGATAGCCACTGATCCGGTGACAAAGGCCAGGGCAAGATTAACCCATGCTAGGTTCTGTGTCAATATTTTGCAGGGAGCTGATCTGAAAGGGAACATAAAATTGTTATCAAAATTTGGGGACTGGACCCAGAGGTTTGAATACGAACCATCACTTTTCATTTTTAATAAGTGCAAAAAAGTTGGACATGACTTCCGAGGTTGTCATCTTTCGAGAAAGAAAAAGGAGGACAGCTCGAAGTAGGCCCCAAAGACAAACCTGAAGGAAAGTTTTGAGTGGAAGCAGGTTGGGAGTAATGGTAAAGCGGTTATCTCTCCCAAGAAGGATGGTCTTAAGGATGATATGAATGGGGACTCTGGGGCTCTTTCTCCCCAACCCACAGGATCCCTAGGGTCCTCGGATGTGGGGTTGGTCCTTGAAAGGGTTGAGGCTCTGGAGGAAGATCTGGCTGCGGTTTTCTAAGGATCACAGGCAACCCATTCGGAGAGTTTTGTTCCTGCATCGAATGTCCAGGGTTAGCTACAGAAGGGGGATGCTCAACCTTCAGTTTCTCTTGAGGATTGCGCACATAAGGTAGCCCAGGGACACTCTCTAAAGGATGTCTCCTCTATTGGACAAAATTCCTTTGGGCAAAGGCAGGAGGAGAATTTATTGGAAATCTTGAATTCCTTTGACATTCTTCTGGAGGATGTTGTTCTTGAAACTCAGTTGGATGCTTCTTCTCCTATAACCCTAATGAATAGAGCTAAAACCAATATTAGGATTTTTCTCCTTAAAGCAGATGTGGGAAAAGAAATTTTGTCTAAGGGAAGAATGAAAAATAAGGATAAGAGGGAAATATAGGAGACTAAGGAAATGAAGAAAGGTTAGCAAATATCCTAGAAGGATATTTTTTCTAAAATCAAAAATTCTAAATGATTGTTATATCTTGGAATATTAGAGGGTTAAATAGCCCTACTAAGAAGAGAATTTTAAAAGACTTAAGATTTAGATATAAACCTGATATTTTATTCATCCAAGAAACTAAGATGAGTATGGAGAGGTTAAAGGAGGTTAGTAGGTTTGTTTGTAAGGAATGTTATTTATGTGGGTTCCAACTCAATTGGTGCCTCTGGTGGTATTGTTTGTTTTTGGAATTCCGGATGTGGTTAAAGTTGAAATTTTGTTGGCCTCCCCTAATCATGTAGCCATGAAATTTTGGGAGGCAGCCATGAAGAAAATTTGGTTAATGCCTAATATCTATGCCCCAAACTTTTTGGTTGGGATAAGAAGTCTCTGGGAGGATCTAAATTAGTTTTAAGGAGTCTGTTTAATGATGGGGACTAGATCATTGCTGGGTATTTCAATAAATACCTCGCTCTAGCTGATAAAAAGGAGGGGAGTATCTCTTACTTAGATGGTATGGAGGAATTTTATAATTTCCTGATGATGAATGGTATGTTTGATCTTGAATTGGGGGGTCCAAATTAAATTGGAAAAATAAAAGATTTGGAGAAGACCTAATTCAAATTAAAATGGATCATTTCTTGATTAATAATCAAGGAATGCTCAATCATTTTTATTCCCTTTTCTCTCTCCCAAGGATTCGTTTGGATCATAATATGATTTTGTTGAAGGTGGGATTGGGTTTTCCTAAAAATCATAATCCTTTCATATTTTAGAAAATGTGGCTAAAACATGATGAGCTCTACAATAAAATACAAGAATGGTGGAGAATCATGGTTCATGTGTTCAATTTGATCTCTAAACTTAAGCATGTGAAAGCTAAGATAAAGGTTTGGAACAACAAGACTTTTGATAAACATATTCCTACAGAAAAGTAAGATTGTGGAAGATTTGAGGACTATTGAGGAACTTATGGAGATGGAGGGTTTGAATCTTGTTCTCAAGGATCAAGAGAAAAAATATCTTGTGGGGTATCATGATTTATTTTCCAAATAATATACCTATTAGAAACAAAAATATAAGAGTCACGCAGCTCAAGGAGAGGGGTAGGAACACGTAATTGTTTTCATCTCACGGTCACTACTAGATAAAATTTCCTAAGGATTCATGAAATCAAGAAGTAAAATGGGGAGTTGACCTACTTGGAGGAGGAGATCAAAGATACCATATGAAATTACTTTAAAGAAAATTTTATTCAAACTATGTACCTTGATGAAGCTATTAAGGATAAAGCCCTGGATTATTTTCAAAGGGAGATCTCAGATCAGGAAAATAGAGACCTTGTTCACTATTCCTAGGGATGAAGAAATCCATTTGGGAATATTTGATATGGAGGGAGATAAAGCTCTGAGGATATATTGTTTCCTATTTTTTTATTCCAACACTTCTGGGAGGATTATTAAATGGGATGTTGTGGATTTTGTTCCATATTTTTTCCTCTTTGAGTCATCTGCTCAAACAAATTACTAAAAATTCTCTTGTTCTTATCCCTAAAAATATTGTAGCAAATAATCTTAAAGATTTCAGGCCTGTCATCCTTTGCAATACTGATTTACAAGATGATCGCTAAAATATTATCTTTCAAAATTAGGAATGTGCTCTCAAAGTTTATTTCACCAAACCAAGGTGCTTTCATTCCGAGAAGAAAAAATTCTTGATAGTGTCATCACCATTCAACATGCCATTTTATCTATGGAAAAATCAGAAAGGTCAACCATGATGGTCAAGTTAGATATGCACAAATGTTTATGATAGGACTTTCATGGTCCTTTCTCAAGATTATTCCGTTATTAAAAATTCAATTTGATACTCATTTTTTCAGAATGATAATGGCCTATATCACAACAGTCAAGTTCTTAGTTATTATTAATGGTACCCTGTAAGGTTTCTTCATGCAGTAAGAGGACTAAGATAGGGGGAACCTCTCTCCTTTTATTTAGATTGTAATGGTTGAAGAACCTCAAAAAACTTTGCAATGAAGCGCTAAATAAAAATCTCTTAAAAGGTCTCAAAATAATTAATGGATTACAACCTATTTTTCTTATCTTGTTTTTGGATGATAATTTTATTCTTGGGAAAGACTCTGTCTTGGAAGCCAAAAATTATAAATTTCTACTAAAATAATATAAGATGGTCTTGGGCCAATTGGTTAATTTTAACAAAAGTGTTGTTTTCCATCAATGTTCAAGAGAAAACAATAGGAGAGACTGGTTATAATCCTAGAGTGCAAAATAAACTCCTTTCTGGATACCTACATGGTGCTCCTTATTAATAAAGAATGGACAGTTCTTGTTGGAATCCCCTCATTGATCGAATTCACAGAAAAATTTCCTGTTGGAAAGGATCTTTTCTGTAAAAGGTTGGGAAAGTGTAAATTAACCAAAGTTACATCCAAGGTATCCCTATCTATTTCTTGTCTCTCTTTAAATTACCAGATAAATTTATTTTGGCCCTTGAAAGGATCCATAAAAGGTTCCTCTAGTCCCGGGCTGAGGATAACTCTAAATACCCTTTGGTGGCCTAGAGTAAAGTTACTAAACAAAATTATTGCTGGGACTTGTTCGAGAATATATCAAGATGATGAATGAATCCCATGCTAGCTAAAGTGGGTTAGAGGATAACTAAGGAGGAAGGGTTATGGGTTGATATTCTGAAATATAAATATTTATGAAATGTTGAAAAAATGGACACTTTTTTTCTAGCTAATGATCTTCCTTATGGTTTTATCTTTTGAAACTCTTTTGTGTCCTGAAAGGACATTCTGGCTTAGGGAATTAGATGGAATGTGGGGAAAAGATTTTAGAATCATATTTTGGGAAGATAGTTGGTTTGGATATTTTCCATTGGTTTCTGAATATCATTGCAAATATTTGCCTCCATTTTTGTTGTGGATAGGTGAAGAATGATCCATGATTATTGGGAAGTGAGGGGTGAGGGTAGCACGTGGATCACCATCCTTCCACCTCCTAACTTTGAGGTACCTTTTCAACCTTTTCATGATCTCAACCTCAAACTCCAAAAGATTCATATTCCCCAGGCCCAACAAAAGGATACAATGGTCTAAAGGGAAGATGATTTGGGGGACTTATTCGGTCAAATCTTGCTTAAAAATTAAATTTTAAACCAAGTATAGACATATCCTTTGTGATTAATAAATTCTTCCTAAATAATATCTTTTATTGTTGAACTTAGAATATGATTCTTATTCAAGAAAATTTGTCCCTTATTCCCTCATTTTTGTTAGCAGGAGGAAAATTTACCATATTTCAGTTGGACTCTTTAATCTAATCAGTGGATCATACCAGAGTCTATGGATGGTCTCTTCTCTCAATGGATTTTTCCTTTCAAAATATCCCTTATTTTTGTGGCTTAGGACATTGTCTCCCCCTCATTTCCTTTGGTTCCTTTGGAAGGAAATAAATGAGAGAATATTTAGAGATTAGTATGCTTCGGAAAAAAATCTCACTGTCCTTAAGGAGAAGCAATAGTTCTTGAAAATTCCACCTATAACCCCCTTAATATTAGAAAAAAGCTTCCACAATTTAACACTAAATGGATTAAACTTGATGAAAATTGGGTGAAGCTAAATTTTCATGGGGCTTCTAAAGAAAACCCGAGTGTTGTTGAAGGTGGTGGTATCCTTAGGGACCATGATAGGAGATGTTTATTTTCCTATGCTAGTCATTTGGGAGAGTAATATAAAATTCTTTTGATGCCATGAATTCCTTTTGTGGAATCAAGTTAGTTAAAGAGAATGGTTTCAAAAGAGTTCATATTAAAGGATATTCCCTCTATATTATTCACATTGTGAAAAGAGAAATGAACTACAATTGGGTCCTTAGGAATATTATTCATGACATTAAGGAATTGTTGAATATTCTTGATAATTTCTTTCTCATTCATACCCTTAGGGGTGGTAATAAATGTGTTGATGTCCTCGCCAACATGGGAGGGTGTAGTAATGAGTTAAAAATTCGAACGAAGGCAGACAAGCTCCCAAATAGGTTTAACACCTTTATTAATGATGAAAAATTTATGCATTGATTTAAGAGACATTTTAATCCATCACTTGGATTTAATTTATTTCATCCATGGTATCAAAAGGAGAAGGGATATCAACATGTGTGACCAGTTGGGAAATTTTGCTATTAATATTTGCAAAATTATTGTTAGTGATTATCCTGTTACTAGTTCCCAGTTTCATTTTGAGTTAAAATCATGGGAGGTGGAAGAATTCATATTGAACTATATTATTATGGTGTGCTGAAGGTAAATCCCTTAGTCTGGTGGATTTTGAAAAAGGGTGGTTTAGTAAATTTCATCTCTTGGCTTACGGGCTTTGACCCCTTTCTAGCAAATGATTTTGTTACGTCCTGGGAGAACAGGTGAGTGGTGATGTGAGGAATGTAAATTATTGTGTATTAAATTTCTATTGCTACAGCCCTTGGCTATGTAGATGAACAACCTAAATATTTTTAAAGACATAAGTCATATAAATCATGAGATTCAGACTTTCTTTTTTGATAATGAGAGTCTATTTCTTAGTGGATGACATAGCTCGCTATTACATTTTTGGTATTTGGAGTATTGTATTCCATCATCTCATAAAGTATATTATGCTTGAAAGTAAGTTTAGAAACATTTACACTCATCATCTATTGATGTTAAACATGTTTAGAAATAATGTGGACATGAGCCTTTCATTCTTCCTTTTCATGTCTTTGTTTGCGTCTATTAAAGATTGTATGGATGGTAAGGTTGAGACTCTTTTGAAACGTTGTCTCATCTTAATACTCTTTCAACATGGTAATCCCATCATTTCTATGGAGATGGGGTCTAGTTTGGTTGATTCAGATGATAATTGCACCTTAGCAAAGCATATGGCTAGGTTGCGGAGGAAGAAGTAGAATGACATGGATGGGGAAAGGAAATATTGTTGGGTGGTGGTGGTGAATCTTTTGGGAATGTGGGGGGAGAGATCCACTAAAGGGAAATATAATTTAGAAGCTGAGAACTAGAGTTTTGATCTAGAGAAGGTTACTCTCCATGTCCAGTAGGTTGAGAAGGATGTGGAATATTTAGGAGAGGTGGGTTCGAATTTGGGAGACATCTTGAAGGAATGTAAATGCACCCTCTAAGGGTATCTGTAGAACTCATAATACTCTTGGAGATTATTTCACTTGTTTAAAGAAATTTGGGACAACTTTATAGAACATACTGGAGTAGTTGGAGCGGTGACGAAAGATACACATGAATAACTTGTGCCTTAGTAGCTTTAATGATGAGGAAATGATAGAGATAGGAAATCATGCCTTGGCCAATTTAAGAGTGAAAAGAGAAAGGGTCATTATGACCAGGAGATTAGATCTGCAAAGAGTTTGAAGGGTAAAATAAAGTTGGGGTAGTATAAATACTCCTAAACTATAAGTGGATGGTACATGGGTATTTTCTTTTGGGGGGGGTATCTCTCTATTTTGGGGGGATTTGGTGAGTTTCAGTTTAGGTTTTTGGCTGAAGACATGTTTTCATTAGGCACTATTTGTTGGGTTAAGTTTGTTTAACCTTCTGGTGCCCCTATTTTTGTTTTGTTCCTTCTAGTTTATTCTCTAGATCCATAATCCAACCATATTACCTTATATAAAATATGTTCACATAGCTCATGAAATAAATATAATGGACCCACATTATTCTAGCTCAACAAGAAGTTGGAGGAATATAGTTAATTAAGAGATAGATCCATCTATCTAAAGGAGAAAATCTACAAGGTGTAGATGATCAAAATGGATGTCCACGAGTACTAAGTATGTTTCCATCATGAAGGAAACATCATTTCCACTATCTCTCTCCCTACAAGTGAAGTTCATCACATGAATCAAAATATGAAGAGGAATAGATTATAATGGATCAATTTATGTGAAACATAACCACTCGAACAACAAGTGAAATCAATATCACCATGAGGTCTGTTAAAAAATTGAAACATTAGGAACTCCATTGTAATTCAATTCATCAAGGAAATGGGCATCTAGAGCATTAAAAGGGAAGGTTTCCATGAGAGATGTTGGTAATAACCTTAGGATCTCAAGTAAATAATACTTTATAAGAGTTTTTCCAAACAAATAATCAATGTTTGGTGATGACCTCACATATTACAAATCATAGAGATGGCATTTTTCATTGTTTTAGTGAAACGTGAAAGTAAAAAAATGTAACTCATCCACAAATTTCATTAAGAGATGAACCATTTTATCAAGAGGAGAAAACACATTTCCATAAGGAGTAATTAAGAAAGAGGCATCCATGAGCATCATGTCTAAGGATAAAAAAGTAATTTATTCCCATGAGAGAATTATGAGCAAGAATGTGAGCATTTTAGAGCTACGAAGGGAAAGGAATTGATCTTCATTTAGAGCATCACATTTGTTAGAATGGGTAGTCATCAACAAATTAAAATGATTTCATCCACTTATTAGTGTTCTTAAAAACTCATTCAACACCTTGTAATGTCATAACACATTAAGAAGGAGGTACATTGCAATCACCTCATTTCAATCTAATAGGTGGTCATAAGACAAGGATTCTATTCAAAGAACAATCCTTCTATTAGCATGATGAAGGCTCATTTCAGTAACAGATAGACACACATCAAGAGGTTCAAGCATCATAGAGTTGATTTTTTATCAATAGGGTGAATTATGAAGGCCTAGAGAAGTAATAAAGTGATCCTCACTCTTGTCTTATAATAAGAAGAGATCAATATATTCCCATTACAATTCGGATCTCATAATAAGTGTCTCTGGATGCTTAATAAATGCTTTGGAATGTTCCCAAATCTCTCAATGCTTTAAGTCAAAAAACTTTTTACATGAAAAGGATTCATCCTCATCAGATTGAGAAACCCTTCTCTCTCTTCCTTATTCTCTGTATATTCTAATTCTTCATTAAAAATGAAATTTTTCTCTATTTTTTCTTATTCACTTAAGTGACTTTTAATATAATATTTTAAAATTCATTTTTCATCAGTAAGAAAAAAAATCATTTTCAATTCCTAGGAATATGTTGTCGTGCAAATATGCAATAAGGAAATTGATAATTTCTAAGCATGAAAATGATACCCCTATACTCAAATTTTCATGGTTTATCATTCCAAGGCACCTTGGGTCTACCCAAGAAGTCCAATAACCTACTACTTGGTGTTAATTGATTCACCTAGGTGATTTTAGGAAATTCAAATCCATTGAAAATTTCCAAGCTTCAGACAGTTGTTGGGAAGGGCTATCACTGGTCTTCCTAGGGCTGGAGCAACCCCATGGAGTGGAAAACAAAATAAAAACTAGACACAAAGGTGAATAAAAGGCCTAGGAAGATCATGGAATTTATTTAGGAAGATTCATAGAAGGATCCAGAGAAGTTGGGATAGTTTCACTAAAATCAAGGTTCAAAGGCCTAGGTAGTGCACATGCCAAAATAACTGATGAGCTTTCGAAGGTGATTCCAAGAGATCCGGATGGAGTTAGGAGAAAAAACATATTAGGAAAGGGAATTTAAATCCCTAAAAGATGGTGAAATTATTTTTGCACAAAACATTGGTGTAATGGGTCTAGAAGCCTTTTTTCTCATGCATAGGTGGAGTATTAGATCCAAAATCTATTTTTAAGGGATTAAATGAAGTAATAAAGACCTAAAACCCCCACCATTGGATTCAGAATTCCATTTCCAGTAAAGCTAATCATATAAATTTCATTAAAAAATTCCATCGGGAGCTCAAGTTTTAATCGTTTCAAGTTGCCCTCTTGGAGTGAGTCCGGGAGTTAGTCAAATTTTGGAAGGACACGTGTCAACTCCAGGAGATTGGCAGCTGATTTTGTGTCGATCACATCCCTAAATTTCTAGGTACATCAAGGTTGGTAAAAATTTGCCTAGCCCCCATAATCCCTCTAGACCCTCATAAAACCTCCAGGATTGCTAGTTTAGCCCCCAAGTGCTTGCGGGAGCTCAAATCCTTCACCGTTGGATCGTTACCACATGTCATCACCTGGGCAGGCATGAAAATTGATATCCCTCATGTCCCTTTAAGGTGAGGGACATCATACATGAAAAAATGCACCCATCCCCTAAGGAGACTTCTGGTCACCCATGTGACCTCTGAAAGAGTGAATTTCTAGCCCTCAGGTGCTTTACCAAGCCTTCATTCTCAAGTTGTCAGATGGCTGCCATGTATCATCACCTGCCGTCATGAAAAATTATGCCCCTCATGTACTTTTGAGGTGAGGGAAATAAATTTTGTAAAAATTCACCTATCCCCTCCATGATGAAAATTCAAGGTCCCTCATGTGACCAACTTTGAGTGCTTTAAAGCTATGTTTTTGGCTGTTAATCCCCATGAAAATTCCGTACCACGTGTCAATCTGAACACTATGAAAATTTATGTTCCTCAAAAAATTCTAAGGATGTTTGGAAATGAAAATTGCCTCTCTCCATGGCTTCTGAAAATTTTCAAATTTTAAAAGCTTATAACATCTAACATTCTTGTGCACACTTGCTCTACAAACTCCTCTGCAACTTCCTACCACCACTCTTCCATTGCCAAATATGCAAACAAGATTTTTCAAAGTAATAAAATACTATTGCCCATGGTTATATTCAGGTATCAGAAGAATATTTCATCAAACTGAGGAGAAGAAATGTAGAATGGAGAAGAAGAACAATGAAAATCACCATTGTCACAAAATGGAATTTTGAAGAGATCTTGCAAACAGATGCATGGATTGACAAACCATTTTTTTATGTTAATTCCTCTATCAAAAACCATTAAAATACACCTTCAAACCCTCCTCATTTGCAGAAAAACATTCACAGCAAAGAAATCCTCTTTTCATCACAACAAAGAAAAAATCTCAATTTCCCATCAAACCAAAAACCGGATTAAAGAGAAATTTCACAGGAAGTAACAAGAAGAAAAAACCCATAATGAAAATATGTTTTTCATCGCAAATAGAGGAGAAAAAAATACCTGCAATTTTCAAGGTCCATTAATGGCTATCGTGTCCAGAAGTGCTGCCAGGTCAGAAATTTAAAAGTTTAAAATCTCCCAAACTTTTGATTGGGTAAGCACAAAATTTCAGAGGGACGATATTGGGAAAAAACCATATATCGGAAAAATTCATTCCACATCAATATGACCTCCAGAAGCCCACTTTCTAAAAATAGCAAGGTCTTCTGCATAGAAGACTGCTATTTTGGGAAAGTCATCAATAAAAAAAATTGCGAAGGAGACACTCAACATAGAGGATGCACTGTAATTGAAAGTTTATTAGAATGGGTATTTTGGTCCAAATTTGACACTTACTAAAAATAGTAAGTGGTCTCATGAGAACCTACCAAAAATAGAAAATTGGTCCAAAAGTGGGAGGAGTGCAGAAGGAAGGAGATTATCAATAATCACAACCAGTTAAGGATCAAAGGGGCCTGATTTTTCACACTACTAAAAATAGTAAGTTACTTTTTCGGCGCTTACTAAAAATAAAAAGTCATCCCAAAAGGGTGAATTTCACAGAGGGAGCATTCTGGGAGTTGAAAATTCATGCTGCCATCAATAGTTGGAGACCAGGGAGGGAAAATCTCAACACTTGCCAAAAATAGTTTCCCTTTCCAAATACAATAAGTGTCAAGAAATAATGAAGTTCATATTAGTGAAGGGGAAACCAATGAAGTATCTATCTTTATGGATCTCAACAGTTTCCTTCAAACACTCATTTCATGCTTCAATCAATATGTAAGAGGTGGAATTCATAATCAAACACTATAAGATTTTTCATCAAGATCATGTCCAAATCAACTAAGTAGTGTGGCAGTGTTGCAGGGGATCAAGACAAGGGTTTGTTCCAAAGCTTCATTATTTCCTGAAGGGATCTCCATGTTTGATACTCATAATCACCAATGGAATCATTCAACAACACTTAGCTCATGGGGTTCTATGTCATTTAAAGGAAGCCTCTTGTGGTATAAGATGTTCGAGGATCCAGGTTTCACTACATTGGATAATTGCATGGTTCGGGTTACAGGTATATCACATGAAGGGTGGAATTTGTGGTCATCGGCGAAACAAGTCCATTCAACCTGACATGATTGGTTTTGAGCTCTTATCTCTTCAATACTTTGGTGTTCATGGTCATCAGTGAAGTCATTTGACAAGTTTTTTTAAACACTCATTCCAAGGCTTCCGTAAGCCAATTTGAATAAATTTCTCAGGAGGTGGCAGATTAGAGATTCAGAGTCTCACTACACTTGAGTTTTCAATCAACAAGGATCTGCAGACTTCATCAGGGGGTAACATCCTTTCTTTTCCTCCTCTCTTCCCCCCAACATTATCTCTCCTCCATGTTCTAATTTTTCATTGGGGTTGCACTATTTCATATGTATTAATGTTCCCAATGTAATAAGTCACCTTCATACTATAAAAAGGTACTTAAAAGTTTCCTAGGAAGTTGAAAAGTTTTAAGTTGTGCGAGGACATATGAAAAGGCATTGGGGGGTAGATGAAGAGTCATATCTCATTCTATAAATTGTAAATCCATTCCCATTTCAAAGGGTTGGTGATTGATTTTGTAAACTCAAGAGTGTATTGTACTTTGAGAGAACAAAGGAGATAGCCATTTTCTTCCATTTTTCCCCTCACTAGTTTTCCTCCATTTCCCCATTATGTATAAATTTTGTTTAAGAAATCAATACAAGAAGGAGTTTCTAGATTTCTTGATACTTTGTGATCATAAATTCTATTTGGTCTTGTTGCTATTTGCAGAGTTGTTTCTTCTCATAAATGCATGTGTTGAAATTTCTAACTAGTGTGTGTAGGAATCTGATTTTCTACCTACAACATTAGTTCTCCTACCTCATTTCTCACTCCCCTTTCCCTCTTTTCAGACAAATTATTCCTCTCTAGAAAGAAATTGCTAGCTTTTCCATAGGGTCAGTGGAGTGCCCCTGTTGGATCCCTGGCCATAAGGCCACCATGAAGAAAATCACCTTTCACTTGCATGCATATATGGTAGCTACACCGGTTAAGTAGAGGGATTTAGATTCCTAGAGCGTTGGCAAGAAATCCACCAATTTTTCCTCAATAAATTTTCTCACCAATTGTTTTTGGCACCCACCCTGGGGCAGATTTAGTAGCAGCATCTGCACCCAAAATATGACTGCAAGGTCCAAAAATAAATATGAAATATTGAGAAAACAAAAAAAAGAGTTCATGAAAAAAAACAATATCAATTCCTGCACGTGACCTTTTATAAAGTGTCTTTTCATATTCCCACTTCAATAATTTCCAAAAAAAAAAGATAAAATTGGAGTCGAGAGGAATGTTGAAGTCCATTGCTTGAAAGACAGCAAGGATGTTGATTCTTGCAAGTGACCTTTTCTATTCCACAGTGTCTTTTCATATTCCTATCCAAAAATACTCCCCCTTCAAGTGCTAGAATTTGAAGAAGAATTTTCTAAAGTAAGAAGAATTTGAAGAAGCGAAAACAATGGCGGATGAAGAAGAAATACCTCAACCCATTATTCCATGGGGAAGAAATACAGGCCCGCTTTCTCTTGAACCACCTCTTCATGATCTACCAATAGGTTCACAAGAAACTTTCCAAATTTCAAAGGTGATGGCACACAAATACCTGAAGAACACATTCACTTTCACCACATCATGTGGGATTCTTGGTGTCAAACATGAAGATGTTGTTGTGAGATTGTTTGTGGAATCTCTCCAAGAAAAAGTAGTAGAATGGTTCTATCTCTTCCTTCCCGATCCATCACTGGTTACAACGACATCAAAATACTTCCTTCGAGGAAAGATTTAAATCAACTAAAGACTGTCAAGACTTCTTGGTGCAGTTGGATCAAATGAAGAAAGGAGAAAGTGAAACTATGAGAGACTTCATGGCTCATTTCGAATGGTTACTTTGCAAGATACCGGAAGAAGATTCACCATCTGAAAACAATATCAAGAGATTCTTCATCAATGCTCAATCACCAGAGGTAGGATTTTTCCTATGAAGAGTTCAACCAAGGAATATTGTAGAAGCACAAAGGATGGCCATCGAAGTCAATGATGATCTCATCCTATCAGGGAAGATAAAGAATCCATCAAAGGGAAAGGCCCAACATCCTAGAGATGAAAGAACCAATCCATTGCTACAAAAATTGGCAAATGAGATGGCATATTTGAAGAGGGAATTCTTTGAATGAGTATCTTCTCAAAGAAACAACACAAATTGAATTGTAGGAACACCCCAAAGGCTTGCCTTGGAGGCCCCACCTGTAAATGTAAATTGTAGTGTTCACGAAAGTGAAGCAAGAAGCTTGAACAAGAAAGTGAAGGTGATGATCTCCTAGAAGTTGATGAGCATGAGAATGATACACAAATCAGATTTTGTGAGTATTCTAGAGGTGATGAGGATGATGAAGAAGATGCACCTAGTTTCTCATGTGTGGTATTCACTCATTCTCAGTCTGAGAAAGGTAGCTCTTCCTCCACTGCTGCTAAGAAAAAGAAGACCGAATATCCTCCTGTGGTGACTCCGCAAAACAAAATAATCAGTCAAGGATCTCCGCTCCCACCCTCCATGGAGTCTCCACATTGTTGAAGCCTGATCCTGTAGCAAATAAGAAGTCTCCAAAAATTCCAAGTAAGTCTTGATGCCTCTTCTAATTCTAAATCTAAATATGCTCCTGTAAAATCTAGTACTTTGAAATCTCCTAGTGTACCTTTCAAGATCCCCTATGTTTCCCAAAAATCTACTCCTGTTTCCAAACCTATCCCGACTCCAAAATCAATCCCTTCATTCCCCTTGTCCACATCTGCTCCCTTTGACTTCATAGAATATGCAAACAAAGCCAAGGTGTAGATTACTGAAACTGAATATCTGCGGACTCACCCCGAACAATTTGAGAGATTTGTTCAATACATCAGGAGTGGTATTTTAACACCCAATGATGTAGCTCCTAGTTCTAAAGGAATACTACCAAACCCACCTACACCTCCCTCACAGAACATGCTTTCTTTGAGTGCATCAAAGACTGATAAGGTTGAACCTTTCTATGTCTCCCTTCTTGTTGGAGATTATGTATTGAACAACTGCATAATATATTCTAGTGTGCCTCTGACAATGTAATGCATATAAAGGTTACCAAGGCTCTCAAACCCACCATGACTCCACCTATTGGCTCTTTTTACTCCCTGGAGTCAAAAGAAGTCCCACTTGCAGGGAAGTTCAAAGATGCATAGGTGGCTCTCGCCAGATTTCTAGACAAGAAAGTTTCAGTGATGATTTTGGTAGCAGACATTCTGGCTTCATTTGAAATGTTGCTAAACAGGGGTTTCTATTAGCAATTAGGGGGTAAGATCCAGATGAATTGGTCTTTTGCAACCATTCCAGCTAAGGGAGACATGGAAAAATTGCTTCTAGAGAAGAAGATGAGGTACACAGTGCGAAAGTCTGGAAGTCCAGGAACTGACATCTTATACCAAGATACCAGGTGGATGAATCACTTTGTGACAACCGAGGAGGAAGAGGATATTCCCATCTTGATAGGGAAAGGCATGGCTTCCCAGAGAGGTATGAACCTTGAAGAAGCATTGAGAGATTTGAGTTACAAGAGGGAAGCCCCAAATTTACCAGAGGGACGCAAACCATGAAGAAGAGGAAAAGGTTCTTGCGAATCTCAAATGGAAAAATCAGCTTGTGTGCTTATCTCCACGATGAAATCGAGATATTTTCATTCCCATTTGAAGATGAGATGATCTCATCCATGAATCATTCATGGAGGGACAATAGTCTTGTGATGAGCCCATGAAAGGTTTGAAAGAACCATCTATACAAGAACTGCTAAGAGTCGTAAAAGAAACAGAAGATCTTGAGATCAGTCTCAAACTCCTGATGCAAGCCATGAATCTACAAGACAAGCGTGAATATGATTTGAAAGCTTCAATCAGTGTGAAGGTTGGCCATGTTGAAACAAATCAAGATGAGAAATATGATGCCCCCCTGAGCCAATGGTTGATGGATGCAACAATGAAATCGAGGTATTTTCTTTCCCATTTGAAGAGGAAGAATCTTTCCATGATGAAGAAATTGAAGGAAGGAGTTTTGAGGCCTTTGAAGTTGAAGCTCCTCTTGACGAAGGAGTGATAGAATGCAGCAATTCCCAAGATGATGAAGTAACCCCTCTAGATAGTTTCCTTGAGGTGTAAAATAAAGATTCTTCAAAGGCGTACAAAGATGAGTTATAGGAAGTAACAAAGGAGATATTTGTGCAAGAACTATTAGATGCAGTAGAAGTTTCGGAAGACCCTGAGGTGATTCTTGATCTCTTAACTCATGTCATGGCCATACAAGACAAGTATGAGTTTTCTTTCTGATCCTCCCGTTCAGTACTCAAATGTTGTACCTCACAGTGGAGTAGAGATAAAGGATGAATCTAAGGTTTCTCATGGAGAAGATGTCTCCATGAGCATAAAGAAAGTAACTCATAATATGCCCCCAAGAAATTTTAACAAAAATCAGCTTTAGGGAAATGATGATATGCTCAATTAAGAATCAGCTATGTGGTTAAACATGAAAGGCAACTGGCACTATCAAACCGATTTCAAAGAGGATGAAGGTAGTGGAATTTCCTAGTGAAGACCTAAGCAGTCTAAGAAGCTCACGTGATTGATGTCACTCATAACCTAGGTGATTTAGGAAATTCATGAAAGCACCTAGTTGACTTTCATAGGAACAGTTAAGGAGAGGAACTTTATGCAAGCTTCAGGAAAGTTGTGGGAAGGGCTATCATTGAACAACTTCCTCAGTGGCTGGAGAAACCCCATTGGAGAGGAAACATGAAAAGTACAAAGTGAAAGTAGAGGTGAATCCCTGGCCTAGTACCATCAGGTGATTATTTAGGAATATGTGTTTAAGGATCTATAGAAGTATGATTTTTTCACTAAAATCTATGTGTGTTCAACAGGCTTCGTCAGTGCATAGGTGTGTGTGTGTGCTGAGTTTCCTTCAGAAGGTGATCTCTGAGAGCTCCTCTTGATGGATTAAGGAGAAACATAAAAATATTGCAGGGCCCAATGGATAATTCCAATGGTCCCTAGATCATATGGTCTAAAGTTGAGATTCTTTTCACATGTCACTTTGGCACTAATCAGTCCATGTCATATCCCCAAGCTAGAGCCAGTTGTTTTCGTCATGCATAGGGTGGAGTATTTAAAAGCATGACAAAATACCCTTGTCCTTTTTCATTAGCACCCCAGGATACCCATTCAGAGGAATAAATTGGTGTTAATTCATTCCCCTATGTGATTTGATATCAACCCCCCACCATTGTCATTTATAACTTCGGGCCATTCATCACTATTCAAAGGACCAATATCCCATATAACATTTAAGCCAAACCGAAAAGGTCAAATCAAGAGCTCATGGAAGTGATCATCGTTCATGGAAAGTTGCCCTCTTGGAGCGAGTTCACCAAAGTTAGGGTCAAATCCTTCCTGAAGGACATGTGTCAGCTCCAGTTGGAGCCTAGCATAATTTTGAGTCCCTCACGGATGGAATCAAGGTTAGGGACATCAAGGTTGATTTAAAATGTTCCTAGCCTCCAGATGGAAAAGCCCTCTAGACAATTTCATGCACTTTGGTGCAATGTCATCTGCAAGGTATTCTCATGCCAAGTGAAGTTCAAAGCTTCCCAGGTGCTTTTCAGGGAGCTCAAATGGATTTAAGAGGAAAAAAAAATATCGTTGCCACATGTCATTCACCTACACGCACCATACAACACTTTTCATCAAAAATGTCCCTCATGTTATCGCCTTTGAGGTGGAGGGACATCAAAATTTTGGAAAAAATATCACCCAACCCCTAAGCGAGACTTTGGTCACCCATGTAAAATGTGCCATCTTCAAGCCCTCTAAAATAAGTTCCATGATTGCTAGTTCAACCTCTAGGTTATTTGCCAAGAGCTCATCCCCTCAATCATTAAGATTGCTACCACATGTCATCGAGCTTCAGGAGTCAGCCATGAAAACTGATGTCCCTCATGTCCCTTTGAGGTGAGGGACATCAAAAGGTTGGAAAAATATCATACCCAACCCCTAAGGATGACTCAAGGTCAACCTCATGTGACCAACTTCTAACCACTTAGTGCTTTAAAGCTACCTTTTTGGCTTTAATCCCCTGTGGTCAGATCTCCGCCATGTGACAAGCTAAGAAGCACTGTAAAAATTGATGTATCTCACATCCCTTTGAGTTGAGGAATTTCAAGGACATGAAAATGCACCCAACTCAAACTCCTTTGAAATTTTTCTAAATTTTGTCACTTCTCTCTTGCTTCTAATATCTAGCATCTAACATTCTTGTGTACAGAATTCCTCTGCAAACTCCTGTTGCAAACCATACCACTCCATGAATATGCATAGGTTTCAAATAATATATCTATGGTGAAATAGTCTCAAAATAATGAAGAGAAGAAATAGAAGAGTGAAGGAATTCTTCATGAAAATGTCCATTGTCTGCAAAATGGAAGATTCAAACATATCTTGAAAGCCAGTGCATGGATTGAAAACCAATTATTTTTGATGTTCATTACTCTATCAAAAACCATTAAAAAACCTTCAAACCTTTCCTCTTGTGGCATAAAACATTCACAGTGAAGAAATTTCACTCTTTCCGACTCTACAAAGGAAAAACCTCAATTTCCCGTCAAACCGGACAACCGGATCGAAGATAAATTTCACCAGTAAGATAAGAAGAAAAAACCCATATCAAAAATATTAAATTTCATCGCAAATAGAGGATAAAACCAAACCTGCAATTTTCGAGGTCCATCAATGGTTGTCGTGTCTAGAAGCACTATGAGGTCAAAAAATTAAAAGTTTAAAATCTCCTAAACTATTGATCGGGTAAGCACAAAATTTCAAAGGGGCGATATTGGGAAAAAACCCATATCGGAAAAATTCATTCCACATCAATCCAACCTCCAAAATCCCACTTTCTAAAAATAGCAGGTCTTCTGCATAGAGGATTTCTATTTTGGGAAAGTCATCAACAGAAGAACATGCGAAGGAGACGCTAGACATAGAGGATGCACTACAATGGAAAGTTCATCAGAATGGGCATTTTGGTCCAAATTTGACACTTACTAAAAATAGTAAGTGGTCTCGCGAGCACCTGTCAAAAATAGAAAATTGGTCCAAAAGTGGGAGGAGCATAGAAGGAAGGAGATTCTCAGTAATCACAACCAGTCAAGGATCAAAGGGGCCAATTTTTCACACTGCTAAAAATAGTAAGTTGCTTTTTCAACACTTACTAAAAATAACAAGTCATCCCAAAAGGTTGAATTTCACAGAGGGAGTATTCTGGGAGTTGAACATTCATGTTGCCATCAATTGTTGGAGACCAAGGAGGGAAAATATTGACACTTGCTAAAAATAGTTCCCCTTTCCAAATACAATAAGTGTCAAGAAACAATGAAGTTCATATTCGCGAAGGGGGAACCAATGAAGTCTCTATCTTTATGGATCTCAACAGTGTCCTTCAACACTCATTTCATGCTTCAATTAGTATGTAAGAGGTGGAATTCACAATCAAACCCCATCAGACTATTCATCAAGATCATGTCCAAATCAACTAAGTAGTGTGGCAGTGTTGTAGGGGATCAAGAAAGGGTTTTGTTCCAAAGCTTCAGTATTTCCTGAAGGGATCTCCATGTTTGATGCTCATAGTCACCATAGGAATTATTCAACAACACTTAGCTCGTGGTGTTTGTGCATCATCTAAAGGAATCCTCTTGTGGTATAAGACGTTCGAGGATCCAGGTTTCACTACATTGGAGCATTGCATGGTTCAGGTTACAGGTATATCACATGAAGGGTGTAATTTGTGGTCATCAGTGAAACAAGCCCATTTAACCTAACATGATCGGTTCTGAGCTCCTATCTCTTCATATTTTGTGTTCATGGTCACCAGTGAAGTCATTTGACAATTGTTTTTAAATACTCATTCTAAGCCTTCCATAAGCCAATTTGAAGTAGTTTCTTAAGAGGTGGCAGATTCAGAGATTTAGAGTCTCACTACACTTGAGTTTTTAATCAATAAGGATCTGCAGAATCCATCAGGGGTGAAATCCTTTCTTTTCCTCCTCCTTCTTCCCCCCAACATTCTCTCTCCTCCATGTTCTAATTTTGTATTGAGGTTGCACTTTTTCATATGTATTAATGTTCCTAATGTAATAAGTCACCTTTATGTTATAAAAAGGGACTTAAAAGTTTCCTTGGAAGTTGAAAAGTTTTAAGTTGTGCGAGGACATATGAAAAGGAATTGGGGGGTAGATGAAGAGTCATATCTCATTCTATAAATTATAAATCCATTCCCATTTCAAAGGGTTGGTGATTGATTTTGTAAACTCAAGAGTGTATTGTACTTTGAGAGAACAAATGAGATAACTAGTTTCTTCCATTTCCCCCCTCACTAGTTTTCCTCCATTCCCACACTATGTACAACTTTTGTTTAAGCAATCAATATGAGAAGAAGTAGTTTCTAGCTTTCTTTAACTAAGGTATTTCTTGATACTTTTTGATCATAAATTCTATTTGGTCTTGTTGTTTGAAGATTTATTTCTTCTCATAAATGCATGTGTTGAAGTTTCTAACTAGTGTGTGCAGGAATATGATCTTCTACCTGTAACCTATCTCATTTCTCATTCCCCTTTCCCACCTTATAGAAATTGCTAGCTTTTCTACAGGGTTAGTGGATTTCCCCTATTAGATCCCCAACTGCAAATTCATCAAGAAAGTCCACCTTTTTACTCATATATGCATATACGGCAGCTGCACCAATTAAGTAGAGGGAATTAGACTCCCAGAGTGTTGGAAATAAATCCACCAAAATTTCTCCAAAAAAATTTCTCGCCAACAGAATATAAAAGGTCACAACTGATGAGGAAAGGTGAAAGTCGTATGGGGGATATGATAGGACAAGTTATAATGCTATAAATTGGAATGGATTTTCCATTCTAAAGGGTTGAAAATTATGGATTGTTGTAGTTTGTTAATATTTTTATAAATGCTAAATAAATAAATTAAATTTAAATTTCATTTTTTCTTTATACTTGTGTTCCTATAATCTCTCCCTCTCTACTTTCCAAATTTGTAAGCACGGTGATCTTGCATAAACTAGAAGGAAATTTGTGTCCTTGATTGATGAATCTACATAACTTTCTTTTTATTCTTACTGATTACTTACATGATTGCATTCTTCTAATTGAATGTAGACCTACTCTGGTTGATGTATTTGAATCTCGTAAGCATACTCACAATAATAACACACACACACACTCTCTCTCTCTCATTATTTATCCAATTCCCCTTTACCTCACTTCATATTAAATTCCTCCCTTCTAAGTGTACAATCATTTTACCATAGGTTTATTGGATTATTTATCTATGATCCCTAACATAGAGGTCACCCCACAAAATTAGTTATTTTACATTGAATAATATTATCCTTCCTATACACAATAAGGAGGAGCTTAGCCCCATGACCGTTGGTGAAAACAAATAATTTTCACTGTAACAAATTATTTCACCAATAAGTTTTGGTGACTTCGCTGAGAAAAATATGTGCTTTTTGCACTCGTAAAATATCTCTTAAAATCCAAAAAATTACTTATTAAAAAAAAAATCCATAAAAACTAAATAACTTAAAAAATACCAGAAATACCATCTCAATGTTCAAAATCCCTATTGAACCCCATTGAAAATTTTGATTTTTTCCCAGTTGCATTTTCGTCTAACATTTTGAGAAAAATGGAAGAAAATAGTTACACTTGAGTTGATCATGCGGGTGGAATAATTTGACCCAGAATTTGAAGAGCAGCAACAAGGAGATTTTAGGCTTCCCACTATTCAAATAGCAATGCAAACCGGTTAAGATTACTTCCCCAAATTTGATCCTAAATTTCCTCATGAAGGTCACATTGTAGAAGAAGTTATGAAACCACTAGACCTCATTCCTATTGAAGAAGAAAGAAAAGAAAAAAAGGAGGAGGAAGGAGAAAGAATGGTTACACCTCTGTCATGGGAACAAAACACCGTTATTCTAGCTTTAGCTCCTCCACTCCATGTTATGAAAAAGGGATTGAGAAAGAAATTTCCCAAATTCTAAGAAGATGGAAAGAAATGTTCAAATCATCATATCATAAATTTTATCACAACATGTGGTGTTCTTGAACTACAACATGAATATTTTGTCATGTGGTTATTCATGGAATCATTGAAATATTTTGTAGTGGACTAGTTTTACTACTTGTCATCATGCTCAATTACTGATTAGGAGGATATGAAAACCAAGTTTGAAGCAAGATTCAAGATTGTAGAAGATTCTCATGCCCTCCTTACTAAATTTTATTAGATAAAGAAAGAAGAAAAAGATCCCATTAGGGAACTTGTAGAAAATTTCAATAAAATTATCAACAAGATTCCTATTAATGCTCATCCTACTATAGATAATCAGAAAAAGTTCTTTGTGAATGCTCAATTGCCCAAAGTTCATTTCATACTGCAGATAGCTCAACCAAAAAAATTGGATAATTCTCAAGAACTTTCCATTGATGTGGAAGATGATCTCATTGTCTCAAGAAAGATCAAGAACCATTCAATGAAGGATAAGACCCAGAGTTTCAAATATGAAAGAGTTGATCCAGTACTGCAAAAGCTATTTAATGAATTGATTTCATTAAAGAAGGAGATTTCTCAATATGACTCACATCAAAATAGGAATCAGATTATAGGAGCGCGCCAAAGGATTTCCTTGGAATCCCCACCAGTTAAATGTAATACGTGGGACCAGTGAAGATGAGGGAGAATAAATTGCTAAATCATAAATTGAAGAAAAAGAAGATCGATTTGCTATAATTGGGTATTTTGAATACTCACCAAATAAATATCTTAAAGAATACACACACACACACACACACACACACACACACACACACACACACACACACACACACACACACACACACACACACCTATGTAGTATTCACTCCATCACAAACAAACAAAGAATCCTATTTTTATGTTACACAAGCTAAGAATTTAAACCCTAAAATGGCGAGTATTTGAAAAAAACAACAAAAGGAGGATTATCCTTGTTCACTTTGATGGGATCATCTAAGAATAATCTCAAGGCTACCTCAATAAATAACCCAACTACCTCTTCAAGTAAGTATATTTCATCTCCTCTTAACAAATAAAATTCTACCACTTTTGATCCTAAGAATACAAATCTTACTCATGCCAAGGCTATAATATTTACCGATGTGTTTATGACTTCTACACCTTTTGACATCATTGAACATTCTAAGAAAGACAAAATTTAGATTTTTTAGTCTGATTACTTGAGAAATCATCCCAACCAATTTGATAGGCTTCTCGAGTTTATCAAAGCAAGTATCTCAAGTTCATGCTCCAAAACTACAACTACCAAATAACTACCTCCCTCTCCTCATACCACTCCTTCTTAGAACCTTCTTTCTTCCATACCCTCCACCTCTAATAATATATAACCTTCATATCTTGCATTTTTGTTCAATGGATATAAAATAAATAATTGCATTATCAACTCCAGTGCCTCTGAAAATATCATGCCTACAAAATTTGTTAAATCTCTCTCTCTCTCTCTCTCTCTCACTCCTTCTAGTGTCCATTATTACTACATAGAAACCAAATAAGTACCTCTTTTTAGCCAGGTCAAGGATGCTCACTTAACATTTGAATATTTTTTGAAAATAAGATTATGATGAAAATACTTGTAGAAGACATGTTAGCCTCATAGGGTATGTTTTTTATTTGAATCTTATGTAGGGATGTTGGTAGGGAAATACATATGGATTGGTCACATGCCTCCATTTTCATCAATGGTAATATGAAGAATATCCTTCCCATCAGTACAATTAAATACACTTTTCAAAGACCAAATGACCCAAGAGCATATATCCTATTTCAATATTTGAGGTGTTACAATTTTTTCATAGCTTCATATGAATATGTTGAGCTTCCCATGTTTATGGAGGAGTATATAGGTATGATAGATCTATTCAAAAATCATTATGGTGATTTTATGGAATCATAATTTGAAAGCATGTACTTCCCACTAGAGGAAAGTATGAATATAGTTTCTCTATTGGGTGGTGATGATGATCATGTAGGTCTTGACTTGCAAAAAAATAAATATCAAGGTAATGAGAAAAATGGATCAAGAAGGATTGACATCAAGAAACATCTTGAAAGGTGAGTCTGATGTTTCTAATAATGTTCTTAATGTTCAACATGAAGATGCATTCAATGAGTACAATTATGAGCAAACTGATCTCTCTTTCCCATTAGGAGGGGATGACTCTTTCAAGAAGGAATGCATGAATAATAAGATGATTAGGCCTATTGAAACTGAATATACTCAAGGAGAGGATGAATCAATCATGGAAATGAACTCCCTAGTTCATGGTATTCAGGATTGGAAAAATGACAATTAAGATATTCCACCCCATACCTTGTGCTCATTCTCATTTCATGAAGATGAAGACCTTCTCAATAAATGATGAATAAATGAGATGGTTCTTGATTACCCCAAGTATGATTACATTTAAAATGAAAACCTTCTCGAAAAGGGATATATGAACAAGAATAGTATCAAATCTTTCAATGTTGATTCTTCTCAAAGAAAGGAGGCTTTCTTCATGAAGCTATATTTCAAGACTCAAAATCATCAAGGTGGAGAAGGTGACGTTTTTGATTATTCATACCCAAACTTGTACCCATTAACATTTAAATATATTGAATCACTATTCACTTCACATCACAGAAAGCAACACATAAGGACTAAGACGGTGTGTGTAAAAGAAGACATTTTTGATCAACTGGTAAACATGGAATGTCTAAAGGTTTGTGATAGTGTTGAAAATATTAAAACACTTTTCGATAACTAACTCATGGAAAAAATGCTCATGAAGAAGGTGAAAGGTGAAGTTCAAGTTACCTTCAGAGATCATGAGTCTCATTTTAGAAGTAACAAGCCTAGTATTATCAGGATTCATCCTCGTAGCAGTGAAGAAAAATTAGTATTTCGAATGAACATGGGAATCAATGAACAAATGGAAGCAAAGTGTCAAAGAAAAAAAGGTAATGAACTGACTAACTGGATCATTAAATTTAGGAACAATCATGTAATATTACTCAAGTTATTGATAAATTGGTCATATTTGAGTGATCTTGCAAATGGATTTCTGGAAAAAGGCATTCGGTGATACCCATGTATGGGTACAAATTTAGTAGTAATTGGTGCTACACTGAAATCAGGTTGTCCCCCATATGTAACAAAGGTGATTTATGATGTATTTTCATGTTTCCCCTTTTTTTCCCTTCCTATTTTTTTTTCTTTTCTTGTCATGTGTTGGTCATGTCTGTAGTGTTTGTAGATTTTCTTATTATTCAGTGTAATGACTCTATAACCCAATGGAAAAAATAGTCATCTACTACCATCAAGAGAGTTATGAGGTTATCTATTTCCCCTTATATTAAAATTTCCTTGAACTAGATCTAGTTGTTATCATGAAAAACAACTAGCATGAAAATGTTAAAATTTCAAGCATGACATCTAAGCCCCTAATTGAAAATTAGGATTTTTAGTCTCTATGCATTATTCCTCTAAAAATCCTTCCCTTAGCTCAGAGGAATTTCTTAATCATTTTTTCAATAATTTTTAGTGTGCAGGGATAAATACCTAAGGTGATAAATGAATTTAGTAAGATGCGTTGATAGATGACTTCCTCTGGAGGCCTTAAAAAGCCATTTTTTGCCATTTCACAGCTGGTAAACACCCTCTAGGAAAAATCAAGGAAATTATAAAAATTTTGAGGGTGTTTTAGAGATGATTGAAGGTTTTGAATAAATTTAGGAAAGAAAATCTCATTTAGTAGAAATATGTGCAAGACTAGGTTTCTAGGTGCAGGGAATGAATTTTCCTCGGTAAAATATGGGATTATCCAAATGATTCTAGGAGTTATGGAAGGATTTAGGAGGAAATAAAAGAGGAATTAGAAATATATAAAAATACTCTACAAGGTGGGAATCATTAAATTTTCTTCACGGTTCAAATAATTGATGAGAGTTTTCAAAACTCTACAACTTTCCCTCTCATCCCAAGATGAAATAGGTCCTAAATATTGAGTAACATGAATAATAAAGTATCCTTGAATATTTTACCCCAAAACATTCTTATAAGCCTCCAAGGTGAAATCATCAAGTTTTGTGTCTAAAAATAGACATCCAAGGAAAAACTAGCTTTCCAAAATAGACACAATCACACTTTTGACACTCATGTGTCCCCTATTCCCCTAGGGTATAAGGGCGAATCCAAAGTGATACCTCCTCCTTCCCAAATTAAACTATCAACACCCATGTGTCCCAAGTGTCCCTATTGTCCCCTTAGTCCCCTCGGTGCAAGAGGAACAACAAAATGCAACCTTACTTCTTCCCCCATGTCATAATTTAGTGTCTTTGGTATCCCCTATATCATATTTTCCACCTAGAGATAAGGAGGACACAAAATTGTGACTGAGGCATACATGTATCTCCCCGACCACCATTTGACAACATCGATATCCTTCAATGCTATTTCCCATCCCACAATCCTCATTTTCAAATCCCTCACTCACCCACGTCACACTCTGGACACCAAGGTGTCCCCTTTTCTCCCTTTATCCCATAAGGGATATGGAGGACACAAAATTATGACCTCATCCTTCATAGCTAAAATCTTCTAACTACAGAAAAGCTGTCATGGCTAAGAACAGGTCATAAATTGCACAGAATATAGAATAACTATATCTCTCCAAAACTAAACCATTTCAACCTTTTTTTTTCTATAACCTTCATTACTTTATTGCATGAAAAAAGATTCATAATTTTCAAAATCTTCCTTTTTTATTCTATGGAGATCTGATCGGTAACAAACACTTAAATTTGGAGTGAATGTTCCTTGAAAAATGTACTTTCATCCAAGCCATTTCTTGCATGATAAGGTGGATGATTTTTTGAGATATGGAGGACTTATTTTTCTCTCATTATTCTATCCTCATTGATGAAAATATCATTTTCCCACTAATCCAAACAAAGGAGTAATTTGAAAATTGGAGCAAAGAATCTTGGAGAAAACCCCATAATTTCAAGATTATTTGCATATCAATATAACACATGTAAGTTCCATTTCTAAAAATAGTAGGTGTTTATGGTTGAGCATGTCTTAAAATAGTAAGTTAAAAAAAAAGAGTGAATTCTCGTCATCCATAATATCCTGAATAGGCATGAAACATTAAAGGAGAAAATTATGAAAAATTCCTAAAAATAGCAGTCCTAAATAGGACCTGTGAAAAAATATTAAGTCCTAGAATTAAGCTCAGAAAGCTATGGAAAATCCAATTACAAATTTACCACTAATTTTTTCCACCATCGTAAATCCAAGAAGTTGTTTCATGGTCCAAATAGGAAAGAAAACACTCACAAGCTCTCAAATCATCAATCGGTAGGTGATTTATTTAAGGCACAATCTGATGCAAAGGGGTTAGATGGTCTAGATCACCATAATTATAGTAGATGGTAGTCATCATGGATGAATTTATTCAAGATTGATATATTTTTGTCACAAATAAATATAATAATATCTAAACAAAGTCTAGATGAGGCATTCAATCTCTGTAAAGATAAACTGAGCCTACGAGGAAGTTATCACAAGTTCATGAAGTACATTTTATCAAACTAGTGTTCCTAAAAACTCATTCAAATGCCTTGTGATATGCCCATATCTTAGAAAGAATAAGAATGAAACCACATGTTTTGTGAACAACATGAGGTTGGAGACACAAATTTCATTGAGAGAGATATACCTCTATCTAAAGGAGAAAACCTACAAGGTGTAGATGATCAAAACAGATTTCTGGGAGTACTAAGTATGTTTCCATCATGAAGGAAACATTATTACCACTAGCCCTCTCCCCAAAGGTGAAGGTCGCAATTTAATCACACTATGACAAAGAACATATTAGAGTGGATCATTATGCATGAAAGATAGTCACTTAGATAACAAGTGATATCAAGATCATCATGAGTTCTATGAAGAATTTGAAACATTAATAAATCTATTGTAATTCAATCCATCAAGGAAATGGGCATCGAGATCATGACAAGGGAATATCACCATGAGTGATGGTGGAAGCCACCTCAGGATCACAAGCAATGCATACTTCCTAAGAGTGTTTCTAAACAATTAATTAACACCTGGTGAAGATATCACATCTTGAAAATAAGAGAGATGGAATCCACAATGTTTTAGTCCAGTGTGGAAGTAAAAAACATGTACCTCATCCTCATTCATAAATAAAACCTTCTACTATAAGGAGAAAAACCATTTCCATAAGGATCAATTGAGTAAGAGTCATTCATGACCATCATGTGTGATGGATCAAAATATCATATACTCCCATGAGAGACTTATGAGTAATAAAATGAGGATTTATGAGCTGGAATGGGTAAGGCACTAATATTCATTTGGAGCACCATGTTTTCTAGGATGGGTAGTCATCAACAAATTCACATGATGCCATTCACTATGTAGGGTAAATTTAAACACTCATTCAACACCTTGTAGTATGGTCACAGCTTAAGGAGGAGGTGAATGACAATCACCTCATTTCATTCCAATCAGTTTTTATAAGACAAGGATTCCATTAAGAGAAAATTACTTCCATCTACATGATGAAGGTTCATTTTATTAAGAGACAGAAAAGCATCAAGAGGTTCAAGCATCATAGATTTGATTTATGATCACTAGGGTGAATTATGAAGGCCTGGAGAAGTAAGAAAGTGATCCTCACTCTTGTCTTATAACCAGGAGAGGTGAATTATGAAGGCTTAGAGAAGTAAGCAAGTGATCCTCACTCTTGTCTTGTAATCAAGAGAGATCAATATATCCCCATCACAATGTGGATCTCATAAAAAGTGTTTCCGAACAATTACTCAATGATCTATAATATTCTAAGATATTTTAGTGCTTTAATTCATAAAAATATTCATTAGAAAAGGATTCTTCCTCATCATATTAGGCAACCCTTCTCTCTATATTATAATTCTTCATTAAGAATGTACATTTTCCCTACTTTTTCCTATTCACTTAAGTGAACTTTAATTTAATATTGTAAAATTAATTTATCAATGAAGTTACCAAGGAGGACTTGGGATATTTAGTTATTTATAAACTCTAGGATAAGATTGATACTATTACTAAGCAGCAACATGCCTTGGAGGAGAGAATTCAAAAAGTTGTAAGCAAATAGATCAATCAATTCTCTATGCATAAATCATTACTTGATTTCATCCAAATCTAGGTAAAACAGATCTGTGACATCAATGGCATACCCTAGGATGATTGGAAGGAATGAAAACTCAAGAAGAAGGTTACAGCTTTGAGTATCCAAGAACCTACCCAACAAACAACTCTCAATCTCTACAAGGCCTTGATGGGTGCTTAGAATGTTTTTAACAAGTTTCTCAAAAAAATAATGGTTTCCTTTAAAATATTTTGTTTCGATGCTACTTTTTTACAGCTTAACGGTTACTGTTATGCTATTTTTTTACTGTTTTTGGGCTTCTTCTAGGTATTCTACCCCTTCCTTGATCTCTATTTTTTATATTTAGCTATCTTAGCTTTTTTTGTTGGGGTGTGGCCCCCACTTATCAAAAAACCACTGTGTTTACTTTATATATCCTAGATTTTGAGCCTTTTTATACTCCGAGGTATGGTCCCCATCAAAACCATTTACCAATAATAAACAAAATTGTAAGAGTCATTTATCATTAATAATAAAAAGGCTCATTTTCACTTCTTAGAAATATAGAAGGTCATAAGTGATGAGGAAAGGTGAAAAGTCATGTGGGAGTGAGATTAAATGAAAAATTGTAATGCTATTAATTGGAATGGATTTTCCATTCTAAAGGGTTAGAAATGGTGGATTGTTATAGGTTGTTGAGGTTTTCATCATGATTACATCAATAAATTAAAGGTGCATTTCCTTTATTATCTATGCCTATGTTCCTCTACTCTCTACTTTGCAAAGTTTTAAGCATGGTGATCATGCATAACCAAAAAGGAACTGTGTCCTTGATTGATGAATCTGTAGAACTTTGTGTCTCTAATTGGTTATTATTACTTATTTATTGCATTATTTTGTTCTTCTATTTGAATTCAGACCTACTCTGGTTGATGTATGTTAATTCTATAAGCGTACTCACTACATTAACCCTCTCTCTCCTTATTTTTGTAACTCCCCTTTACATCCCTCCAAAGCAAAGTCCTCCCTTGTACATTATACAAGCCCTTTTCCACAAGTTTAGTGGAGTATTCCTGTGTTATTCATAGACTAACATCCAGCCAAAAACTATAGTTAGTTTAGAGTAAATAATGAGCGCATCCCCATACACAAGGAGGTTCTTATCCTTATGACTATTAGTGAAAACTATTAATTTTCACTACAGCAAATTATTTCACCAAAACTCTTATGGAGTACATATCTTTCCAATCTTGAGAAACTTATCTTTTCCAACTAAAATTGGTTCGTATTCCTCACCCTTGACCACCATGTTTTTTTTCTCTTTCCTTAGCTAATTATTTCAAATGGATTCTAAGGAGAAAAATCCCTTGGGAAACTTGTTTGATCTTAGTTGGACGATTTGATTTCCATGTTGTTATTCTAACTTATCATGATTTCTTATAGAGAAATCATGCTCCTCTTAGATGAAGTTGATAATATTCTAGTTACTATCAAATACTTTTCAATTAGTTCTATTTTCTAGTGCAACAAGTATTACTACCATTCTATCGTGTTATTGCAATCTATCCCTCTCACTTCCTTTAGGAATATCAAACATATTGAGTTTTACTAGTCTGTCCAAAAATTCATTCTTCTTTCTTGGTATGGAATTTATATTGAATGTCCCATATATTCTAAGAGATCCCATACCCAATTCTTATATGCCTTTAAGAAATTATTGTTGGTCATGTTTAAACATCTTACCTAATTCAAAACTAACTCGTTATCACCAAAATATTGCAATTGTTTGACATCTTTTCTTTCTTGCCCATTGTAGGCCATGGATTATAGACTCATATTCAAATTTTTTGTTAGAACAAGTGAATTTAAGTATAAAGGTGAATAAATATCTTACACCTATAAGAGATTCATTAATTACACCTCTTTGTGCACCTTTTTTTCCCTTGAACCATCAAATAACATACACCAAATGCCATCTTCTTGCTCATTTTACTTCATAATACTAGAAATATTTGTATTTTTCTCATGAAATCAGAAGATACCCAAATTAGTCTCGTCAATATATTTGTAGGGATCAAACCTGTGGAAATCATATCCTTACTAATCAAGTAACAAATCTCTAATTCCTTTAACTTTAGTGTTTTTTTCTTGTACAATAGGGTGATATTATTGCTCAAAGATTTTACACTTTGTATTGATAGGGACTGGTGTATAAGGCTATATGTGATATGTGGAAATCAACGCCAATTTTATAGTAACTCTAGTAATGTATCTTATCTTAAATATTATATGAGACCACTCAACTAATAAATACCATCCGATCTTGGTAGTGAAATCTCTAGATAAACATGGAGTAAAAACTAGAGGTAAATGAATTATGAATACATCCTAGGGAATGAAGAATTTGGGGCATGCATGCAATGTCATGCTCAAACCTATGATAAATCACATAGTTCACACTACTGTTCCATCCATCTTAACCATACCTTTGCAAAGAGATTCAAATTTAATACCCAGTTGATCTACTATCGGTTTGTTCATCACTAAACTCTTTCCCCAATGTCAATCATGAAATTATGAACCAAACAGTTTCCAATGATCAGGCATAAATATAAGGAGGAGGTTTCATAATATTTTTTATCTGAATATACTTTTTTTGAGGTGTATTAGTGAGTAAAATATTATCCTTCTCTATGGATGACTCATTTATTATGGAGAGGTTGGACATAATTTCTTGAAAAAGGTCCCTTTATCTAGGAAATGTCAAGGATTCCCACATTAAAATGATCACGTTAGTCTTCTTCATTTGTTTAACAATGTTGAAAGGAGTGGAACTATCCATCTATTATACCTTACTTGAAACAACCTTTTCTAGTGTTTGAGTTGATGTGGAAGGACCTTTGGACAACCATTGTACTCTTGAAGTCTAATTTTCTTGGCTTCCTTGCACATTAGGATATGAATTTTAACTGAAAGTGTTAATGAAGGTTACAAAGGACATATATTTATTGATTTCCCCTCTTCTATATCCATCGTTTTAGATCTAATATTAGTTGGTACACTTGGTGTAGATACCTAAAAATTTCTTTCGTAGTTTAAATGATAAAGTGGTACTCATTATCCTCTATTTCTATCATTTCCATTACAATTAGTGATTTCCACTAATTAACTAGAATTTCCCTCTATTTTGGTCAATTAATGACACTTAGTTATAATCTTCTTCGATTAACTATTATTAGTTAATTAATCCTTTTTAACATGCATTTAATCAATAAACCCTCTTATTGGCTAAATATCGGTGTCAAATGATTCCAATCTTATAAAATTCCTCTCAAATCACCTCCAAATATCCTAAAAATATTATTCTATCCTATTAATTAATCCTCATAGATTAATTAAAGCACCCCTAACTCCCATGAGTTGCTAGCTCACTAGTTAAATTATCTAATCCTTGTTAATTAGCCTAGAGTTACTTTATCCTTTATCAATTGTCCCACATTCATTGTGATTCAATCTTTCCCTAAATAGAAAGCTATAAAATGGACCAAGCTCCTACCTTCACACCTTACACCATACTTTGAATAGTATTAATCATATCAAGCATATGATCAAGAGCTTTCTCCATTAATTTGGCATAACTACTTTGTATCAATTCCTACCAATGTTGAATAGTAGAAGAAGATCCAAGCTTGGTCTTGTATCCATTGTTTGGTGAGATATTATCCCTCTCCTAGGAGAACAACATAATTTGATTTATCATAGATCTAATTAGGTTCATTTTAATTAGCAATCATTTTAACTTAGTAAGAATTATTATAGATTAGATGAGTTTTTTTCATGTAGTTTTCATTATGCATTCTCATAAGCTATGATCTTGATGTTTCATTAATAAATTTAAGCTTATCTCTAGACTACTAGGTAATAGTATTTTTAGTTAGCTATTGTAAAATTTTAGCATGATCACATTTGGCCAATTGACTAGTGCACCTTTATGAGATTAGCGTCAAAAATATCTTCACACGACCCCAATGAGATACAAATGAAAGGAATTTATTTCTCATTGTATCGAAGCGATTAAAGTAAATCAATATACTCCTTGATTTAGTCAGTGTGCATTTTTTGGAAACCCGTGCTAGTAGAGATAGTTTGTGACACCTAGAGAGTAAAACAATATGAACCTTATGGGTTGGAGCCAACTAGACTTTATCCATTGCGTTCTATAGATTTCTCATGAAGAAACACATTGTTTGGAGTCATAACTTTGTTATTCAAACAAAGGGAGAGTCCATTGAAGTTGGAGCCTAGTGTTATTCATCATGAAACTTGTAAAGTGTTACTTTGTCCTAGTTTTTCACTTGTTGTAAGACAAGGCAAAAAATCCACAAAAGTTACAGCTAGTATTTTTCATCACCACTTGGTTTACTCCTTTGTTGTCTCTCTTCCCATTTTGGGAAAAAAGATAGCATACATTTATAGTGCTATAAATTATTATGTCTACCACTTTTGCACCCTCTTACATCCTTCCTTATTGTGACTATGATAGTAAGCATTGAAAGTGTGTTAGTACATCTTTATATCTCGGTATACATTATCTTAATACCAATGTCAAGATTATAATTTTAGCTAGGTTATCTCTTCACTGAGCTACTTTGAGTTGTTACGCTACCAACATTATAGCTATACAATTTTTATACTTATGTCTTGTTTCCTTTGTGAAAATTGATCTAAGTCTCTAAGTTGTATTGTTACGTTGCTCGCATAAATAAAAAATTCTTGCTATACTTGGACTTAGTTTTTTATACCAACATTTCCTTGAGTTTTGATAAACTTTGTTACTCTTCTTGTATTGTGGGGACATCATTTTGATACCAAAATATTAAATTTTCCATAAATCTTGATTGACATGTCCAAATAGTGTTGTTGCGCTGCTCACATTTGTCGCCTCCTTTGTCATATCTTGGAATTTGTTTATTTCTAAAACTTGTTTCAGTATACCTTGTTGGGAGATCCCATCCACACTTTCTTAGTACTTAGGTCTTGTTTATTTTAAACTTTACCTAAGTAGTGATATTGTGTTATCACTATTTGTACTAAACATATAGTTGAGAAACATATGGAGTAACTATTTTTGTGATTGGATCATAGTCTTGCACTTGATCATTATGTCCTAGAAACTTGTTGCTAAACAGACCTTTTGATATTTTTTCATTCTTTATTCATTGGTGTCCTTAGGGAATATTTTCTTTTTACTTCTTTCCATTATTTATTTGACATTCTTTGTGAAAAATTTCATGTCGTTACATTGTTCAATTTTACCTAGGGTCCATTTTAATCAACCTTAGAAAAATAATTCTCATTATGCCTCCCACAACAGGAGTGGGGCATCACAAAATATGTTCAAATCCATTTATAGATGAAAAGTTAAATAAAATTTTTGAAGACAACATTTTGATTGATCACAGTGGTGGTGAGGATAATTCTCCTCAGATGGATTTTGAATTTAGTCTAGCCCAAATTGAAATTTTTTTGTTCTAATACAAAAATGAGGTTCTAATGTGCATCATAGATTTAGGATCCAAGTTTCCATCTACAGTTGATCCCTCACTTCTTTTGGGCATCGTTCAAGGAGAAGAATAAAGGAAGTGTCCTCCATATAGAGTTGATGAAATATTAAACCCAGGACGTGCTTTGACTTCTAGACCAAGGAATGAGGAAGAAGGACCTTATCAAAATGATGGTGGATATTGCATCCCCAGTTTTAAAGTAAATTGTGAAGATCACGAGGAACATGCCAATCAAGAACAAAATCCTTCTTATGAAACTTGTAAAGAGATACTAACACAAGAGGTAACTTTAGAAGAAAAAATTCAAGCCCTTTCTCACCAATTGGAAATTCTAGCTTTTCACATTAGTGTAATCCAATAAGGCTCCATGACTATAAAGTCCTAAAGATTTGTATTGGGATTTTTATACCAAGACTCCTAGGAAGGAAAAACCAAAAGCATTGTATTATGATTCTTATACCAAAACTCCTAAATAAGAAAAACCTAAAAGGGGTTATGAAGAGTTATATTTAGATGACAAAGAGTAAGAAATAACTAGTCTTAACAGGTTATATAGGCCTAACCCATTGGCACAAGACCAAATATTCAATCAAGATTTCTTATCAATTAAGAACACCCTTATTACCTTATAAGAAGGTAATTTAGGTCTTAATAAGAAAGAACAATTTCAGGAGTTGTGTCCATATCCTTTTGATAGGGATATGTTACATGTTCATTTTGCTATACACTTTGATTGTCCCAAATTTGATAAATACAAGGGTAGGGGTGATCCGAGGGATAATTTGAAATATTTCTTCATGGCTTTTCAAGAGGTTGCATTCAGTGACAACTATCTTATACTCCTTTTCCTGCAGAGTTTAGGGGGTCAAGCACTTGAGTGGTTCTTGTATATACTAAAATGATCTATCTCTACATGGACACAATTGCTAGAAAGATTTATGCACCACTTCTCCTTCAACATGGAGAAAGAAGTCACTATGATTGACTTGTGTAACATAAAACAACAAAAATAATGAGAACTTTTCTTGTTTCTTACAAATATGGAGAGGGTTAGCTATTCGCTTCCCTTGCTCCATACCATAGAAATAGTTAGTAAGAATCTTCATACCTAACTTACGCCCTAAGATCACTTTCCAATTACAAATTCATTATGGTTATACATTTGAGGAGGTTATATAGTAAGGTAGAAAAATAGAAAAAGTGTTGTTGACAAAAGGGAATTTGAAACCCTTATCACAAGATAATCGCGATTCAAAACCTAATAATGATTCAAAACCTATAGAAAAAAAAAAATTTGTTCCGAACAAATATAAAATTTTTGTAGGTGATGGAATTATAGATTCTAAATAGCTACACATGGGTCAAAATCATGCTCCCTTAAAGCTAGCTAAGGGACCTCTAACCCCTGAGTACAAACGTCATACATTTACTCCTCTATCTAATTTTATGTCATCAATACTCAAATAGTTAGAGGAGGTTAACATGGTCAAGTACCCAAAAGTAACCACTTATCCTGATGATCCACCTAAACCATCTTGATTTAGAGAAAATTATTATTGCATCTTTCATCGTGTTAAGGGTCACAAAACTAATAAGTTCCTAAAACTAAAGTAGTATATCCAGGACCTAAGTGAAAGCAGTGATGTGGAAATGGATTCCTCAGGAACTAAAAATTCTTCTAATTCTGACATGGAAATCTATAAAGAACCTTTCCCAAAACATAATAAAGGAAATGAAAATCTAGATCAAGGACAAACGTCCCAAAATAAAGGTATTGTCTATGTTTATAAAGATACAAACTATCTGGCCAAAAATAACAATTCTTATGATGTTGTAGTTGGTTGTGTAAACCCATTCATCTGGGCATCTCAACACAATAAAGGTAGAAGTAAAGGATTGTTCTGTGGTAACATGACGTTCTCACCTTTTTATTTTAAAACCTCCTCCATATACCCCTGAGGATAGTCATTATGATGTCTTGGAGCAACTTGGGAAGACTACTGCTAAGATCTTCATCTTATATCTTATTAATATCTCTACGTACATAAGGAAATCCTTTGTAAGACATTACAAGGGTCAAAAGTGTTAGTTGACATAGAACCTACCCGCTTCTAAGTAATGGTTGTATAGATCGTTCCAATGGAGCGTATAACATTACATCAAGAGGAAATTCCTGTAGTAGATCCTTCACACAATTTTCACTTACACATTGAGGTTATTTTCAATTATAAGAAAATTAAATGAGTGCTTGTAGATGGCAGATCAAGCCTAAACATTTATACCTTGAAGCTTGTTTAGTAACTAGGTCATTATGAAATAGATCTGGAAACAAATTTCATCACAATCAAGGCGTATGAGAATGAAGAGTGGAAGTCAGTCGGCATGATAACATTCTTGTTGGGAGTAGGACCTACTACTCATGATAAAAAGTTCCATGTCCTAAACTTAGAGATGCCTTATAACATACTTCTCTGCCACCCATAGATTCATGCCATGTAGACCATTCCGTATACTTATCATTAGTGTTTGAAGCTATATTATGAGGGGTAAATTATAACTATTTAGTGGGATTATTAGCCTCTTTCTCATTATAGAGCATTATCAGGTTACTTCCCTAATTCTGTTGATTGCCCATCCACCGAGATGGTTATTCTGACTTAATATAAAGTTCTCGTTTCACGGTTTTATCTAGATGCCTTGAACCCTAATGAAAATGGTGCTTAAACATCATTCACTCCCTTTGCTACATGGGAGATGAAGATCCTTTCAAATGGTTGCAGGGAGTATGATCTCTAATAGATCCTTTTTGTTTCCAACCTTCCCCTATTTCCCAAAACATAGGATATGACTTGTCACAAATATCAATATCCTAAGGAGAACTGCCCCTTTGATGATTTTACCCCTGGTGATTTACTAGTTGATGGCCAATTATTATGTAACTCTATGATACCACCTCCCATGAATGAGATTTCATCATGCTACTAGGATCCTAAATATGTAATTCCAAACAAAATGATGTATGCCATGGGCTACCAAGGGTATGGATGTGGTACATAGGAACAAGGAGTCCATGCACCTCTTCTGAAACCTCATAGAAAAATGTGCAAATATGGTATTGGTATTTGAACATATAGTTCTATTTAACTAGAGTGATATGTTACTTCTTCTAAACACAAAGATAATGAGTCATGTTACGAAATTGAAACAAATTCCTAGTGTAGTATTTATGAATACCTTGCCTCCACCAATCTATTTTCTGATACTATTATATTGACCATTTCCCCTACCTTACCTATCCTCATTCCTCAATTAAATTTTGTTTATCCTTATTTGGTGAATTTGGACCAACAATAGCATGTTCCAATTGACATATTTTCCAATAATGAGGTTATTTGTGAGTTTATAGGTATCTGAGACAACATCCCAATAGGTGATCATAGAAAAGGATTTTAAATTAACCTTGACACATGCATGTATTTTGGGGAGGAGGATGAGTTTTTTGTTAATCAAAATAAAGTAAAAATTAAGGGAAAAAGTTCCATAGAGAATCCTTGCAAAAATAAAAATTCTAATTCTTACAATGAAAACCTTTTTGAGGCACTGGTAGACAAACAAAAGGAAAAATTATAGGACAAATAAATTTAATTATCCAAAGGTGAAAATATCATTGAGACACCCTTGGAGGAATATCTCAATCTCCCCCTTGATCTTATGTGTATGGAAGAGGAGTCTAAGCTTCTTGTGGATGACTATTGAGGTCAACATAAAAATAGAATAATTACCTAGGATGGTTAAGCTAGGAGCTTCACTCTCGACTCAAGAACATAATACATTTGTTTCAATTTTGTGTGAATTCTCAGACATATTTTCTTGGTCCTACATAGACATGCCTGGACTTGATCCAACATTAGTGGTGCATTATCTTGTTGTCCACCCAGACTCAAATCCAATTAAGAAAAAGCTCAAGAAAATGCATCCTTGTGTGGCCTTGTTGGTTAAAGAGGAGCTAGAAATATTATTTGAAATAGGTTTCATTCAGCCTATTGACTACTTAGAGTGGATTTCAAATGTTGTACTTGTACAGAAAAATCCCATAGGTTTCAGAAGTTATATAGATTTTAGAGACATAAACAAAGATTGTCCTAAGGGCAATTTTCCTCTCCCCAATATCAACATGATTATTGATTCCACGGTTGGTTATGAAATTCTATCACTCATGGATGGAATTTAAGGTTATAATAAGATTAATATTGCGGAGGAGAATTAACATAAAAAAACTTTAAGAACCCCTTGGGGAATATTCTGTTACTCAATCATGCCCTTTCGCATCAAGAATGCAGACACAACTTACCAGCGAGCTATGACCATCATCTTTCATGATATGATCAATGACATAGTGGAATAATATGTAGATGACATCTTGGGAAAGTCTAGAATGAGAGAAGACCATCCAGATATTCTAAGACATGTCTTTTACCTTCTAAGAGACTACAAGGTCCATCTAAATCCAAATAAATGTGTCTTTAGTGTGTTATTAGATAAAATAATAGGTTTTATTGTATCGCAAAGGGGAATTGAAGTAGACCTAGCTAATGCCTTAGCTATCACGGTGATGGATCCTCCTACAAACATAAAAAAAATAGTGCAACTTGTAGGGGAAAATACAAGTAATCAGGAGACTCATTTCCCATCTCGCAAACAAGTGTCACTCATTTACACATTTTCTCAAGATTTTGTCAAATTTCTATGGAGTTAAGAAAAACAACAAGCATTTTTGGTTCTTAAAGAATATTTTTGAAAACCTTCTGTTCTAATGCCACCTACTACAGGTGAACCAATGTTGTATATTTCTGCTACACAATTTTCAATTAGAGAACTCTTGGCCCAATATGATAGGGAGCGGAAGGAAAAAGTTGTATATTATCTAAGCCAGAAATTGATTGCTTAGAGCTCAGTTATCTGCAGATCAAAAAGGCTTATTTGGCCATAGTTTTTACATTTCAAAAAATGCATCATTATTTTCTAAACACAATATTCAAGCTAATATTAAATGTGGATCCACTAAAATACATGCTATCAAAGCTAGTACTTATAAGAAAGATGGCCAATTCGATCATCTTACTCAATGAATTTGATATCGATGATGTTCGCCAAAAATCAATCAAGG
The DNA here is from genome assembly GCA_019776745.2 of Taxus chinensis. Taxonomy (NCBI): domain Eukaryota; kingdom Viridiplantae; phylum Streptophyta; class Pinopsida; order Cupressales; family Taxaceae; genus Taxus; species Taxus chinensis. Next base: position 452,385,863 of record CM034156.1, read on the forward strand.
GGAAGGTACTGGCAGATCAATTAGTTGAAGCCCCTTTACCAAGTATAGAACCATCAAGTCTGAAACTTCTAGAAACTTCAATCATGTATATCGAGGAATCCACAACATGGCACATGTCTTTTGATGCATCCTTCACATTCCATGGTTTAGGAGAAGGAGTTACACTTATAACTCCTTCAGGGGACTTGATACCACAAGATTTCAAAATAAGATTTCCATGCACAAACAACATAGCAGAGTATGAATCTCTCATTGCAGGACTAAATATAGCTATATGTAGGGACATCAAATAGCGCAACGTGACTAGAGATTATACACTGATTATCAAACAAGTTACAAATGAGTACAAAGTTAAGGATGAAAAAATCACTCCTTATAAAAAATGGTTAATACATTAAAAGAGTTCTTCGTGAAAATTACCTTTGGATAGATTCCTAGAGGAAAGAATCGAGCGGTAGATGCCATGGCTATGATGGGTTTTTTTTACACATCCCTCCTAGAAAAAATAATATACCATTATTTTTGGATCACTTACTAACACCAATGAATGACATGCCATAGTCTTGTCTGATATGCGAAGTTGTTGGTACCCATTCACCATGGTACTTTGATATTTTCAATTACCTTCATGATGAAACCTTCCCTCTAAACATTTCTTGTTTTGATAAAATAAATCTCATCAAGTGTATATCCCACTACATCTTACTTGGGAGCACTCTTTATCATAGAGGGTATACCATGAATCTATTGTGTTGTATTAATAATGACGAATCCATATTAGCAATTAAATAGGTTCATGAAGGTAGCTATGGGGCTCATACAAATGGGATAGTCTAAGAAGATACTAAGAGTAGGATATTATTATCCTACCATGGAAAATGATTACTGCAAGTTTGTAAAAAAGTGTTTTCTGTGTCATAAATTTGGCAATTTGATTAATGCATCAGCGCAATCCTTGCATCTTATTACAACACCATGGCCTTTTTCAAAGTGGGGGCTCGATACCATTGGAAATCTTACCCCAACATCCTATGATGACCAGATTTTCATTATCACTGCCACTGATTACTTTACAAAGTGGGTTGAGGCTCTACCTCTCACCTATATCACGAGTGCGTAGATATCCAAGTTTATAATGAGCCATATCATTTTCCACTACGACATCCCTTCTACCCTTGTCACAAATAACAAAAAATAATTCAAAAATAAAACCATGAGAGTGTTATGTAAATACTTTCAAATTAGTCTGAAGTACTCAAATCCCTAGTACCCTAAAGAAAATGGGCAGGTTGAGGCCACAAATAAAACACTTGTCCATATTATGGAGAAGATGGTGAACAAAAATTACCACAACTAGCATCTACAGCTTCACCCCTCCCTCTAGGCATATAAAACATCCTTCTGCACACTTACTGGTGTAACTCCATATTCCCTAGTATTCAGCATTGAATCCATTTTAACTATTGAGATCAAGCTCCCCTCTTTGTATATAGAATAGAGAGTACCTAGATAAAGAGAAGGATTACAGACTTACTTGGCTAGTAGAGCTAGAGATATTTGATGATAAGAGACTTCATTCCCTTAATCACCTCAAAGTGTATCAAAATTGAGTGCATAGAAGTTATAAAAAAAATTCCCTGCTAATTTGAGGTAGGATACCTTATGATTAAAGAAACGTAGTTCAACACCACTAAGGACCATGTAAAGAAAGGCAAGTTTGAGCCAAACTAGTTAGGGTCATATGTTATGGTTACAAAATATGGTTTAGGTGTATACAAAATTTCTCACTCAGATGGTGATGAACTAAAGGAACCAATGAATTCCATGCATCTAAAGCGGTTCTATGGTTGAGTATGGGGTTCCTCAAAATTAGAAAATCAAATAATAAAAAGTATAGAAAAAGAGAAAGAAAAGAGACATTAATGCATCCAAGTGTGAAAACCACACTATTTTGGAACTTTGGACAAGTCCTATGGTGAAAACTAGTTTCTGATGCCATTGGAGGGTCCGTTGTTCACAACCATCTCAAAATGTAAGATTATTATGGCTTTATTGTAAGCTACTCCTGGCCGATGTTTAAGATATTTTTAAGCCTATCCCTCTTGGCCTTGATCTAGTTGATCTATCTTGTGTGTGAAAAGAGTTTTCCTTTGTATATTCCCATCTCACACTAGGGGTAACTTTTCATCTTCAATTATTAAACATGCACGTGTCATTATTCCCTTGTACATCCCATCTAATGCTGGTGACATCCATGTTTCTTTGTTTTCTCACACATAGCTTTGGAAAACTTCTAGAAAACATCAAAAACATTCGTATAATTTTGTTAAAAATCTGAAAACATTCAAAAATGTTACTTAAAAAATAAAAAACATTCAAAAATCGCGTCGTACAAAACTCAAAAACAATAGAACATTGTCTAGATATACTACCAAAAAACATCGTAAAACATCTCAAAACTGTACCACAAAAACAAAGTAATAGTTTGCTTGCTTTATTTGTTTGATTATTCATAGTTTTGATTGCATTTCTTATCCGTATAGCATGTTGTAAATGGGATTAATTTTATTCTTTAGATTAAGTGTTACTTTAATTTGTTGTGAGATGCATTGAGTTCATTTTATCTTGTATACTTTTACATAATTGTGTTACTGTCATAAGATTTGATTAACTTGTGCTTAATATTTTATTGTATATTTTGTTATCATTTCATCATCATATCATATATTATTACATATATACATGGTATATCAACAAATGTTAAGCTACATCATCATGAAAATGGAAATTAAACATGTATGCTAAGCTAACATCATATGATATCACCAACAGGGGCAAGAAGGATCGCCTTCTATCCCCCCTCAAACATAAACCATGATAAAAATGTGGATTACAAATGTTATCTCATAACACAAAATGTGATAAGTAAAAACACTCCATCATCATCATATATTATCATACTACAAATGTCCATGTACAAAACAATGTGTCTCGATATACATATCAGATATAATAAGCCATCATAGGAGTGGATAAAAAATGTGCGTTCATCCAGAGGCATAATTAAAAAACTACATAGACATCATATCAAATGTACAGCTTTATATCGAGGCATATATAAAAAAGAAACATCAATAACATCAATAAAATGAGTCATCCATTACTCTCTCCCATGCCTGAAATTCTTGGTATGCCGCTAGGTAGAGGCATATGTTGCGATGGACCCACAGATGGCGCTACACTTTGATATACTGAGACCTATTATACTAAATCCTTCTATACTGATTTGACCGATTGAGATGGTCTCTGTGTCTTGGATCTCGACTAACTGCCAACCAAATGACTATAATTAACACCTTTCTAACCAATGGGCACATCTGTATGGTATAACATCTTGTAATATGTGGCCTCCCTAATTATCGAGACACACTCAAAAACAATATTTGGGACTCCTGTTGTTGTCCCTGACTACTGGATAACACCGCTCCCTTATCTGAAACTACCTAGCTCAGCCTGCAGCTGATCCCTATCAACCTCTAGCTAATCTCTTTGAGCTATAATCTGCTATAACTACTACCTCAAGGAAGATACATCCTCATAACTCTAGAAAATTGGTCTAGGAGGAGATAGTACCCTATTCTCTGTAATCCATCATTTTCTCACTAGGCTATGTGGCAAAGTCCCCCACCCATCCCATCCATTTCTTGGTGGACTATGTGGTGGACTCATATGTGGTATTGACAGGGGCACCTGTGGGATTTGAATATGCATCTCAACCATATGAACTTGTGGCTAAACTACAACATGTGGAACTTATGGATGCACTGGAATCTGAATGGGTCCCTAAGGACCATGTGCCTCTAGATACACTGGTAGCAGATGTACATACAGGATTTGAACATGTGGAGCCTGTATAAAGGGGCATATCCCTTGTAATGCTACCTCATCCTTCAAATGACCTAATCTAGCCTGAACTCTGAGTGCCTAGTCATGTAACCCTTACGCCACTACAGCTATACCCATCAAAATGACAACCTAAGGAATAGTCAAACATAGGGGAAAAACTGTAGCATTTCATGTTGCATAGTCCATTATAACCCCTGGATCAACTACATCAGGTAGTGGATCCCATGGCTACGACATAGTAAGAGAAACATTATCTAATGCTCAATGTCACCCAATGCATGGTCCCCTATCAAAAGTCTTGTGTGTCTTCCGTACATACCACATATTATCACTCAGGATACCCTACATATGGAAAATATCTCTCTGCACCCGATCCAATTGATACCACTTGTGGATGTAACCGCGGCTCCTAATAATAAAATTTTCTACTGAAACTATGTCAAGCTCTAGATCATCATCTGGCCATTGGCACAACTTGTAATGCCGCCATGTGATCATGCACAACTATAGGTCATCACATATGCACCTATAATAGCTGATATCTCTAGTATTCTCATGAATTTTCTCGCAAAATAGTACCCAGACCATAATCGATGGCTCATCAAGAGACCTATCTTCTAACATTCCTTGTGAGTGCCCAATGATGATATGATCCCAAGCCCATATCTAAAGCAATGTGTTAGATCGGAGGTTCTTCTTCCCATGGTGTGCTATCAAATGTAAGTACCAATATAGGTCAGCCAATATACACTAGCCCCAACACAGAATCTCACCATCCATAAGCTGATATAAAAATCTATTCATCCCAAGCAGAAAGTGTGTCTTAGTCTTGTCGAGAAGTAATATTCCACTGGCAAGATCCATCAGGTATATCGGTATATGAGCAGATCATTGATCATCGAACATAGTTTATAAGTCTACTACCATTCCCTACCATGGTATATATCAGTGTAGAAGCATGTCCGAGAGGCACTTACAGATCTGGGCTCGATCTACATCATACTTTATCAACCCACCACAAATGGGTACTCGGTAAATCATCTAAACATCCTCTAATGTGACTGACATCTCGCAAGTCAAAGGGTGAAAACATTGGCTCTCGCTCCTCCAGCGCTCTACTAAAGCCGTGAGTAGAGCATGGTCCAAACAGATCTAAGGCATCTGAGCTACTTAACCAAGCCCTGTGGTCTGCATGATGATAATCAACCCTCGTTTCTCTCGCCATGTGAAAGTATTCTCAAATGCTCGTAGTCATCCAAAATGATCTTATGTTTCTATCTTGCCAAAATTCACCTGTAAGATTACATAACAATTCATTAGATTAATTTTATTCTAAAAACATCTTCCTAAGGTGTTCATTCTACTTCTATCATATTCAATCCATCCATAAATTTTTTTACTAAGGTAAAATTTTTGTGATTTTTCTTCTAAAATAGCCTAAGGTTTAGACTGTTTCACTAGTGTTTATCTTTTGGTGTTAGCGCTTCTCTCACACTAACACACATCCTATAGCACATATGCACTCTTATCCTCACATACACACACATGTTTATATGTGTAATATTTTGCACATAGTTGTAATATGCATGCAACCACCCAGGGACCCAAACCTAGTTCAGTGCATACATGTCTATTTTTACATATATGCACCTACCCATCACACTAGCGCGAACCTTTACACCAACGTGCCCATGGGCTCGTGCTACTGTGAACCTGTGTTTTTCTTCTAGCTATAAAAATTAATAAATACAAGGGAAACTCAAAAAAAATTTGTGCATACCAATATGGGGTCATCGTTAGGCCTCTCAGACTCTGTTTCCATGGTGTGTATGGTTTTGAATCCACACCATAAATCTCAAGTTCAAAGCTCTCTCTTTAAAAATTTCAGGAAATGAGGGGTGCAAATAAACTAGATGCGATGGTTTTTCCCCCCAAACTAGGTATTTATAGATTTATCACCCCTCCATGACGTTTTCACTCATTGCAATGGTCGTAGATGGTGAAGTGATCGTCATAGTTCTTATGGATTATTTTAGAACTTTCTATGATGGTTATTTTTAATAAATAATCATTTTAGCACGTTTTTGCTACGTTGGGGCATATTTTTTCCTTCCAATGAAATTTGGAGATGTTGCATGACATCGTTAATTTTTATATATCATTTTCTTCCACAAAAATAAAAAAATTCAAAATTTCAAAATTTAAAAAAAAATGGTAAAAAACTCACAAAAATCCAAAATTTGTAAAATTCAAAATTTTCAAAAATTGGTAAATGGCATACACACAGTTGAATCCTATATAAATTTTATCATCCTTAAACATAGAAATTTGTCTTACAAAAACATCTTTATGAGGTTCTCACTTGTTCTCGCACTACTACTCATGATTCATTTTGACCTACCTCCATTAACAAAGTTGGTCTGCTTGCTATGTCTATACTATCTGGGAACAATGAGTTTCCTAGTACTATATGATAGTGCACAAATTATTTTTCATAGGAATACTGGTTTCCTTAGTTATTCCCCTTGCATTTATCCTTGATTGGGGCACCATTTTTAACCCTTTTTCGTTAAAACACGAACATTCCAGAACTGAAGCTTGATTAAAAAAACATTGGTACAACTATTTTGAACGTTGTTTGTTTGAGTATGTGTGTTTGTACTTGTTTCCCTATTAGGTCATCATGTTTAATTTCTCGTATTGCATTGCATTATGTATGTTGCATGGAGTTAAGCATTTTTAGCAATGAACAAATGTTATTATTATAAATTTTCAGGTTATTTTACGCTTTTTTTGTATGCCTACATATTAATAAGGGCCAATGATTTAGATCATATGAGAAAAGTGATGAAACAATGTTGTTTATTGAATGAGTTGGATGCAAAGGCTATTTCCATTTTCATCTATTAATTCTCATTACTAGAAAATTTTCTTCCACCTATTTCTTCTATCCATTTCCTTCCTCTTTTCGATCATCGATCGACTTCTTCTATCACCCCATTAACACTCGAGGGGGCATCCTTCATTCTACTAATTTTTCTTCCAAAAATTGTTTGTTTATGCTTGTCGACTTTCTTTATAGTGACGTCACTTACACCACCCCAAAGAGGGGAAAATGTAGACACTTAAAATACACTTCAGTAGTTTTAATGTTAAAGTGGTTCTCATTATCCTCTATTTCAATCATTTCCATTATAATTAGTGATTTACACTAATTAACTAGTGTTTCCCTCCATTTTGGTAAATTAACGACACTTTGTTAATTAACTATATTCTATCACATTTTGGATGCTAATTAACGACACTTCGTTAGTTATAATCCTCTTCGAATCAATTAATTAACTATTAGTAGATAATTAAGCCTTGTTAATATGCATTTAATCAATAAACCCTCTTATTGGCTAAATATCACTTTCAAATGCTTCCAATCGTATCAAATAACCTCAAAATAGCCTAAAAATCTTATTCTAGGCTATTAATTAATCATAATTGATTAATAATAGCACCCCCAACTCCCATGCTTTCCTAACTCACTAGTTAAATCATCTAATTATGGTTAATTATCCTAGAGTTACTTTATCCTTTAGCAATTGTCCCACCTTCATTGTGATTTAATATTTCCCCAAATAGAAAGCTATAAAAAGTACCAAGCTCCTACCTTCACACATTACACCATACTTTGAATAATATTAATCATATCAAACATATTATCAAGAGCTTTCTCCATTAATCCGGCATAACTTTTTTGCATCAATTCCTACCATTTTTTAGTAGTAGAAGAAGATCCAAGCTTGGCCTTGTACCCATTCTTTGGTGAGATCTTCTCCCTCTCTTAGGAGAACAACATAATTTAATTTCTCATAGATCTAATTAGGTTATTTTAATTAGCTATGATACCAAATGATATAGATCTCACTACTAATTTCATCACACTCATATGGTTTTAGAACAATTCTTTCATAAAATACCATGTCTTAGGAGATCATGTTCCTAGTCTAAATGACTCAAACTTGTAAAATATTAGCTTTTACACTATATATGACTTATCAATCAATATACCATGTTTCATGCACTTCCTTCAAATCTATTTCAACCCTTAGTATATTCATCATTCAAGAAAATAATTCACTTTACCTTACTTTCTTCTCCTTAACGTCCACTAGATCCTTCACTCAACTCAAGAAATTTTTGGCTTTTAGCCTTAAATGAATCTCCCAATGCTCATACCCTATTCCACACTTCAAAACAATGTTAATCAAATATTCAAAACTCCCAAAATCAAGAAGTTATGAACAACACCTTTACATCCACTAAAACTACCATTCTAGACCCTTAAGCCGACTTTTCCCGGAAGGTTCATGGTTGGGAGCTTCCATGCATACCCAGAATAAGGTGAGAACATATCTAGATACCATTTATGGCCAATATGGTGACATAAAAATTTTATAGTCTAACTCTCTATACTCTCCTCCCAATTCCCCCTTTTCTCTCCTAACTCCATTAGATTCTTATAGCCCTACTTGTAGACATTTCCATGAATAACTTCTTTTGTAGAAAGTTTTAAACCTTAATGAGGACCTTCTCTACTACCCATTTCCATGTTTTCTCTATTTATAAGGTTTCAAATATGGATTCAACCTTTAAGTCCCTCTTCCTTAATAACTTGACCTTCCTAATTAGGTCTTAGGACTGTGCATGCCTCCTCTCTACTAATTGTCTTCAATATCTTTTGATGGACACCTTTTGAAAAATATTCTTCTAGAATATTTTTATGAAATTAGTTAAGACCATTTCTAGATATTTCTATGGTTTTGTGTATTATCTAAGGCCTTCAAATCAACGAGTGAGCTAAAACCCTAGGAAGGGTTTCCTAGGAACCTAGGTAGAGCTATTTTTTTATAAAGTCCCTAAAATTTGATTTCAATACTCAATTTTGTTACCAAATATCTGTACTAGTTCCCTCTATGTGAGTTCTTTACCAGTGTAGCCTTATGACCATGTTATCTTTGAAAGCCACTCAATTTCAAACTTTCCTACTTGTAAGTGGTAGGGTGCACACATGAAATGTAATCTTTGTGTTTAAACTGAACTAACATGAAAATATTTGTTTGATAATTGTAGCCCTTTGTTCACTGAAGTGTTATTGGCACTAGTACTTCATTAAGCCAGAACTAAATGCTCACCTGAAGAATGCACAACTACTAGGTCCTTTCTTTGTGTTTTATTATCAAGATGTTAACATGCATAACCATACAGAGATTTAACATTCATATATACTAACTATGACATCCATATCACTCTAGAAACACATATAATAAGGAAAGATAACATTCTAAATAATAACTACGATCAATTACACCAATAAACTACCATATTCAGACATGTAAATAATAAAAATCCATCCACAATTGTGCATCATAAACTAGGATTCATTACTTAATGGAAAGTGACTACAAAACCACTCACAATAGTGTTGCACAGAACTAGGCGCGTAGACATAAAACCCTAGATCATGACCATAACAAAACTCTTCAAACTAAGCACTACTGAAATAGTGGAATACAACAGGTATATAGGGGTGGGGAATTTCCCTTCACCACCCATGAACTCTCCTAATAATAGGTGTGCTCTCAAAATAGATTGCATGCTTTTACAATGGTCTCTATTAATAGACTATCCATTTATACACTAATTTAATCCTATTAATAGCTCTCAATACATGTGCTTGGTCTGCATGTTCATTCTCCAAAAATAACATTTTCTTGGCAGCCAGGTCATCATGCTTCAGTTCCTTTCTTAGTCATCACTCCATCTCACATTTCCTATTTTTATCTCATGCTCAACAAAATGGCTAAGTTCTTAATTCTACTTGTCTTGGCATGAACCTCCACACGTTGCTTCATCCTGTCTACACGTGCTCCTACACACCTACCTCATGCACTCACAAAACCTCCATGTGATTCTCATACTTAGGTATTTTACCCGCTCAACATTACCCCAAACTAAATACATTGCTCATCCTTATAAAAAAGTTGCTAAATTAATCCCTCCAAAGCATGAATGAATAAATAATACTTAGAGAATAAGGAATATTCCAGTGAATCAATATAGACTAGATGAATAAATAATATTGAGGCACACTTTACTCTTGGGATGGCTACAACGATTCAAGAAACTTGTCATTTATTATGCCTTCTAATTTCTGGCACTCTATCATCTTCTTGGCTACTGCGTCTAGCACTACCCCAACAATTTATGGTGCTCACATGGGATCCATGTTTTATCCTTTATCATTAATCTCTCTAATTATCCTCGTGAGTCCCAAGATAACACCCTTAAATGAGTCCATTCTTTGGGAAACCAATGACCCAAGCTCCTTAAGCATAGTCTCAAAATCATCCCTGGCCATTTTGGGTGCGGAAAGCTTCTTATCTATTTCGGCCATCTTCTTCTCTTGCCCAAGTTTCTCATCCTTCTTGGATGCTAACACCTCATTCTCCTCATTAATGGTATATGCCTTAAGGATAGTGTTAAGGTCTTGGAATTTGTTCAGAACCCATTCTACCTTCTTCAGTTCATCCTTTAAGGTGGTAACCATAGTGTCATATTCCACAATCTTCCACACCAATGTTGCTTTATTCTTCTTCTTAGTTTCTTTGTCTTCTTTTGTTGGCCCCTGCACACTTGGCTTTCCTTTTAATAGCATTTGTACCAACTCCTCTAAGTAATGCATTGTTAATGGATATACATCCTTGGTCTACTCATCTAGTTCTAGGAACGCTACTACTATTTAACCTATAATTTGGATGGCCATATCAATCTTGTACTTGGTGCGTTTTTCATATTTCTCCAGTGCCTCTGTTAATATCTACACTTCCTGCACTTTTTCCTTTTAATCTTTGAGAAATTTTTGAACAATGGATTCCTTGAAACATTTTCCCATGTAAACTCTATCACCATCTTATTCAAAGCATTGTTGTCCTACTCATCAGTTATCTCTATTAGCTTCACTGTAATCAACTCCTTTGGCACCTTCTTCAATTTGCACATAAAAAAAATGTCTTTAGCAAACTAATATTTAGGATCATCCATATGATTTTGCATGCTTTATGAAAATATATTCCTTGTGTTCATAGTTACATCCTTTGGGTCAATTATTTCCCATCCATAAAGCTTCTTCATTTCCACAGAACTCTAGAACCGTGCACAAAATACAATGGATTGGTCATTAATATAGATATGTGTTGTTTATTTTAGGTGCCCGGACTTGTCCCACCCAGCATACTATCTCATTTTTATTTTTCCTCACCTTCGAGATGGTCCATATGCACCTCATGCATCTCTACATCATGCACATTACTCTCCTTCATGTTCCCTTCTTCCTCCATGTCATAGATTGGGGATTCTGGTTCTTTTGCTTCCTTCTTATGAAGGATATTCTCTACTATCACTTCAACATCAGTGTTACCTCTATCCACAAACCTTCGTCTCCTCTTCTTCTTATTTTCTAGGCATAGGATTATGAGGTGATGCTTCTAGTGAATTTATATATTTTTATGGTTTTGCGCCACTATCTCTCTCTTCACACACATTCACTTAAACCTACTTTTGGCACTGTAGTCAAGCGTAGCACTATCCTCTTTCTCTTTCTCCTCCTCTTCCTCATCCTTATCATTTTCTTCCTCTTCAGACCTGAGAGGAGTGAACTTGTGCGCTTTCTTTTTCCCAAATATTTGTCTATCCTTTGGTGGCTCTAGGATCTTCATCTCATCCTCGATGTATTTTCCATTGACCAACTTAGGCTTCAGGTACATGTATACCTTTTTATCTTCCTTATCTTATTGCACCAAAATTTTAGAATTGATGTTGATATCATCTGATATCATGGCATCAATGTAGGCCTCATTCCCTAGGTACTATAGAAACAAAATCATGTTCATTAGAAATTATTTATCCTCATTTTCATACTACTATTTAGAAGGTTCTTGAGTGAAGAAAGTACTAATTAACCCCCATCTTTTGGCCATCTTATTTTACTTTATTTCTTTATTACCGACCTCTTGCACCCATATGCTCAGTCATCTTCTATCATGCCACATTATTCTAGCCTTGACTGGGGTTCCCAAATTACTATTGGGGTGACCATGGGTTCCCTGGTCCCACTAGGGGTACCCCAGTCCCTTTTGCACTTTCTTTCCATCTTTTGGGATCTTTCTAGCTGTTTTAACTTCTTATCTTTTTGTGGTCGGCCATTTCAGGGTTAATTATGAAATTAGATCAATATAAACTTATAAATATAGAGTATTGAGACCATAATGAGGGACCTAGCATCATTCACTATTATCACTCATCGAGAGTATCACCCATAAATTGCATTTGGATATCACTTGCATCTTCATAGCTCCATCACATGGCACAAGGCTAGGACATCTACATCACACTTCATGGGGGGGGGGGGGGGGGCGGTGGGGGCGGGGGGGGGGAATTATATTCTATTACATGCACATATACTATTACATTACCTACATTTAGTTATTGCTCACTACTTCACAAAAAATAACTAGCACAAGAGCACCTGGAGTACATTATACACACACTCACAAGAACTACTTTTGGATGTGAAATTTAGTGCAACGCTCAGTTAGTAATCCCACTATCATGGCAGTTGAGTTCAGTCTGACCCATTCATTTACATCTATCTATTTTTATGGTTTGATACTTCTTCTTGGTCTCTTACAGGTCTTCTCATCATCTTGGAATATCAACAACATCTGCTACAGGGTAGTGAATATGATGTGACACATAGTGATGGTTTTGAGCCACCTCCTAGCCATGTGAAAATCATTTTTAGAGTTTTTACGCAGACCCAGGTGCTTAGTTTACAAACCAAAGCACATGCAGCCACCCTTGTCCCTTCCTAGGTGCTCCAGTACATAGAATCAATCCATATTTACCCTTTTAGGACCTTCTGCACAGTCGTTTCCACCTCTAGGTTCTCGAGTCACCTATGTGACATAGTCCTGGGAACATCTGTTATTCAGCTGATTTTTTTCCTCTTCTCTCTTACACATTAGGGTTAGCATTTCCTTTTGCATAGTTCTTTATATAGTTTACATACTCATTTATAGAACTTATTTATTTTATTTACAGTTGTTCATAGCTTAGATTAACTATCCCCATTTAGCACATATTATTTAATTTTAATTAATTAGGTACACATATGATATGTGTAGTGTATGGTAGTCATAATCTACCTTATCAACATCAAACCTTAGTTTGCGCACATCTGAAAACGTATTCACTAATGCTTAAAAATAGCACACTGTGAAAGCATAAGATAATTTTCACCAAGGATTCTTTTTTCCATTCTTCAGGTATAACCATTCGATGTTGAATTATTGGTACACTGTGAAGTCTTCCTTTCCATCAAAAACTATAGGAAAGTCACTAGAAATTTGTCACTCATGAGTCATGCTCAAATGCATTGCACATTCACCTATACCATATATCCACCCTTAGCTTATATGCACTAGTAATTCCATCATAGGTATAATTTACGAATCTCTTCACAAGGGACTTGTTCTCAAGTTGGTGTTTCAACATCTTATCCTTTGGGCCATCCAACACTCCAATATCTGCAAATACAATAGATAGGAGGATTTCTCCCCAATATATTGTGTCACACATGCACGCTTCCTCAATAATCCCTTCTGCAATAAAGGTAATAAGGTTATATAGTGTTCCCCGACTCCAAGACATCTTCTTTACAATGTGGATCCATTTCTTATTAACTTGTCTCCATATCTCCTACGTGTTCAAATTGGTTAGCAAATGCATGGAAATTTTGAAAACATGATCAGTGAGCTTGTAAACATCCATGACGCACTCTCCTTATTGATATTTCATTTTGACCACAATAGCCTCCATTCCTTCTTCATCATCTAAGTTTTTCACAATCTCAGTACCTAAGTTGTGCAACCCTATTATCCTTCTAATCATGGGCAGGGTAATGCGTAACCTCCTTCCATCAAAATAGAAGAATTCCTCATAGACTCACAAAATCAACCATTGGTAGAGGTGCTCTAGTTTTCCAAAGTAGGCCAACTCGTAAATTTGAAGTACTCCTGCACCCTCTAAAATCATGTGCCCTTTGTCATCATAAATCAACCTATTTAAAACAATCATTTGGTTTGTTTTATACACTAGCTCATTCTCTATCTGATGTTTGTTGGCATCAAAGAGATTATTATAGTCGCTCAAATTTCATTTTCAAATATGGGACTCCCAAACGTGTCCCATAATGACACCTTCTAGATATTGCATTTCTAAAAATATTTCTTCTAGTGCTTCTTCGACCTCAACCTCTGTGTATTTCTTCTTTCCATTTCCCTTTATTACCACTGCATATGCCCTTTTAGATGTCATTCCTTCTTTCCAACTGTTCACACCTTCCACTTTGCTTTTGTTACCCTCCTTTCTCTTAATCACTTGTCTCTTTTCTAAAAATAGAGTTTCCTAGCTCAAATTCATGTGTATACAAACCCTAGTTCATAACCCCTTCACGTAAATCCAAACCTACACACATTTAAGCTTTAAATAGCACACAAAGAATCTCCAAAAATGGCCATGTATCTCACTTGATCTAGGTTGCTTCTATTTTTCACACTTTGTCACAAATTTGCACATAATCGTACAACTTCACACTGTTTAATGCTCTAATTCTCCACAAGGAAAGGTTTAGAATAAACCTTCTTCAGCTCCCTTTTTATAGATTTCTAAAAATATCCCTCATTTATTGTTCACCACCAACCACCATACCGCAACTTTAATTATAATTTTCTAATTTTCCACACTATTTTTCTCTTCTTTCTTCTATGCACTACAGTCGTAACCTTCTAGCACAGTCACTACTTTTCAAGCCACGTACCTCCTCATGTACGCCCCTATGTTGTAGTACATAATCCTCTATGCCATATACCAGGTAGTTCATCCTATTGTTTCCTACCTCACATTACACTGTGTGGCCTTTTCCTCACATGGTCTTTAATCTGAGAAATTATTTCCACATTCTTAACAACTATAACACCTTTCTCTTGTACGCATCTTTCAGACATATTCCTAACTTCACACCTTCACATATGCACATGTATCAATCCTCTCGAGCATGCCAAGTTTCTTCTCAATCCCAACACTTAATGGGTTTCTTTTTCTCACAATTACACCTGGTTAACCCAACACTAAAATTATGTACGGTCCTCTGCCCATGAACTTAATTGGTAGTAATTAGCTTCTTGCACAAGCATTCTTATTACAAAAAAATAAGGAAAATAAATAACTAAAATGAAAAAACAAAACATGAAAGGGAAATCTAATCTAAGTGGAAATATTTCCGTATTATAAACACCAAGAATCTTATTTATAGTATGGCTTTAACTGGCTCCCATTAAAGTAACTGGTAAACATGATGTCATTTAGCACCTACAACTGACATGCACCTGAATCAAGTATTTTGGTTACTACAACAGGTCCTAACTAATGCACCTTCAACTTCCATGGGTGCAGCATAAACTTGGAGTCATAGAGAAAGACCATATTACCAAATGTAAATGTCTTGTTCTTAATGTGCCTACCATAATAGGCCTTTTGTATTTCCTTCTCATTCTTCTATCTCCAATGTTCAATTACACATCACTCATCTATCTACATGATTTTTTCAATGTGCTCCATGATAAATTTCTCATCATCTAATCCTCCTACATGCATAATACATAGGGATTATAACATGAATTCAACTGGAAGTACCACCTTTGTGTCAAACACCAACTAAAATGGTGTTGCATTATTCAATCTTTTATAAGTGGTATTGTAAGCCATAAGTACAATTAATAGTTTATCATCCCAATCCTTCCTTCCAACATCACATACATTTGTAAGACTTTGTCCCAAAATCTTGTTGAAAGCTTCTATAGTACCATTCACTTAAGGGTGCTAAGGACTTATTTTATGGTGTGCCACCATAAACTCTACCAATTGAATTCTTATCGTCTCACTCAAGAAATGAGTTCCTCTATCACTATTCAAGGTCAAAACACAACCATACCTACTAATTACATTCTCCCAAAGGAACCTTGTTGTTGTGGCCGCAGTGCAATCCTTAATAGGTGAAACTTTTTCCCACCTTGTCACATAATATGTGCATGTAATGATGTTTTGTACTCTAGTCCTGCGCATGGGTGGTGTAATAGGTCCTATAAATTCAATAACCCACTTTTCAAAAGGTTTTACACTCGTAATGGGTCTAAGTGGCATCTCATCTATATTTTCAGGATTTCCAAGGTGTTGATAATGATTGTGTACTTTCACAAAATACTTAACATCTTTGTATAAATTTTCCCACCAAAGACCAGCCTTCAAGATCTTGCGTGTAGTCCCATCACCTACATAATGTCCTCCTGCTATTCCATTATGAACCTCCTCCATAATGTCTTTGCACTCATGTTCAAGTACACACTAGTGAAATATTTCATCTCTACCCATTTTGTGTAAATCTTCACCTATCATCTGGTAAGGCGCTATGTGTATAGCAAGTTACTTTTTCTCAAGGAACTTCATTCCTTTTGGCACAAGTCCATTGTGCAAAAATACGTCTATATGCTACAATTCTGTGGGTGTGTAGTTCAATGTAAAAAATTGTGCATTGGGAATTATATCCTAGATACTTTGCATGTCCTCACCAGAATTTATTCTTGATAGATGATCGAGCGCTAAATTTATCTTTCCTAGTTTCACAACAACTGTGAAATCAAACTCTTGAAAGAGAAGTATCCACCTCCAAATGTGCCCTTGTATAATTACTTGGATAATTGCATCAAATATGTCAACAAAAAGTACCTAATTAAACCTAATCCTTTCGTTTCTAGGTTTGTAAAAATAGTCCCTAGGAGTGACTATATCTTAGAGATCGATGCCATCATTACGATTATCAACAGAATTTTTGGGACCCTAATGCCAAGTAATTTCATGGGTGGAAGTATCAATTTATCTCCACCATGAAGAAGAATGAACAATTCTTTTATTAAGGAATGTTTATCAGTGATACTATTGACACCCAAATGAAAGAAGTCTTATTTATGGGTAAGTTCTACATAATGTCTTATGTTACTTATTCCACAATGGGAATGAGGAACTATCATGGGTTAGATCCAACCAAAAATAGGTATTCTCATCACATTTATAATTTCTATCTTCAGTTGTCCCTAAAGGGAAGTCAATTTCAGAAGGGTCAATGAGGCTTTCTTCTATGAGAAAATTTGTAACAAAGGGATTTTGAACCTAATATTTTGAGAAATGGAAAAAGGGTATCAGATGTTACATGGAGTGTGGTATCAAAATGGGGTTGCATATTTTGTCAATTTAGGAGATTCACCTATTTACAGGTTACAATGTTTCAGGGATCACCCATGCGTCTTCCTAGGTATCCAAGTGATAAATAAATCCTCATATAATTAGTTAAGAAGCTCTTGGATTTCCAAAAGTTCCAATAGAGAAATTAAAAGGTTGTTGTTTCCTTTCCTATTTCTATCAAAATATAAACTTGTTCCTCTATTATCAAAGCCAAAAATGTGGCCTTTGAAATGCAAGATAATCTCAACAAGAACATACCACCAAGGCCAGGTTTTGATTATCGAGGTGTTCTTAAGGCACATGGGACTCTGTAACTTCATGTTCTAGACCTTGAGGATATTTAGATCGATTACAGGGATAAGGTATTAATAACAAGAAAGGAAAATAGTAGATTTAATATGGATGAAATGAGGATTCTAGATCTTGTTGATGCTTTTGAGGATGCAGTTATGTGTGCATGTATACTTTGCTTAATGCTAAATCAAATGAAGCAAGAACTACCACCTAAAATAGTTCTACCAATTTAGCTTAAACCAAAGCATAAACACATCATAAGAATTTTAAACAAGGGTAGATGTAGCATTCATCAAATTACAAAAATTTGAAACTAACAATGCTAAATATATAAACTCCTCTATTTCTCTAACAACCAAATAAATGAATGGAACTACGTAGCTTAATGGCTATCAAAATAGTGTCCTAATGCTCCCAAGAACCAGGAATGGGGGCTGGGCTAATCAAAGTTGGGCTTACAAAGACCCTTTGACACTCCCAAGGACCCCAATCACTTTTAAGGAAAGAGGCCTTAACTCTGCAAGATGATTGAACTCTCAAAAGGGCACAAGGTGCAAGCTCTTAGTCTCTTTGCTATATTGCTTTGCATTTACTCTCTTAGAAACGTTAGGGGTAAGTCAAAAGGTGGTGGAGGGCTCTTTTATATAGCCAAAGGATAGGATAAAGGATCAACCATTCTCATGGAATGTGGGAAAAGGTAAAACATGATTAGGAATGGATAAGGTTGCTTTATTAAAGTAACCTTACTTAGAGGGTTTAACATGGTTAGCAAGTCATGGAGTTGGGGGGGTATTGTTAATTAATATAAGGTGCTTAATTAATAGGCAGGTGTAAGTTATAGAAGCCAATTAGATGAATATTAGTGTGATTTAGGCTACTTAGATAAGGGATATTTAAATCACTTAAATATGGATTTATTGGTTTTACATGGACGGGAAAGCTAAAATTAATAATCATTAATTAGTCTAGGGAGAAGGGTGATTTATTAAATGGAAGGTCGTTAATTAGGGTCTTTGTGGAATAGGGAAAGGCAATTAATAATTCGCTTAGTGTAATTAAGTATGATGATATGAGGGAAAATGAGTGCCTTTGACGATATGTCGTTGATTTGCGAGGAAAGGGGATAATGCACATTAAGTATTTAAAATGCTGGGAGTAATATAGGTGTTACATTTGCCCCCCTCTTTGGGGTGGCGTAAGTGAGGCCATCAAAGATAGTTAGACAGAAAAGATTTTGAGAGGAGAGATAGAAGAGAAAAATTAGTAGGAGGGAGAGATGCCCCCT
>CM034156.1:453069570-453187776 GCA_019776745.2 Taxus chinensis
TTTGATGAGTACAATGTTGCCATTTTTGGCGAAGGATATTTATCATCTTACATTATTGTGGTTACTGGATTGTTAGGACTCAGTTGAATTTTTTTGAAACGATGGAAAGTTTCCTCTGTAACTGTTTCACTTAGGATGTGGGATAGCTGTTGTTTGACCCTATGGAGGGTTATCTTGCTTCTTTGCTTCTGTATAAGCTTGAGATTGAACTCGTTGATTGTGTATTGGGCCTATTGATGGATTTTGTGTGTGAATATTTTGACATCTTGTTTATTGGCTTAATGAGTTAGAGTCATGGATATTAACCCGTAACGTATGCAATGTAAATATAGAATTACCTTTGTTTTTTAAATGAATGACTCTATGGCCAGTCGATTGAATGATTTATTGTTTAAATCCACTGTTCATGGTTGATATAGATGATTTTAGAAATTGTTTGTTCCAGCGACCTTAACTTAAGGGAACATTTGTATTTTTTATCTCTGTTATTCGTAAGAATACCGATTGTGTCGCATTGGCAAGGGTTCAATTGGATTCTTTGTTTGAAATCAGTGATTAAAATTTCTTGCCTGAGTTTTAATTTGTACACCATTTACCTGTCCAAAAGGAAACATTGGCAATCATTTGTCATTCCATTGTTGTTCGGGTTTAGTAGAATTGTAGAAGTTAACCTGTATCTTCTTTTGCCTCAGTTGAGAACTTGACTTGTTATACTGTTGTTTGATATTGGGAAATTTTTCCTGAGTAATGGTTGTATCAAGTAACGTGACGCTGTATAAGTAAATCGTGAGTGCTATTTGACCAACTCCGATTACGTACAGATGTATGTACAGGATGATATGTTCCCTTCTGATTTACTAATTTGATGAGGCAGTGTGTGTTACGGTATTAGTAAGGTAATATCTGCATGGTCTTATGGAAGCATCAGTATTAGTGTTATAAAGCCTGTTGTTGACCAGGATATACTAGAAGTTCCTTGATTTCAACTTGTGTCGAAAAGCCATACTGTGTATAAAAGGAACTAGTATTGGGCTTAAGGTTGATCTATGGGATTGTTGATGTATTAGCTACTGTTCAGGAGTTTTTGTTGTGTTCTTTTATTTAACATAGTGATTCTTCTTGTGGCTTGTCTGACTTGTTCGTATACTTACCAGATGAATGTTTTTATTATGTGGAGACGGTACAGTAGTGAACTTGTGTGGAAGGAAGTGTGAATGATTGGTTTCTTTCTCTTCTATTAATTTAATACATGTTGATATCTGTATTAGTAGGCTGTTTTAACATATTGATGTAATCAAGAGTTATGATATTTCCTTTTCTGATGAAAGTAACGATCTGACCAATATTGCTGATCTTGGATTCAAGATGATTGTTCTAATACTTTCGTTCTTTGATTCTTAATATTTGATGAAATATTAGAGAAGTGAGTAAGACTATTTTGTAAACGATGATGGAGTTACACATTTGTAGACATTTTGTATTACAAAGGCATAGTCTTAATATGTTTGCTTGTTTGATAATTGATCTCATTTAAACAGGGTGTTTAATGAAAACAATTGATGGATTGCAATTGTTTTAAAAGTTAGTGCTTATCATGCTCAGTTCATCGAACTGACTCATGTTGACTATCTTGCAGATGGTAGCCGTAAGTGGTTAAAAGCAATGCAGATCTGACAGGATGATCAGATTATTTAATTGTATCATAATGAATTACCGCTTGATTATATAAATGTACTGTATGTGGAAAGATGTTTCTTTTCTGTTAAGCATTGTATCAAGTATGCTGCTTGCATAAAATGTAATTGTATAATTTTGAAAGGAATGGAAATAAGTCTTTGATACTTATGTGTTGTATTCTATTTCTGATAGTTGACCTTCTTCGGTTTATATACCAGAATGGCAATGTTATCCTTGTGTAATTCGGATGCTTTTGTGATTGGCAATGAAAGCTTGTAAGAAATGTGATTGAATTCATGTGAGTGTTTAGCAGATCTTATTGTTCTAGTGAAAGCTATATAGTATTTAAATAATTGTCTTTCTAAAAGATAGGTTAAAAAAATGAACCTAAGCAGAACGCTAAACAAGCTGGATTAAATTACTAATCCCTAGTCATGAGTATGACAGGACAATATTAATTTGGATTCTTAATCATTTATATCTTTATACTAATAAGTATGATATAAATTCAGTTTAGAGAACTGATATAAATCAAATGGAGTTCAGATGGCAATCTCAAGTAAAGGTTATGAGATATTGTCCAATTCTGTTGTTTTAGAATCATGCATATTCTAATGACTCCTTGATAAGACCATGACCTTAATAACTCCACCATGTAATGGGTTTTATAGAGGAGGGTCATCTTAAGACGAAGAATCCAGGGATCGAGAAAGGCTAACCTTAAGGGAAGTCTTTAAAGTAATTTAATACTCAAAGTGCTTAATGCATATTAGTGAGTAGATCTTTTCGAGGCGGATTTAAAGGTTGACGGCACAAGACAACTGCAGGGTTGTACCTCCGAGAAGATTAGGATCTTCTCGAAGTTACAACAATGCAGGTGACTTATGGCGACACCCTTTGCATTGATCACTAAGATTTACACTTGTGACCGGATTAGTTACTCAGGGATTGATTAGGAATGTGGTCAGGTTATAAGGTTATAAGGATTAGTATCTTGACACATTGGTCTAACTGCAGGGTTAAACCAGTATGTCACCGTATCCCTAATCCTCATGGGCATCCATATAACATTATCACCTTGTTAATCTATCTCCGAGTGATTAAGTTGTGAAAGAAAGGACTGACAGTAGTCAGTGTAGGACATTCTATATAACATAAGAATGGGGTGAAGGACGTATTCCAGATTGATGAGTATGCCGTTAAGGAATACGAGACATAAACAGTATGTTTCAAATCTTTGGCCAAAGTATCACAAGCTGCTGATTGCGTTGTCCTAATTCACCTAGTCTAAGGGATGAGATGCCGATGAATAATGGTAACAATTATTCAGTTAGGTTCCTTGGACAGAGCATTCTAAATCCCAGAATAGGGAAGAGAACCACAAGAGTGAAGGGTAAAGTAGTAACGACAACTCTTATTACACATGAATAGATCGGAAGTAATACGAGTCATTACAGCTGCATATGGTTGTCCGTTATATGAATGGTTATTTGATTTGTGAGTTCTAAATTATGTATTTAGAACCAGAATGCATTTATCAAAAAAAAAAATTTGACTTGTTCTATTGTCTAAAATGAGGATGTTACATCTTGGTATCAGAGCTGAAGGTTGCAGCTCTTGGACCTATTGAGTCCATAATCTGATAAAAACCTGAATTTTTTCTTGTAACAGAAAATGGTTAGAACAAGGGGGAACGTTGCGAATAATGCTCCACCTGAAGGAGGAGCGGTAACAACCCAGAAACTGGATGAGATCCTTGCTGCCCTGTTGGACACAAGAGATCGCTTGGCTGTACTTGAACAGCAGGTGATGGGAAATGAGGAGGATGAAGAAGCTGATAATAATAATCACCAACCTCCTGAGGACAACCCCGACACGGGTGTTGATGTTAATGCTGTGAATGCACCTGTCCAACCAGAAAACAAAAAGGCTAGATTGGCAGCAGAACTCACTAATGATATAAAAAGGATAAGTCCACCTAAGTATGATGGCACCACATTAGGAGATGGAGCTGAGAACTGGCTCAAACGAAATGGAGAAGTACTTTGCAATAAGGAACTTCTCAGAGTAAACCAAAGCTATTTGGGGAGCTTATCAACTTTCCCACGAAGCATCTTCGTGGTGGGATAGCCGTAAAGCTGAACTAAACATTGATGAGACCAATATTACTTGGGATCAATTTAAAGGCTATTTTAGGCAATGTTGGCTGCCACAACTTTTTCTATGATCAGAAAATGTCAGAATTTCAGAACTTAGCTCAAGGGAAGCTAACGGTAACTGAATTCTGGGAGCGGTTTACAAAACTCCTTAAGTATGTACTGCAGTATCAAACTGACGAGAAGTTCAGAATACGGAAATTCATCATGGGATTGAATCCCGTGATAGGGGGAGAGGTCGATGTTCACAGTCCAACCACTATGGAAGGAGTTGTTGAAAAGGCCATAAGGCAAGAACAGAAATTAAAGGCTATTTCTGCTCATAAGGAGGAAGTGCAAAAGAAGACTGCAAACCCTTCTTCAACCTCTCTTGCACCCAGAAAAGGACCGAGGAAAAAGTTTGGAAACAAGAGTAAGTTTCCAGGAGATAAAAATAAGAAAGCAGCAGTAAATAAGCCTGCTAGAAATGTAAGGGATAATTTTGTTAAAAATTATAACAATGGGCAGAAGCCCTATGGAGGACAGCGTGAAAATTACAAGGCTGGAGGTAATGCTGAGCCTAAGAAGGGACCTGTAGGAGGCTGCTACAATTGTGGCAAGGACCGCTATGTGAATCAATGCCCTTTGAAGAAGGATGATCGTAATCAGCAGCATAAGATACATGCTGCAGTAGCAGACAAGCAAGATAAAAAGCAAGTAACACCTATAGAAGTTCCGGGTAAGTTATTCGGCATACCTGTCACTATTCTTTTTGATACAGGAGCTACTGAATGTTTTATTTCTAATAAAATTGCTTCTAAACTTAAAAGAAAAGCTGGGAAAATGGATAAATCTTGGACTGTAGAGTATGGTAATAATTCTGTTCATACAGTGAGTATGTGTCTCTTTGGAGCAGTCCTTGATTTACCTAATTTCTCCACGGAAGTTGATCTCTATGTTACACCTTTAGGATCATATGACATTATTATTGGTGTCAATTGGTTAGCTGACCATAAGGCAAAAGTAGATTGCTATGAAAATAACATAAAGTGTTTAGATGATCAGCTAGAAACAGCAGAGATTCAAGGGGTGAAACGGGAAATTTCAGTTAGAAAACTGTCAGCTATGCAGCTTAAAAAGGCTAAGAATAAAGAATGTACATGAAGTAAGAAGCTTCATGGGTCTTGCAGGTTACTATAGAAAATTTGTAAAGGATTTTTCTAAGGTAGCTGCACCAATAACTTCATTGCAAAAGAAGGATAAGAAATTCATATGGAATGACAAGTGCGAAGCGGTTTTCAAAAGTCTGAAAGACCAGTTGACTTCTGCACCTATATTAGCTGTACCAGACCCTAATTGGGAATTTTACTGTTGTAACTGATGCTTCTGGGGAAGGCCTTGGAGGTGTTTTGCTACAAAATGATCAAGTCATTGCTTATGAGAGTAGAAAACTTAAGATTCATGAGCTGAATTATGCCCCTCATGATTTGGAACTTGCTACCATTGTTCATGCACTTCAAGTCTGGAGACACTACTTACTAGGGAAACCTTTTGAGTTGAAAATTGATCACTTGGGACTGAAATATATTTTTACTCAGCCCAATCTGAATGCCAGATAGAGAAGGTGGTTAGAATTTTTATCACAATATGACTTTGATATAAGTTATATCAAAGGGAAGGAGAATAGGGTAGCTAATGCTCTAAGTCGTAGGAGGCACATTTCTGCTCTTATAACATTAAGAACTCAGTTTAAAGACGAGGTAAAAAGTGCCTCAGAATCAGAATGCATACTTTCAACAAGTAAAAAGCAGCGCTTGCTACAGAACCTAAGGATATAAGGTATAAAGGTTTTCATCTTGATAATGAAGGAATCTTGTGTTATGAAAACAGGGTATATGTACCTATGTTGAACGACTTGAGGAAGAAGTTGTTAGTTGAATTTCATAATTCACCTTTCTCTGGACGACCCAGGTATCACAGAAAATGCTAGCTGATTTGAAACAACAATACTTCTGGAAAGGTATGAAAAAGGATGTGATTAATTTTGTGACTCATTGTCTGGAATGTCACTGGGTGAAGGCAGAACATATGCACCCGGATGGACTGTTATATCCTCATTAGCATACGGCAGTACAAATGGCAAGTAATAACCATGGATTTTGTACAAGGACTACCTATGTCCAGGAATAAACATGATGTTATCCTGGTAGTTGTAGATAAACTGACCAAGGTAGCTCATTTCATTGCTGGAAATCTAAAGGATGATTCACCAGTGCTGGCCAGAAGGTTCGTACATGAAATTTTCAGATTGCATGGTGTACCAGAACTGATTATATCTGACAGGGATCCTAGAATGACGTCAAGGTTTTGGCAAACGCTTAACACAGCCCTAGGAACGAAACTGAACTTCAGTTCTGCATATCATCCAGAAACGGATGGACAAACTGAGAGGGTAAATCAGGTGTTGGAGGACATGTTGCGAATGTATTGCATGGATCAACAGTATAAATGGGAAGAGTATCTTCCATTAGTTGAGTTCGCATACAACAACACTTATCATTCATCTCTTAAGATGGCACCATTTGAAGCACTTTATGGAAGAAAGTGCAGATTCCCTGTAAGTTGGGACAGTGTTGAGGATAGAGTGGTAGTTGGACCAGAGATTCTCACAGAAATGGAACAGCAAGTTAAGCTGATTCGTGAACGACTAAAGGAAGCAGCGGATAGACAGAAGAGCTATTGCTGACCTTAAGCGGGTTGATAGAAAGTTTGAGCTTGGTGATAAGGTTTTTCTTCGTGTTAAACCCAGAAAGAGTTCTATAACTTTTTGGCAAGGCTGCCAAGTTGTCACCTCGATTCGTGGGACCTTTCGAAATTGTCGAAATAATCAATCCTGTAGCTTATCGTTTAGCATTGCCACCTGCTTTATCTCGCATGCATGATGTTTTCCATATTTATTTGCTTAAGAAATACGTTTCAGATCTGTCACATGTTTTAAATTGGAATTCCTTGCAGGTCCAAGACCCAGGAATAATCGTGGTTAAACCCACACGAGTGCTGGAAACTCACCAATTGCATTTGAGAAATCGTGATATTCAGCAATGTAAGGTCCAGTGGGACCAGTTTAACAAGGAAAGCGCAACTTGGGAAAATCTGGAAGATATGAAAATGGCTTTTCCTTCTTTTTTTCAACAGAATGAAATCTGTTGACAAAATATTCTTTTATGAACTTATTGTTTTTAAGTATTTATGAAAGCCAGATGAAGGCAGACTTTATTCAGGTTGAGTAAAATGTGTTATGACATTGATTTTTGGAACTATTTAATATGGAAGTAGTCACATTGTTTGTGTACTAATAAATTGATTGACCTGAAGGTTAATTTAATATGTAATTCATCGGGACGATGAATCTTTTTAGGAGGGAAGCATGTAACACCCTGAACTGTTGTTACTTTCTCCTGAGCATACAAGTGTTGATATGTGATTTCTTGTAAAAGGATGTGTTCCTTGATTTAGAAATCATGCTTGATATGTACTGTAATTTCTTTGCAGATTGCAGATCTTGACTGAGTCAGAATATGATTAGACTCTTTTATCTATTTCATCTTGTATCTGAGTTTAATCTGATCTCGGAATAAATTATAGAGTTATCCATCTATAATACCTAGTCTTGGATCAGTGGAATTGATCCAAGTATTGCTTTAAATTTGTTCGTGATGAATTAAAATCACAGACCTTGAACAGGTTGCAAGGTATGGAAGTATTGATTTAGCTAGTCAGGAGTATGACTCAGGCTGATCTTTTGAAATAAATTGGTTCCCGATATCGAAGTATATCCGGAAGGTCTCAATCGTGGACCAGGTAATAATTCGTTTACATACGATTCTGCAGCAGAACAGGAGCTAACCCTGTTCAAGAAGGTATGATATAGGTCTTTTCTGAGTGTACAGAATGTAGACCTAACTGGAATTATTAATGGTTAGTAACCTAAAACTAAAATCTAACCTAGGGGTTAGATTAGTGTTAATCTAACCTAGACCTAGGATATGTGCTAATGTCCTAAGTTAGTATCTTTGTGTAATGTGGATAGAATTAGTATTATCCTAAATTCTAACCTATGATACTAACCTAACTATGATCAAGAATGTAAAGGGGCCTATGGAGGGGTGCGAACCTTGGGCGGCGTTTTCTATGACATTTAATGCATGGGATAAGGATGAAGGACAGGTTTGGCGGAGGTTTTGGGAATGGCTAACTTGTGCCGACGTGGCAGGTCGCCAAAACTAATAATGAACTTGAGGTTTCATTTGACTATCACCAATTCTGGCGGTCGGTGGAAGTGGCGTTTGAGCGGGAAGGTTGGTGTAATTGCATTCAATGCTCTCGGTAGACGAGCTCGGAACTCGCGTGAAGGCATGCAAACAGGAAGTTTGTTGGTTTGTTTGGCTTATCGCGATTTTCGGATTTCTCTCTGCCTGTTCGCTGGTTCTTCGCACCAGTCTTCTTTGTGTTGCATGGCGAGCATGAGGTTATCTATCTCTTTTCTCTGGCTAGGAGAGTATATATGTTTTGGAGATAGCAAAATTTTGTTGATCGCTCTAACTTGGAAAAGGAAAAGGAAGCCCGAGCTCTTCCAGTGGTCTGCCTCAGAAATTTGAGCAAAAATACAGGCATGTTAGGCCCTAACCTTTAAATATCTTGCTGTCTTTCAAGTGATTTCATTAGAACAACTCTGTTCAAATGATTTAAGAAATTAGATGTTTATCTATGGATATCTTGTGTGATTTTTCTTGGTACTGTATCTCTTCTGGTTCGAAATTTCATTTATCTTCTGATGGGTGTTTATTAATTTCGAACTGTGGCATTATTTCCTTGTGTTTGCATTTTGGATTGATTATGCGAAACATGTGAAATGTATGATTGCTCGGCCTGTTCGGCGTGAGCCCATGAATCGTTCCTGTGATGGGTATAGACCATTGATTGTTATGTTGTCAATTTTTGGTCGTCGATTCTTGTTTTGGAAACAGTCGGAAGAAATATTATGGAACTGTTTGTTTGTTCAGTTTGTTGAACCTTTGAAAGCCCTGTTGTGGTTTTTAGTGACAGTGGCTAATGATACTTTTTGGGTGTCGCTCTGTCTTTTAAAATGGTTTGGGAACAGGTAACTATTGTGTTACAGTTTTCCTTTCGACTCAGTGGTAGTTGTTTTTCCTTGTTATTTGAGTAACGGGTAGCACGACCTCTGTTATTTTACCTTCGTGTTGCAAGAGTTTGTGGTTTATACTCTTTGGATGAAATTCTACGTTTCTTTCCTGTGCCATCTTGTGCGAAAATGTTGGTAAGGGTATCGTTGGATTCTTTGTTATGGAAATTCAGTATTCTGGTTTGTTTTTGCCTGATTACAATGTTGCCATTGTTGGCACGGATGATTTATCATCTTACATTATTTTGGTTACTGATTGTTAGGACTCAGTTGAATTTTTTTGACAGATGGACAGTGTAACTGTTTCAATTAGGACTGTTGGGTTATCCTGTTGTTTGACCCTGTGGAGGGTATCTTGCTTCTTTTGGCTTCTGTATAAGCCTGAGATTGAACTCGTGATGTTTATTTTGGCCTTGATGGATTTCTGTGAATATTTTGACATCTTGTATATTGGCTTAATGAGTTAGGTCATGGATATTAACCCGTAACAGTATGCAATGTAAATATAGAATTACATTCGTTTTTAAATTGAATGACTCTGTGGAGTCGATTGAATGATTTATTTGTTTAAATCACTGTTCATGGTTGATCATAGATGAATTTTAGAAATTGTTGTTCCAGCGACTTAAGGGAATAATTTGTATTTTGATCTCTGTTATTCGTAAGAATACCATTGTGTCGCATTGGCAAGGGTTCAATTGGATTCTTTGTTTGAAATCAGTGATTAAAATTTCTTGCCTGAGTTTTAATTTGTACACCATTTACCTGTCCAGAAGGAAACATTGGCAATCATTTGTCATTCCACTGTTGTTCGGGTTCAGTAGAATTGTGGAAGTTAACCTGTATCTTCTTTTGCCTCAGTTGAGAACTTGACTTGTTATACTGTTGTTTGATATTGGGAAATTTTTCCTGAGTAATGGTTGTATCAAGTAACGTGACGCTGTATAAGTAAATCGTGAGTGCTATTTGACCAACTCCGATTACGTACAGATGTATGTACAGGATGATATGTTCCCTTCTGATTTACTAATTGGATGAGGCAGTGTGTGTTACGGTATTAGTAAGGTAATCTCTGCATGGTCTTATGGAAGCATCAGTATTAGTGTTATAAAGCCTGTTGTTGACCAGGATATACTAGAAGTTCCTTGATTTCAACTTGTGTCGAAAAGCCATACTGTGTATAAAAGGAACTAGTATTGGGCTTAAGGTTGATCTATGGGATTGTTGATGTATTAGCTACTGTTCAGGAGTTTTTGCTGTGTTCTTTTATTTAACATAGTGATTCTTCTTGTGGCTTGTCTGACTTGTTCGTATACTTACCAGATGAATGTTTTCCTTATGTGGAGACGGTACAGTAGTGAACTTGTGTGGAAGGAAGTGTGAATGATTGGTTTCTTTCTCTTCTATTACTTTAATACATGTTGATATCTGTATTAGTAGGCTGTTTTAACATATTGATGTAATCAAGAGTTGTTATGATATTTCCTTTTCTGATGAAAGTAACGATCTGACCAATATTGCTGATCTTGGATTCAAGATGATTGTTCTAATACTTTCGTTCTTTGATTCTTAATATTTGATGAAATATTAGAGAAGTGAGTAAGACTATTTTGTAACGATGATGGAGTTACACATTTGTAGACATTTTGTATTACAAAGGCATAGTCTGAATATGTTTGCTTGTTTGATAATTGATCTCATTTAAACAGGGTGTTTAATGAAAACAATTGATGGATTGCAATTGTTTTAAAAGTTAGTGCTTATCATGCTCAGTTCATCGAACTGACTCATGTTGACTATCTTGCAGATGGTAGCCGTAAGTGGTAAAAGCAATGCAGATCTGACAGGATGATCAGATTATTTAATTGTATCATAATGAATTACCGCTTGATTATATAAATGTACTGTATGTGGAAAGATGTTTCTTTTCTGTTAAGCATTGTATCAAGTATGCTGCTTGCATAAAATGTAATTGTATAATTTTGAAAGGAATGGAAATAAGTGTTTGATACTTATGTGTTGTATTCTATTTCTGATAGTTGACCTTCTTCGGTTTATATACCAGAATGGCAATGTTATCCTTGTGTAATTCGGATGCTTTTGTGATTGGCAATGAAAGCTTGTAAGGAAATGTGATTGAATTCATGTGAGTGTTTAGCAGATCTTATTGTTCTAGTGAAAGCAATATAGTATTTAAATAATTGTCTTTCTAAAAGATAGGTTAAAAAAAATGAACCTAAGCAGAACGCTAAACAAGCTGGATTAAATTACTAATCCCTAGTCATGAGTATGACAGGACAATATTAATTTGGATTCTTAATCATTTATATCTTTATACTAATAAGTATGATATAAATTCAGTTTAGAGAACTGATATAAATCAAATGGAGTTCAGATGGCAATCTCAAGTAAAGGTTATGAGATATTGTCCAATTCTGTTGTTTTAGAATCATGCATATTCTAATGACTCCTTGATAAGACCATGACCTTAATAACTCCACCATGTAATGGGTTTTATAGAGGAGGGTCGTCTTAAGACGAAGAATCCAGGGATCGGGAAAGGCTAACCTTAAGGGAAGTCTTTAAAGTAATTTAATACTCAAAGTGCTTAACGCATATTAGTGAGTAGATCTTTTCGAGGCGGATTTAAAGGTTGACGGCACAAGACAACTGCAGGGTTGTACCTCCGAGAAGATTAGGATCTTCTCGAAGTTACAACAATGCAGGTGACTTATGGCGACACCCTTTGCATTGATCGCTAAGATTTACACTTGTGACCGGATTAGTTACTCAGGGATTGATTAGGAATGTGGTCAGGTTATAAGGCTGCCTAGGAGGTTCGGGGTATCTTGACACATTGGTCTAACTGCAGGGTTAAACCAGTATGTCACCGTATCCCTAATCCTCATGGGCATCCATATAACATTATCACCTTGTTAATCTATCTCCGAGTGATTAAGTTGTGAAAGAAAGGACTGACAGTAGTCAGTGTAGGACATTCTATATAACATAAGAATGGGGTGAAGGACGTATTCCAGATTGACGAGTATGCCGTTAAGGAATACGAGACATAAACAGTATGTTTCAAATCTTTGGCCAAAGTATCGCAAGCTGCTGATTGCGTTGTCCTAATTCACCTAGTCTAAGGGATGAGATGCCGATGAATAATGGTAACAATTATTCAGTTAGGTTCCTTGGACAGAGCATTCTAAATCCCAGAATAGGGAAGAGAACCACAAGAGTGAAGGGTTAAGTAGTAACGCCAACTCTTATTACACATGAATAGATCGGTAGATTACCGAGTCATGGAATGAATAGATCGGAAGTAATCCGAGTCATTACAGCTGCATATGGTTGTCCGTTATATGAATGGTTATTTGATTTGTGAGTTCTAAATTATGTATTTAGAACCAGAATGCATTTATCAAAAAAAAAAATCGACTTGTTCTATTGTCTAAAATGAGGATGTTACATCTTGGTATCAGAGCTGAAGGTTGCAGCTCTTGGACCTATTGAGTCCATAATCTGATAAAAACCTGAATTTTTTCTTGTAACAGAAAATGGTTAGAACAAGGGGGAACGTTGCGAATAATGCTCCACCTGAAGGAGGAGCGGCAACAACCCAGAAACTGGATGAGATCCTTGCTGCCCTGTTGGACACAAGAGATCACTTGGCTGTACTTGAACAGCAGGTGATGGGAAATGAGGAGGATGAAGAAGCTGATAATAATAATCAACAACCTCCTGAGGACAACCCCGACACGGGTGTTGATGTTAATGCTGTGAATGCACCTGTCCAACCAGAAAACAAAAAGGCTAGATTGGCAGCAGAACTCACTAATGATATAAAAAGGATAAGTCCACCTAAGTATGATGGCACCACATTAGGAGATGGAGCTGAGAACTGGCTCAGCGAAATGGAGAAGTACTTTGCAATAAGGAACTTCTCAGAGGAAACCAAAGCTATTTGGGGAGCCTATCAGCTTTCACACGAAGCATCTTCGTGGTGGGATAGCCGTAAAGCTGAACTAAACATTGATGAGACCAATATTACTTGGGATCAATTTAAAGGCTATTTTAGGCAACGTTGGCTGCCACAACTTTTCTATGATCAGAAAATGACAGAATTTCAGAACTTAGCTCAAGGGAAGCTAACGGTAACTGAATTCTGGGAGCGGTTTACAAAACTCCTTAAGTATGTACTGCAGTATCAAACTGACGAGAAGTTCAGAATACGGAAATTCATCATGGGATTGAATCCCGTGATAGGGGGAGAGGTCGATGTTCACAGTCCAACCACTATGGAAGGAGTTGTTGAAAAGGCCATAAGGCAAGAACAGAAATTAAAGGCTATTTCTGCTCATAAGGAGGAAGTGCGGAAGAAGACTGCAAACCCTTCTTCAACCTCTCTTGCACCCAGAAAAGGACCGTGGAAAAAGTTTGGAAACAAGAGTAAGTTTCCAGGAGATAACAATAAGAAAGCAGCAGTAAATAAGCCTGCTGGAAATGTAAGGGATAATTTTGTTAAAAATTATAACAATGGGCAGAAGCCCTATGGAGGACAGCGTGACAATTACAAGGCTGGAGGTAATGCTGAGCCTAAGAAGGGACCTGTAGGAGGCTGCTACAATTGTGGCAAGGACCACTATGCGAATCAATGCCCTTTGAAGAAGGATGATCGTAATCAGCAGCATAAGATACATGCTGCAGTAGCAGACAAGCAAGCTAAAAAGCAAGTAACACCTATAGAAGTTCCGGGTAAGTTATTCGGCATACCTGTCACTATTCTTTTTGATACAGGAGCTACTGAATGTTTTATTTCTAATAAACTTGCTTCTAAACTTAAAAGAAAAGCTGGGAAAATGGATAAATCTTGGACTGTAGAGTATGGTAATAATTCTGTTCATACAGTGAGTATGTGTCTCTTTGGAGCAGTCCTTGATTTACCTAATTTCTCCACGGAAGTTGATCTCTATGTTACACCTTTAGGATCATATGACATTATTATTGGTGTCAATTGGTTAGCTGACCATAAGGCAAAAGTAGATTGCTATGAAAAGAACATAAAGTGTTTAGATGATCAGCTGGAAACAACAGAGATTCAAGGGGTGAAACGGGAAATTTCAGTTAGAAAACTGTCAGCTATGCAGCTTAAAAAGGCTAAGAATAAAGAATGTACATGAAGTAAGAAGCTTCATGGGTCTTGCAGGTTACTATAGAAAATTTGTAAAGGATTTTTCTAAGGTAGCTGCACCAATAACTTCATTGCAAAAGAAGGATAAGAAATTCATATGGAATGACAAGTGCGAAGCGGTTTTCAAAAGTCTGAAAGACCAGTTGACTTCTGCACCTATATTAGCTGTACCAGACCCTAATGGGAATTTTACTGTTGTAACTGATGCTTCTGGGGAAGGCCTTGGAGGTGTTTTGCTACAAAATGATCAAGTCATTGCTTATGAGAGTAGAAAACTTAAGATTCATGAGCTGAATTATGCCCCTCATGATTTGGAACTTGCTGCCATTGTTCATGCACTTCAAGTCTGGAGACACTACTTACTAGGGAAACCTTTTGAGTTGAAAACTAATCACTTGGGACTGAAATATATTTTTACTCAGCCCAATCTGAATGCCAGACAGAGAAGGTGGTTAGAATTTTTATCACAATATGACTTTGATATAAGCTATATCAAAGGGAAGGAGAATAGGGTAGCTGATGCTCTAAGTCGTAGGAGGCACATTTCTGCTCTTATAACATTAAGAACTCAGTTTAAAGACGAGGTAAAAAGTGCCTCAGAATCAGATGCATACTTTCAACAAGTAAAAGCAGCGCTTGCTACAGAACCTAAGGATATAAGGTATAAAGGTTTTCATCTTGATAATGAAGGAATCTTGCGTTATGAAAACAAGGTATATGTACCTATGTTGAACGACTTGAGGAAGAAGTTGTTAGTTGAATTTCATAATTCACCTTTCTCTGGACACCCAGGTATCACAAAAATGCTAGCTGATTTGAAACAGCAATACTTCTGGAAAGGTATGAAAAAGGATGTGATTAATTTTGTGACTCATTGTCTGGAATGTCAGCGGGTGAAGGCAGAACATATGCACCCGGCTGGACTGTTATATCCTCATAGCATACGGCAGTACAAATGGCAAGTAATAACCATGGATTTTGTACAAGGACTACCTATGTCCAGGAATAAACATGATGTTATCCTGGTAGTTGTAGATAAACTGACCAAGGTAGCTCATTTCATCGCTGGAAATCTAAAGGATGATTCACCAGTGCTGGCCAGAAGGTTCGTACACGAAATTTTCAGATTGCATGGTGTACCAGAACTGATTATATCTGACAGGGATCCTAGAATGACGTCAAGGTTTTGGCAAACGCTTAACACAGCCCTAGGAACGAAACTGAACTTCAGTTCTGCATATCATCCAGAAACGGATGGACAAACTGAGAGGGTAAATCAGGTGTTGGAGGACATGTTGCGAATGTATTGCATGGATCAACAGTATAAATGGGAAGAGTATCTTCCATTAGTTGAGTTCGCATACAACAACACTTATCATTCATCTCTTAAGATGGCACCATTTGAAGCACTTTATGGAAGAAAGTGCAGATTCCCTGTAAGTTGGGACAGTGTTGAGGATAGAGTGGTAATTGGACCAGAGATTCTCACAGAAATGGAACAGCAAGTTAAGCTGATTCGTGAATGACTAAAGGAAGCAGCGGATAGACAGAAGAGCTATGCTGACCTTAAGCGGGTTGATAGAAAGTTTGAGCTTGGTGATAAGGTTTTTCTTCGTGTTAAACCCAGAAAGAGTTCTATAACTTTTGGCAAGGCTGCCAAGTTGTCACCTCGATTCGTGGGACCTTTCGAAATTGTCGAAATAATCAATCCTGTAGCTTATCGTTTAGCATTGCCACCTGCTTTATCTCGCATGCATGATGTTTTCCATATTTCTTTGCTTAAGAAATACGTTTCAGATCTGTCACATGTTTTAAATTGGAATTCCTTGCAGGTCCAAGACCCAGGAATAATCGTGGTTAAACCCACACGAGTGCTGGAAACTCGCCAATTGCATTTGAGAAATCATGATATTCAGCAATGTAAGGTCCAGTGGGACCAGTTTAACGAGGAAAGTGCAACTTGGGAAAATCTGGAAGAGATGAAAATGGCTTTTCCTTCTCTTTTTCAACAGAATGAAATCTGTTGACAAAACATTCTTTTATGAACTTATTGTTTTTAAGTATTTATGAAAGCCAGATGAAGGCAGACTTTATTCAGGTTGAATAAAATGTGTTGTGACATTGATTTTTGGAACTATTTAATATGGAAGTAGTCACATTGTTTGTGTACTAATAAATTGATTGACCTGAAGGTTAATTTAATATGTAATTCATCGGGACGATGAATCTTTTTAGGAGGGAAGCATGTAACACCCTGAACTGTTGTTACTTTCTCCTGAGCATACAAGTGTTGATATGTGATTTCTTGTAAAAGGATGTGTTCCTCGATTTAGAAATCATGCTTGATATGTACTGTAATTTCTTTGCAGATTGCAGATCTTGACTGAGTCAGAATATGATTAGACTCTTTTATCTATTTCATCTTGTATCTGAGTTTAATCTGATCTCGGAATAAATTATAGAGTTATCCATCTATAATACCTAGTCTTGGATCAGTGGAATTGATCCAAGTATTGCTTTAAATTTGTTCGTGATGAATTAAAATCACAGACCTTGAACAGGTTGCAAGGTATGGAAGTATTGATTTAGCTAGTCAGGAGTATGACTCAGGCTGATCTTTTGAAATAAATTGGTTCCCGATATCGAAGTATATCCGGAAGGTCTCGATCGTGGACCAGGTAATAATTCAGTTACATACGATTCTGCAGCAGAACAGGAGCTAACCCTGTTCAAGAAGGTATGATATAGGTCTTTTCTGAGTGTACAGAACGTAGACCTAACTGGAATTATTAATGGTTAGTAACCTAAAACTAAAATCTAACCTAGGGGTTAGATTAGTGTTAATCTAACCTAGACCTAGGATATGTGCTAATGTCCTAAGTTAGTATCTTTGTGTAATGTGGATAGAATTAGTATTATCCTAAATTCTAACCTATGATACTAACCTAACTATGATCAAGAATGTAAAGGGGCCTATGGAGGGGTGCGAACCTTGGGCGGCGTTTTCTATGACATTTAATGCATGGGATAAGGATGAAGGACAGGTTTGGCGGAGGTTTTGGGAACGGCTAACTTGTGCCGACGTGGCAGGTCGCCAAAACTAATAATGAACTTGAGGTTTCATTTGACTGTCGCCAATTCTGGCGGTCGGTGGAAGTGGCGTTTGAGCGGGAAGGTTGGTGTAATTGCATTCAATGCTCTCGGTAGACGAGCTCGGAACTCGCGTGAAGGCATGCAAACAGGAAGTTTGTTGGTTTGTTTGGCTTATCGCGATTTTCGGATTTCTCTCTGCCTGTTCGCTGGTTCTTCGCACCAGTCTTCTTTGTGTTGCATGGCGAGCATGAGGTTATCTATCTCTTTTCTCTGGCTAGGAGAGTATATATGTTTTGGAGATAGCAAAATTTTGTTGATCGCTCTAACTTGGAAAAGGAAAAGGAAGCCCGAGCTCTTCCAGTGGTCTGCCTCAGAAATTTGAGCAAAAATACAGGCATGTTAGGCCCTAACCTTTAAATATCTTGCTGTCTTTCAAGTGATTTCATTAGAACAACTCTGTTCAAATGATTTAAGAAATTAGATGTTTATCTATGGATATCTTGTGTGATTTTTCTTGGTACTGTATCTCTTCTGGTTCGAAATTTCATTTATCTTCTGATGGGTGTTTATTAATTTCGAACTGTGGCATTATTTCCTTGTGTTTGCATTTTGGATTGATTATGCGAAACATGTGAAATGTATGATTGCTCGGCCTGTTCGGCGTGAGCCCATGAATCGTTCCTGTGATGGGTATAGACCATTGATTGTTATGTTGTCAATTTTTGGTCGTCGATTCTTGTTTTGGAAACAGTCGGAAGAAATATTATGGAACTGTTTGTTTGTTCAGTTTGTTGAACCTTTGAAAGCCCTGTTGTGGTTTTTAGTGACAGTGGCTAATGATACTTTTTGGGTGTCGCTCTGTCTTTTAAAATGGTTTGGGAACAGGTAACTATTGTGTTACAGTTTTCCTTTCGACTCAGTGGTAGTTGTTTTTCCTTGTTATTTGAGTAACGGGTAGCACGACCTCTGTTATTTTACCTTCGTGTTGCAAGAGTTTGTGGTTTATACTCTTTGGATGAAATTCTACGTTTCTTTCCTGTGCCATCTTGTGCGAAAATGTTGGTAAGGGTATCGTTGGATTCTTTGTTTTGGAAATTCAGTATTCTGGTTTGTTTTTGCCTGATTACAATGTTGCCATTGTTGGCACGGATGATTTATCATCTTACATTATTTTGGTTACTGATTGTTAGGACTCAGTTGAATTTTTTTGACAGATGGACAGTGTAACTGTTTCAATTAGGACTGTTGGGTTATCCTGTTGTTTGACCCTGTGGAGGGTATCTTGCTTCTTTTGGCTTCTGTATAAGCCTGAGATTGAACTCGTGATGTTTATTTTGGCCTTGATGGATTTCTGTGAATATTTTGACATCTTGTATATTGGCTTAATGAGTTAGGTCATGGATATTAACCCGTAACAGTATGCAATGTAAATATAGAATTACATTCGTTTTTAAATTGAATGACTCTGTGGAGTCGATTGAATGATTTATTTGTTTAAATCACTGTTCATGGTTGATCATAGATGAATTTTAGAAATTGTTGTTCCAGCGACTTAAGGGAATAATTTGTATTTTGATCTCTGTTATTCGTAAGAATACCATTGTGTCGCATTGGCAAGGGTTCAATTGGATTCTTTGTTTGAAATCAGTGATTAAAATTTCTTGCCTGAGTTTTAATTTGTACACCATTTACCTGTCCAGAAGGAAACATTGGCAATCATTTGTCATTCCACTGTTGTTCGGGTTCAGTAGAATTGTGGAAGTTAACCTGTATCTTCTTTTACCTCAGTTGAGAACTTGACTTGTTATACTGTTGTTTGATATTGGGAAATTTTGCCTGAGTAATGGTTGTATCAAGTAACGTGACGCTGTATAAGTAAATCGTGAGTGCTATTTGACCAACTCCGATTACATACAGATGTATGTACAGGATGATATGTTCCCTTCTGATTTACTAATTGGATGAGGCAGTGTGTGTTACGGTATTAGTAAGGTAATCTCTGCATGGTCTTATGGAAGCATCAGTATTAGTGTTATAAAGCCTGTTGTTGACCAGGATATACTAGAAGTTCCTTGATTTCAACTTGTGTCGAAAAGCCATACTGTGTATAAAAGGAACTAGTATTGGGCTTAAGGTTGATCTATGGGATTGTTGATGTATTAGCTACTGTTCAGGAGTTTTTGCTGTGTTCTTTTATTTAACATAGTGATTCTTCTTGTGGCTTGTCTGACTTGTTCGTATACTTACCAGATGAATGTTTTCCTTATGTGGAGACGGTACAGTAGTGAACTTGTGTGGAAGGAAGTGTGAATGATTGGTTTCTTTCTCTTCTATTACTTTAATACATGTTGATATCTGTATTAGTAGGCTGTTTTAACATATTGATGTAATCAAGAGTTGTTATGATATTTCCTTTTCTGATGAAAGTAACGATCTGACCAATATTGCTGATCTTGGATTCAAGATGATTGTTCTAATACTTTCGTTCTTTGATTCTTAATATTTGATGAAATATTAGAGAAGTGAGTAAGACTATTTTGTAACGATGATGGAGTTACACATTTGTAGACATTTTGTATTACAAAGGCATAGTCTGAATATGTTTGCTTGTTTGATAATTGATCTCATTTAAACAGGGTGTTTAATGAAAACAATTGATGGATTGCAATTGTTTTAAAAGTTAGTGCTTATCATGCTCAGTTCATCGAACTGACTCATGTTGACTATCTTGCAGATGGTAGCCGTAAGTGGTAAAAGCAATGCAGATCTGACAGGATGATCAGATTATTTAATTGTATCATAATGAATTACCGCTTGATTATATAAATGTACTGTATGTGGAAAGATGTTTCTTTTCTGTTAAGCATTGTATCAAGTATGCTGCTTGCATAAAATGTAATTGTATAATTTTGAAAGGAATGGAAATAAGTGTTTGATACTTATGTGTTGTATTCTATTTCTGATAGTTGACCTTCTTCGGTTTATATACCAGAATGGCAATGTTATCCTTGTGTAATTCGGATGCTTTTGTGATTGGCAATGAAAGCTTGTAAGGAAATGTGATTGAATTCATGTGAGTGTTTAGCAGATCTTATTGTTCTAGTGAAAGCAATATAGTATTTAAATAATTGTCTTTCTAAAAGATAGGTTAAAAAAAAATGAACCTAAGCAGAACGCTAAACAAGCTGGATTAAATTACTAATCCCTAGTCATGAGTATGACAGGACAATATTAATTTGGATTCTTAATCATTTATATCTTTATACTAATAAGTATGATATAAATTCAGTTTAGAGAACTGATATAAATCAAATGGAGTTCAGATGGCAATCTCAAGTAAAGGTTATGAGATATTGTCCAATTCTGTTGTTTTAGAATCATGCATATTCTAATGACTCCTTGATAAGACCATGACCTTAATAACTCCACCATGTAATGGGTTTTATAGAGGAGGGTCGTCTTAAGACGAAGAATCCAGGGATCGGGAAAGGCTAACCTTAAGGGAAGTCTTTAAAGTAATTTAATACTCAAAGTGCTTAACGCATATTAGTGAGTAGATCTTTTCGAGGCGGATTTAAAGGTTGACGGCACAAGACAACTGCAGGGTTGTACCTCCGAGAAGATTAGGATCTTCTCGAAGTTACAACAATGCAGGTGACTTATGGCGACACCCTTTGCATTGATCGCTAAGATTTACACTTGTGACCGGATTAGTTACTCAGGGATTGATTAGGAATGTGGTCAGGTTATAAGGCTGCCTAGGAGGTTCGGGGTATCTTGACACATTGGTCTAACTGCAGGGTTAAACCAGTATGTCACCGTATCCCTAATCCTCATGGGCATCCATATAACATTATCACCTTGTTAATCTATCTCCGAGTGATTAAGTTGTGAAAGAAAGGACTGACAGTAGTCAGTGTAGGACATTCTATATAACATAAGAATGGGGTGAAGGACGTATTCCAGATTGATGAGTATGCCGTTAAGGAATACGAGACATAAACAGTATGTTTCAAATCTTTGGCCAAAGTATCGCAAGCTGCTGATTGCGTTGTCCTAATTCACCTAGTCTAAGGGATGAGATGCTGATGAATAATGGTAACAATTATTCAGTTAGGTTCCTTGGACAGAGCATTCTGAATCGCAGAATAGGGAAGAGAACCACAAGAGTGAAGGGTTAAGTAGTAACGCCAACTCTTATTACACATGAATAGATCGGTAGATTACCGAGTCATGGAATGAATAGATCGGAAGTAATCCGAGTCATTACAGCTGCATATGGTTGTCCGTTATATGAATGGTTATTTGATTTGTGAGTTCTAAATTATGTATTTAGAACCAGAATGCATTTATCAAAAAAAAAAAATCGACTTGTTCTATTGTCTAAAATGAGGATGTTACACTAAGGATTTCTTCACGGCATGGTTCTCGAGGTAGACCGATGTGCTTCTTTACAACAATACAAAAAACCTAGAAAACCGACTGCCTCCAAGTATGGTCGAGTTTATAGTCGATCTTAGGGTTTTCCTACCTTCCAGATCCAATGGAAGCCTCCATTCTACATAAAAATGCATGCAACAACAAAATATGATCAAATCCCAAATATATGAATATACAATGAATTTATTTGCAAAATAAAATTTACAGACGGATGTCAACAACAATCTCCAGGTCTGATACCATGAAAGGAACGATAACTAGATCGTACCAAGCTAAGAACACAAATGCTAATCAAACACCATGATTAATAAGATGAAAGCCATTCGCCATAATAACTTTACATAAAACCTTTACAAACAAATGAGCAGTAATACCATATATTATTATGGAACTCAATGCAATACATTGAGAATGGGCCTTTCTTAAATAGGAAAGGAATAACAATCTAAGAACCAGTCAAGGTCGTAGACCAAGCCATAAATCAAGGAAATAACTAGTCATCAAATAATTCGTCAAGACCATAGGTTTAGGAGAGAACTAGACATCAAGGATCTAGTCAATACCATAGATCAAGGAAAGAACTAGTCAATACCATGGATCAAGGAAAGAACTATACCTAATAACTAGATAATATCTCCTAATATCTAAATAAGATAAAAGAAATATCCACACACACAAGTGGGTGAGGATAAATACAATAAAGGTACATAAAGTACCTTGGTGAACATGAGCTAAGGTAAACACCTACTCTAACAAACATAATATGTCCCATGAGTTTACCTTGGGGTACTCCAAAGACACATTTCTTTGGGTTTAGGGATATTCTAAAATTTTGGCATTTTTCAAACATAGACTCCAAGGCATCAAAGTTCTCTTATGTAGTTTTGGTGAACACCACGAGATCATCAAGATATATAAGAATCACCTTGTTGATCAGTGCTCCAAACGTGGAGTCTATGACCCTTTGAAAGGTATCCCAAGAATTTGTGAGTCCAAAATGTATTTTTATGTAAGAAAAATTTCCCCATTTAGTCTTGAACATCGGCTTATGTTGATCCATTTTTGCAAGCCATATTTGATTATACCTCGAAAAACCATCCAGTAGAGAAAAAATCTCTGAGCCTGTGATCGTCTGTAGTATTTGTTCCATAGAGAGAAAGGGGTAGTGATCATTTAGGTAGGCCCTATTTAGATTTCTAAAATCCAAACAGAGCTTGATTTTTCCATTCTTATTTCCTACTAGAACTAGGTTGGAGACCCACATCGTATGCTTGATTGGGAATATTATGTGAGGTTATAGTAGTTTTCTCAACCCCTCATCCATAAGGTATTCTATTTTTGGGTTCACGGGCCTTTATTTCTGATGTACATGCTTAGTCCCTTCTTCAAGGTTGATGATGTGTTGGATGATATCCTTATTATAGACATGCAATTCATCATATGTACAAGCCATCACCTTATCATACTTATGGCATAGAGCTACAACCATATCTCTTTCTATTTAAGTCACCGATCTCTTAATTTTTGGTCCTCTCTCTCTAGTTACTTCTAATTTGACATAGTCCTCTTTTATTGCTGCAAACTTCCTTTGATCAAAACTAGCATCATTTGAGTAAAAGATACTTTCTATGGTTATTAACCCCTTTAGGATTTTTTTTATATTCTATGAAGCGTGTAGTTATATCCTATAGGATTCCTAGGATTACATTCTCAATGGCCTCTTTAAGGGGGATTTCCTCCACCCATCAGGTGAAGTAATCGGTTGCTATGAAGATCCATTTGTGTCTGGCGCTTGAAATCAAATTAACCATTCCAATGAAGTCCATACCCCACTATGCAAAGGATTCCTTAACTAGGATGGGGTTGAGAGGTAAGGACACATTTCTCTGGAAAATGGTGAAAGCTTGACAAACCTTGCATCTGTTTACCTCTACTTAACTGTCAGTGAACAAGCTTGGGTGGAAAGTATCTTGCTTGCAACATTTTTATGGCTATAGTCTGGGTGGAAAAGTTACCTCTCGATCTCTCATGATGTAATTCTCGTAGGAACCTTTCAGCTTCTCATTGTCCATGTATCTCAATAGGATTTTATTAAAATTTGTAACATTCCCATTTTAAGACTTTAGAAACAAGGGAAAGTTTTTTTTACACAATGTTCTCTATTCTAAATAAAACATCATTTAGAACACACATTCCATGCCAATCAATCTTATAACAGATAACTATATGTAACTGTAAAGAATCGGTAAGTTACCGATCTCTCATTCCATGACTCAGTTACCAACCGATCTCTCTTGTTTGTCTTAAAGTATAAAATACTTGAAGTATACAAAATATACTTGGTTTTCCTACCCTATTTTGGGCACTGAGAGATCTGTTTAAAGAACCTATCTAAATATTTGTTACCAATATTCATCTGACATCATGTTTCTTTAAACTAGGTGACATAGTACAACACAACCAGCAAATTGTGATACTTTGGCCAAATATTCTCAACATACTGTTCATGTTACTTATTCCTAGACAACATACTCATCAATTCAGAATACATCCTTCACCTCTCTCTACTGTTATCTATAATGGTCTTTATTGACTACTTTCATTCCACTTGCCCAAGGTTTGACCCTAGCCCAAGTTAGCAACATAATTTTTTATAGGAAGATACTCATGATGACTTAGGGTATATGGGCATACTCAACTGACCTAAATCGACTGAATGTGCCAAGGTACCCCGAGTCATAAAAAGCTACTCCCTATTCTAAACATGGTACTCATCTTGACCTATAGAGAAAATAAGTTCAATTCCATATGTGTGTAGATCTAGATGAACAAATACGGAAGGGTGTTGTCACATGTCAATTGCAACACTGTATCCCCGAGAATCCATTGGTCTTCTCGAAGGTACATTCCTACAGTTGACATGTGCCAACATCTGTTAGAACTTATTCATCACAATGTACATACCCCTTGGTGGTCACTAATTCGTAATTACATTGGATTAAGATTCAGATTGCAGTGACCTTGCCTAACCCTAATTCCAACATTCATTAAGTTCTTTATCCATAATTAATCTGAGTTGACATTAAGAACTTCATTAAATCATGTTTCCATTGATGGTCATTAATGTGGCATAACAAGCAATTATCCCAAAACAGGGCAGAAAACATCAAACGTTAATTTTTAATGCAAACTAGTTGTCCAAGGAAGGTGTATCATCCACCTAGGTTTAGCTATCGTTTACTCTTTATAAACAAAGTACAAAGATTAAATATCATAACCACCATTCCTTTTATTTTTCATTCTTTTGAGAGAGGAAGATTCTTCCTCTTCATGGTAAGATGTTAGGGT
The DNA here is from genome assembly GCA_019776745.2 of Taxus chinensis. NCBI lineage: Eukaryota > Viridiplantae > Streptophyta > Pinopsida > Cupressales > Taxaceae > Taxus > Taxus chinensis. The sequence continues at coordinate 453,094,661 of CM034156.1, forward strand.
TAACATAATTTTTTTATCATTCATTACACATATAGCTTAATTGTATGTCCGATACATATTTCTTTATTAAGCTATAGTCGTTTAGTTAGAGAACGACATCTTTTGCAATTTAACAAGTTTCATTATAGTATGGCAGATTGTACTATCCCCTTAATCTAACTTATTAATTGATAACAGTAATGCATACAAATAGATATAATAATATCGACAAGATATTATTCCTATTTCCTTCATACAAAGTACAAGAGAATTTACACCACAATTTGGAGTCAGTATCCAAACCTTTAAATTCATCATGATAAAATATACATTTACAAGACTATGCATTTCAGGCATACTACATGTCGATTGGCATTAAGATCATAAAAGAACATAACTTTTCTTTTTCCAATACAACTCAAGAATGAATCAAAATTCTTTACAAAATATCTAGACATAAATAATCCAATACATCATAAAAGTTTTTGCCTTCTTTTATCAATTACAAAGTCCATCTGCAAAAAATTCTAGCATGGTTCAGTTCACTGAACTGAGCATGATAAGCACTAAGCATTAAAATGAAGTACATTCCACTAATTGCTCCATTAAAACAACTTTTCTTTAATGAAACAATTAATAAGTATCATACAAATAAGCATAAGTAATAACAACCAGAAAAGAAGTACAATAATGAGTCTGAATTCACTTTTAATAAAAGAGGGTAATATAATCAGCAACAACTAAATTATAACATATAGTTTAATTGATCCAATAAATTACTTAAAAAAAACCAGATCTTGTCATCTAATTATTTCATAATTCATTCTGAATTGAAATACATAATTTATCTTTACTATGTAACAAAAAGAGTTACCTTCAGCATAGTACATATTTAGAATGATTCATCCCACAACTTAAACAAAAAGAAGAAGAATCAATTACATAATATCCACCATTCACTAATCATCTGAAAGATAGAAAACAGGTTCAAAAAGTACTCAACTGATTACCCACATAACTACTTCAGTTCAAGGAAACCAATATAAGGATTCAACAATAAAGAGAAAACATCTAAAATAAGAATCCCAAATCAATCCGAGAAGGGATAGAGAATCAAAATAGTCTGCTTGCAAGCCTTAAATAATTCTACATAATAGAAGATATCATCCATAGATCTAAAACCATTCATTCCAAAATAGAGGCAAGACATAAACAAAGATAGTTTCTTACCATGTCCATCTAGGGAAGATTCATAACATGCTAGAGTGCTAAACGAGGAGTCCTTCCAACAACAAAAACCAAATGGAGCATGAATCAGTCAAACAAATCAATCGGTCTAACATGATTATGTTTTCCCTTCAATAAGACAGATTCAACTATTCACTATCAACATCGATACAACATCGACTTAGTACAAAAATAGACTAAACAATCCATAAGGAAGTTTCCATCTCAAAAGAGTGGTTTCCCAATTTTTCCTACAAGAAATAAAGGATAGAAAATATGACCCCAAGAAGTCACATAGGCCTAAGAGAATAATCACTCTACAACCAAGAAGAGAGTCGTGCTATAGAGAAGTTCAATCAAATGAACTTATCTTTACAAAAGTGAAAGGGTATCAAATAGAATAGATCCAATCAAGAATTCATTTATTTTGTATTATCAAATGAATTCCCATTTCTATTTCAAACTCAGAAGTTCTTTTGCTAGTTCCCAAAAGAGAACACAAAACAAAACCCATAGTTTATAGACAACAACACTTCTAGTTTCCCCTAAGAATTCAAACTTTATCGAACAAAAAAATCAATACTAACCTAGTTCATCTATTCCACTTTATTTAAACACAAGTTCGAAGAGAAAAGAGTGCACAATACAGTCCCAAGGCTGAAGAAAAAAATCTTGGACAAAACAAAATACTGTCCACAAGAGAAATCCATACTTTTCTCCTTTTAAAGACCCAGAAATTCATTCAAATGAATCTATAAGAGAGTACTAAAACTCAACACCAGTATTAAGCTGAGTAAGTTTCTATAATACTCATGAGCTCAAAGAAACTGAAATCCCGACTACAAGGTCTTACACATCTCCATACAAAAGAGACATATAATCCATGATTCCAAAGAAGAACAAATTATACGAAACAATCACGAACCAGAGGTAATAAATCCTTCCAAACAAGATTCAGTATACGAGAGTATTCAAATCTTCTCTCTTTTTAAAAAACCTAGAAATCAATTAAAAAGGATCTGAAGAAGAGAGAGTATGAAAACCCAACATGCGTTTAAGTCAAGCAAGATCTCAACCTTACCCTCGAAATTGACTGAAACAGAAATCACAATAAAATGAATTTCACAGCTCCATCTAGTACATGAATATTGAGACAAAGAAGGTATTTTTTAAATCAACTCACATAAGAAGAAGTATGCACACTTCATTACCATAAATTTCAAAAACCATTATCGATTGTTTTAAACGAGCTCTAATTCAAACCGAGTAAGTAACATTACAATATTGAACCAAATACATTTCCATAAAAGGTTCAGCCTCCTTCTAACAAAACAGTCAAGACTTTCAAACTAGACACAGGTTTCAAAGAGCAGAGGAGAGAAGAATATCCTCCCATAATTATACGCCATTACAAGTTCAAAGAAAATGGTACATTTTGGGACAGAAGTATCACAACCATTCCAAACTCAAGATGCATCTAGGAGAAGTTTCCAAAAGAGACTTAATTCAAAACCATTAAATAGAGCTCCTTCCGAGAAGACAGTATCAAATATGAATTCAAACCAACACAAATATTTGAGAACAAATTTAGAACAAAAAAAGCCTTGAATACAAGTTCATAATAAAACACAAAGCTTTGAACACAAGTTTAGAACAACACAAGCCTCGTATACGAGTTCGTTACTAAACAAAAAGCTTAGAATACAAGTTCAGAACCAAACACAATGCTTCAACTACAAGTTCAAAATAGACAAGCCTCAAATACAAGTTCCACATGCATATTACCATTAAACTGGTGTAGAGAGAGAACATCCAAGACTATCATTATCATGTAATGGATCCATATGACCAAGAAAGTAAATAACCAGACAAAACATGCAAACATTTATCTCATGAGAGAAGAATTGTTTTAATGTAACATTTAGAAGAAAGCAAGCAATCTTAATGGGTAGAGCCTATCATGCCTGATAGTGATTCTACCAATTCGAAGGAGACTTCTAGCTGAGCTACCAACTCTTTTTCTCCTCCATGAAAGATCAACAACCAAACATCTTTCTCTCCAATTCCTCATATACTTTCCTTGGATCGAAAATAGACCAGAGAAACCAGAGATAGCCACAAAGTAAAATTCAAATTGCTAGTTCAAAGAACCAGATAGCTCCATGCAGAGGAAAAATTGTAAAGCATGCAATACCAAACAAAGGCAAAAAAAAATTCCTTCCCTTTTTCCAAGATGGTTTGCACACAAAATTCGAGGTGCATTAATGCCATTACTCCCCAATCTCCCGCATATCTCTTCTTACCACCACCTCCTAAAACTAGCAAATGTTATTTCCACTTTAGCATGCATTTCTAATTTTAGTGAAGACTCCACGTTTGCTTCCACTAAGTTTACTTACCTATGCCAAAACTTGCATTACTTCCCATTTATTCAACAAATCAAATCAAATAAATGCCTTTGGAACCCTCACCAAAATGCCATGCAACCCTAGGTCCCTCTCAATAATTTAGTTTAGATTCAATAATTTAGGTTAGTCTAAAAATTAATTACCTTAGGTTAGATCAAATTCACAACCAAATAAAATTAGGTATTAGGTTAAAATAGCCTATCCTTACCTTAGTAATTTCTCCCTTATTCCATTTAGCACAACAACTTAGGTTATGACGCCATCCCAAAAAAATAGAATATGAAGCTCAGGTTAGATTGTAACTCAAATAAGTAGACATAGCTAGGAAGTAGGTGCATTTACCTTAGTTTAGAGTACCATTAGGATAATCCCTTAGGTTTAGGATTTAGATTCCCTTCATAGTCGTGAAGCAGGATTCAGTTTTCTTATGCCATAAAATGTCCTAAAGAGATCAAAGCACAAACTCACAACCGAATGAAGGAACGTTCCTACAAGACCAAATAATCATTCTAGTAAGGAGATTTAAAACATTCCTTGGATCACTTGAATTGATCCAAGGATGAGTCAGTTAAAAGAGATAAGTTTGCAACCCTCAAAACCAGATTACAACTCACCTATTAGTAGTGAAAATGGATTCTTGCAAGCCATATCATTTCAGTCTAATGAATCCAAGAGCAAAAATGATTTATCCATAACAAGCATGATTTTCAACAATCAAGGGAACACACCTCATTCAAGAAAATCACAAGTCAACACTTGAAATGCAAAAGAGAAATATAAAAGTTTGTCAAAGGTGTTACATACTTCCCTCCTAAAAAGAATCATCGTCCCGATGATTATCTTATCATGACCATTACATTAAGGATAATCAATTTATTCACTTTCTTAACATATGTTTGCAACAATATCAAAATTTAAAGTTCCAGAAATCAACATTCACATATTTTTTTATTTAAAAATAAATAGTTATCAACCCAAAACTGGCAGACTTAATGACATATAAAGATAAAATGACAAATTTTTATTAGTCATCATAGTCAATTATGTTCAAATAAATATGGAAAAGTAGTTTTCATATCTTCCAGATTTTCCTAGGTTGTACTTTCTTCATTAAAATGGTCCCACTGGACCTTACATTAACTTATTTCATGATTTCTTAAATGCAACTGGCGAGTTTCCAACACTTGAATTTGTCAAAGTGCTCTTATGCAGTTTTGGTGAACACTGCGAGATTGTCAAGATATATAAGAATCACCTTGTTGATCATTGTTCCAAATGTGGAGTCCATGGCCCTTTGAAAGGTAGCCCCAACATTCATGAGTCCAAAAGGCATTTTTGCATAAGCTAAATTTCCCCATTTACTCATGAACGTCATCTTATGTTGATCCATTTCTTCAAGCCATATTTCATTATAGCCCAAAAAACCATCCAGTAGAGAAAAAATCTCTGAGCCTACGACTGTTTGTATTATTTGTTCCATAGAGGGAAAGGGGTAGTGATCCTTTAGGGAGGCCCTATTTAGATCCTTGAAATCCACACAGAGCCTGATTTTTCCATTCTTCTTTCTTACCGGAACTAAGTTGGAGACCAATGTCGTATGCTTAATTGGGAAGATTATGTGAGCTTCTAGTATTTTTCTCAACTCCTCAGCCATGCTGGATTCTATTTTTGGGTTCACAGGCCTTTATTTTGGACTTACAGGCTTAGTCCCTTCTTCGAGGTTGATGGTGTGTTAGATGATATCCTTATTTTATCCATCCAAGTCATCATATGTCTAAGCCATCACCTTATCATACTTATGGCATAGAGCTATGAGCCTCTCTCTTTCTTTTTGAGTCACCGATCTCCTAAATTTTTGTCCTCTCTCCCTAGTTACTTCTAGTTCGACATAGTCCTCCTTTATTACTACAAACTTCCTTTAATCAGAGCTAGCATTGTTTGAGTCAAAGAGAATCTCTATGGTTATTAAACCCTTTGGGAGTTTGTTTATCTTCAATTAGATAATCTGATATTCATATGGTTCCTCAATCTTGGGTTGGAGTTGGTTCATGAATTGATCATACTCTTGAAGGAAGTGTATAATTTGTCGGTTGCTACTAAAGACCTGCCAATGGTCGAAGTTAGTAGGGATAGAAGGACGAATGATCAGCTTTACGGTATTCTCATTTTCTATCAAATCATGAATTGGGTCGAACTACAACCTAATCAAGGACATCTTATCAGCCTCTTTATTTTGATCATGAGGAATCAATTTGATGTTGAAGTCTTCAAAATCATCTATAAGATCCCATACTTGGTGCTAATAGGATCTCATCCTAGAATTATTTGTGGCAGTATTATTTCTTACTTGTGTTACTACCAATTTTGAGTCGCTCAATACTTTCAACTATTTGATGCCTTATTTTTGAGCCGTGGTTAAGCCATGCACCAAGGCCTCATATTCTGGCTCATTATTGGTACAAGAGAATTGGAAACGGAATTACTGAAGTATATTTCTTCCACTTGGGGATAATAAACACACTCCAGCTCCTAATTCATTCTTGCTTTTGACCCCATCAAAATATAGAATCCATATCTGGGACTCCTTGGAGGGATTTCCTTTCTTTTTATCATATTATTTTTCCACCTTATGGATCACGGAGTCCTTGTCAAAAATTATATAAGTTCCCAAACCAATGGAGTTGAATTTCCTGAAAGGATCACCTAGGGGAAGGTTTGCTAAATGACCATAGCATTTAATAGTTCATCCAATAGTCTTTTTAGCCACATAGATTCTCTTAAAACTTCTATAGCACTTCTATATTCTACTTCATTAGAATAGATAGAAATTGTTGGTTGCTTCTTGCTACTCCAAGTGATGAAACCTACACTCAACTTGAAAACATATCCAAAAGTATACTTTCTATCTTCAGTATCACCAGCATGGTTAGAATCACAATTTCCAAATAATTGTTCACCATTAGAAGAGGAATAAAATATACAATAGTTAATTATTGCTTTAACATATTTCAATATTAGTTTTTCCATTTTCCAATGATCCTACATAAATATTGAAACAAATCCTACTACATATGAGATATCAGGTCTAGTAATAGTCAAATAAGTTAGTTTTGAAACTAGCTATCTATACATAGTAAGATCAAATTTAGCATAAGTAGGTTTAGGATCTAATTTGACACCAATATAATAGGGATGGAAACAGGTTTACAATCACTCATGTTAAATATTCTAAGTAAATTCACAACATACTGAGATTGACATGCAAAAATATATTTATGATCTTGAAATATAACCTGTTGGAGAAAAAAAATTTCGGGTGGAAAAACTTGTGGATTTCTTACCAATGCTCTGGGAATCTAAGTCCCTCTACTTAATCGATGTAGCTTCCGTATATGCATGCATGGGAAAATGTGGATTTCTGTTGTGGCCTTTCGACTGGGGATCCAACAAGGGCACTCCACTGACCCTGCGGCAAAGCTAGCAATCTATTACTCGAGAGGAATTTGTATGAAGTGCATGAAAGGGGAGTGAGAGAATAAGTAGGAGAACTAATGCTACAGGTAGAAAATTAGATTCCTACACACACACACTAGTTAGAAACTTCAACACATGCATTTATCGAAAGAAACAACTCTGCGAATAGAAACAAGACCAAACAGAATTCAATGATCACCAAGTATCAAGAAAACCCTTAGTCAAAGAAAGCTAGAGACTCCTTCTTCTTGTATTGATTGCTCAAATAAAAGCTGTACATAATGTGGGAATGGAGAAAATTTAGAAAAGGGGGAAATGGAAGAAAATGGCTCTCCTTTGCTTTCTCTAGGTACAATGTGTTGGTACCCAAATTTATTCCCCTTTTCAGTCTGAGCAGCAGAAATATGGAATGAAGCTTGAGGGCAGATAGATCTTGATATATGTCATTTTGTAGCCGGGGATGTGATCTAACTGGCACTAATATTTGTGGAGATATGGATGGCACTTTGAAAGGATTTGATCTAACCCTCACTATTTTAGGTTGTGCCTTTCAACCAAGGTAAGAGAACCTATATTGCAGCCTCTTTTTTGTGAAGGAGGTGGAGATATCCTTATACTGTGTATATTATATGGAGATGGCCTTGGGAAAACATGATCAATTTTACATTATTCAAACTCAATAGAGCTGTCACTACTAAATGATGGAAATTCTTTCAAGACAAGGCTGAGGCTGCTGAAGACATTCTATGATCCTGATTTACTTTGTGCATTTTTGTAGATAGGTTAGATTATTTTGTTGACACATAATGCAATGCAGGGGTAATGGGTAGGATTAGTTATTCAGATGATTTTTTGGTGGGGTATTAACAAGAAAAACTTGGATATATCAAATCTTTGACAACCTCTACAATACTTGAACAACTATTAGATAAAATGCTTCAAATAATCAAGATGTTCTTTCAACCAGAAGATGCATAAATGGAAGCCCAGGTTGCACTCTTCACACAATATTTGAGAACTCACCACAAAAGATTAAAGTAAATAACTCAATTAAACACAAAAATCCTTGATCAAACCACACCTAATGTACCCCCAAAGGCTTACAAGCAATCACAATCAACAAACGAAGGTGGAGTGATTTTAAAATACTTATTTTCAATGCCATATGAAAGCTCTTTTGAAAAACAAAACTGCAAGTGCCACTAAAATATCAATAAGGATGAGATTCTGTGTGATTTCTAAAGAATTTCAATGCAAGATTGCAACAAGAACAATGAAAAATATTTGTAGGTATTTAAAATGATAACAGACATCATATTGCCAAAAAAAACATAGATTAACTCAAAAGCTTGTTAGATTCATCAACAGGGGAGAGTTTCATGAACAATCTCAGAGCTGTGTGATGGCTATACACTTATAACCAACTCACATACATGAATATCCAACACAAAAGAAATTAACCTAGTCCTTTGGTGGCTTTTTTAGAGAATGAGCTTTCTCTCATAATTTGCTCATGATTTTCAACTTCCCAACCATTTTCATTTCTCCAAAATGCATTATATATCTCTTGCCACATTGAAGCCTTATTTCCCAAGAAAAGAATATGCCAAGGGATTAGGTTTGTTACAAAAAAATTTCATGATTCACTGAGAAATGACATTTAACAAATTTGCAATGAGAGTTGCCAGGTGTTTTAAAAAAACTAAATCATTACAAATATTCAGATCATTATCCTTCTTGGAGGCACGTTTTTCATCATCAAGGCATGCAGATGCCTTTCCTCTCATCATTTCACCTTTTTACCTTTTAAAACTACCTTTGCAACTTTCAAATTTGACATTTCATGTGTTTGGATGGATTAGGGAAACACTTTGTTTCAAAACACCTCAAATTTGCAAATTAATCCCTAAAACAAGTTAAATTGATCCTTGCAGGCACAAAGGACACGAATTCATCAAAAATTCGATTAAGAATGATGAAAAATTCACATCTCCAAGCTTCCTAGAGCAAAAATGGTAGCCAAAAATGAAAATATACAGTTACCCTTGATCTGCTCTTTCTCCTTCCATTTGGGTCCTCCACATGTAAAAATATGATTAGGAATCAATTCGAGCTCACCTTTTGACTTTTTGACATTTTTGGAAAAATGGAAAAAATTGAATTTTTTCTCCACCCCTCCACCCTTGAATTTTGGTGATGACACGTGGAAAATGGTGGGTCCTATTGGGATCACACTTCAATTCTACGCATTTTGACCTTTTTTGGAAATTTGGAAAATTTTCATTTTTTTTCCCGCAGGCCCGCGCTTCTGATTTCTCCCTTGCCATGTGTCGCTCGATGATTCACTCATGGGCTAGAGCTTCAAATTTCCATACTAAGTATTTTTTGTAAAAGGGAAAATTTCCCTTTTGCCTCTGTCGACCTGCTCTGCCTTAACCATGTGTCTCCCTGTGGCTTATTCGTGGGCCCACGGCTCAATTTTTTGCTTTAACTCCTTTTGCTAAAAAGGGAAAAATTCCCCATTTCCTTCCACGGCCCGCACTTACCTCTGACTTTATATGGACACATGTACACCCATGATTGGCCATGGGGCCATGCTCTAAAATTTCACTTTAACCTTTTCTTCCTCTAAAGATAAAAACGTTCAAAAACCTCTGCCATCTGCATCCCCTTTGCCCAAAATTGATGCCACGTGTCCTCCTCTGATTAGAGCGGGGTTGAAACTGATTTTGAAACTTTAGGAAAATAGAGCTAAAAAAATCTAAGACCCCCATCGGCCCACTCCTCCCTTTTTTATTTTTAGGACACGTGTCCACCTGTGATTGGCCACGGGGCGGCGCTCCAAAATTTTACCTTATGTCCTTTTTTGCAAAAAGGGAAACAATGCCCCTTTGCCTTCGCTGGTCTGCTATATGCCTGCTCGGCCACGTGTCCACCACTTGCTTCATTACAGACCCATGGGATTTTCTTCCACTTTTCTCCCCTTCGCCAAAAAGGAAAAATTTTCCTAAGCCTTCCACCGGCCTTCCATTTCGCCCTGGCACAAGAACATGACACATGTCCCTCCATTGGGACCTACAGGATTGTGGGGGAAAATTACGAAATTTTCCAAAGGTAAAAAAAAATTAAGTTTTATAGAAAACCCGTCGATCCTTGTCCAACTAGAAGTGGCCACGTAGGAGGATAATTTTGAGCTTACTTTTGACGGACAAATGACACCCGTACGACCGTAAAAAAATGTAGAATTTTCCATATATGCCCGAATTTGATTTTTTTTGTGGGTGAGGGATTTTTTGCTCAAAAAAAAAGGGGAAATTGATTTCATGCAATTTTTGACCATGGGGATAGATATTTGAGGGCAAATACACATGAAACGAACAAATTCAAGCTCCACATGCCAAAAAAATGGGAAAAACGACCAAGGACCATGGATTTGGAAAAAGTAGGGCACAAAATATGGTAAATTTGGGTGTTTCTTTACAAATGAGGCATGTCAAATGATTTTCAAATGGACTAAGGCATGGGAACAGAGGCAACAACTTCATTTCACCCATTAAAATTGTAGAAAACATTTCAGGAGATGCAGAGTGAAAGGAAAATTAGGGAAAAATAATAGAGGATCAAAATGGATAGCAACATCAGCTCCTGCTCGGGGATGGGCACTCCCAATGAGTGCCACAAGAAAAATAAGTAGACCAAGTGCCAAAATAATCCATTGGGCAAAGGATTCATGAGCCAAAACCACCAAAAACTAGCTGAGAACCCAACAAAAATGGCTACCACACACCAAGTAAAACCAAAAACTGACAAAACACCAAAAAAAGAGTGAAAAAAACAAACACTGTACACTGTACAAGTGGTGCATACCTCAAATTTTGGGATTAATCCAAGAAATTCTTTAGATTCCTACCATTAACAAGTAGTTCAAGCAATTCCCCATCTAAATCTTTGAGAAAAAAGATATTCTCATCAATCTTGATATCAATGGAGTAAGGGCCCATCCATAATGCATCAAATTTTCCATGTTTTCCCTTATCTTCATTTCTACTATCCCACAATAAAACCAGATCTCTAATATTGAAGGCCCTAGGAGTGACCTTCTTGTCAAACAATCTTTTCAACTTCTCTCTAAATCTGACATGCCTCTGGTGGGATGCTCTTCTCTCTTCATCTAGCTCCATAATTTGATTGATCCTTGCTTCATATGGACTGACCTCTTGATCCTCAAGTTGTTGAACAAACTGAAATGAAGATAACTACAGATGTAAGGGTAATAGAGCTTGGGTTCCATACACTAATTCAAATGGGCTCTTACAAGTAGCTCTCTTGGCAATGATTCTATCAACCGAAACTACAAATTTCAGCTGTTCACCCCATTTTCTCTTGTTCAAATCCAAGGTCCTCCTAATGATCTTTAAAAAATTCTTATTGCTGGACTCAGCTTGTACATTTCCTTGGGGATTATAGTTTGAAGAATAAGTCAGATTGGTTCCATACTCCTTACACATTGCCATAAAGGTTTAGCTCTGAAACACATGGCATTATCAACAATAATCTTGAGTGGCACACCAAATCTGTATATGATATTATTCAACAAGAAGTCCATAACAACTTGGTGTGTTTCTTTCTTGGTGGGGATTGCCTCTACCCAATTTGTAAAATAATTAGTGGCTACAAGATTCCACTTATGGCTAGCACTAAAGGATTTGAAATCTCACTAATGAAGTCCATTCCCCACTATTTGAAAGGAGCTTCAATTGATATAAGCTACAAAGGAAGAGAGCCTGAAGATTTCATTCTTCTAGAGAAATGCTGACAGCTTTCACATCTTCTAATCAGCATGGTTACATCTTTGAAGAGAGTAGGCCACCAATAAATAGCTCTCAAAAATTTATGTGCTGTAACCCTTCTAGTAAAGTGTCCTCCACAAACTCCCCTATGGAAATCAACAACTACTTTAGGAGCTTCATCTTCAGTTACACACTTCAAGAGGACACCTTTAGGGTTCTTCCAAGCCAACCCAAAGTTAGTGATTATGTATTTTTGAGAGGCCAGCTTGAGGGATATTTTCTGATTTTTATTTAAATGATTAGGAAAGCATAGGTGTCTGAGGTAAAATATTATAACCTTGTACCATTCCAAACTTACCAATTTCCCAAGAACGTCTTCCCTTTCTTCCTCTACTTCATTCACTTCCACAGTCTGCAAGTTGCTCTTAGCCATGAGCTTAACAAGACCCAAACCTCTTACCAACTTTTTGGTTTAGATGTCAATATCATACTCCTACAGTTTATTCACCCATCTACATATTTTACTTGAGATCTTCGTCTCTGATAAGATGTCTTTTACCATGGTGTGGGGAACATAAGCAACAACTTTTGAACTTAAAATATAAGGCCTGATAACCTTTGTTGCTTTCACCAAGGCAAATGCTTGTTTTTCCATGGTTGTGTACTTTAACTCAACAACTTGTAAAGCCTTACTAAAGAAGGGAATAGGCCTCTCGGCCCCATCTTCATCCTTTAGGAGAAAAATAGATGCAATAGTATTTTTAGAAGCAAAGGAGAATATTTGGAAAGGCTTCCTGTAATTAGGAGCTGCCAAGACATGTGTATGTTTAAGTGCTTCCTTGATCCCTTCAAAATCCTGAATAATAGTCTCCTCCCATTTGATAACTTGATTTTTCTTTAATATGCATGTGATAGAAAGAGTCAACTCAGCAAAATTGGACACAAACCTTCAAATGGAATTGATCTACCCAAAGAAAGATTGGATGCCCTTCTTTGTTCTTGGAATTGGCACCTTGCTAATTGCTTCTATTCTCTCCAGATCAATCATGACACCAGCCTTTGAAACAATATGACCAAGAAGCTTGAATTTTTTCACCCCAAAGTGACACTTCTTTGGATTGAGAGAGATTCCAAATTCTCTACACTTGATCAACATTCTTTCCAAATGCTACAAGTGATATTTTCTACTCTTTGAAAACATAGTCACATCATCCTGATAAACTGTAATGAAGTCATTTATATAACCAGCAAAAGCAACATCCATTGCTCTTTGAAAGGTAGCTCTAGCATTCATGAGACCAAAAGGCATTCTCACATAAATATATGTTCCCCAAGGAGTGGTAAAGGCATTTTTAAATCTTTCTGACTCCTTAACAACAACCTGATTGTAGCCAGAGAAACCATCCAAGGTGGACAACAATTCAGATCCAGTCACTAAGTGCACATGTTCTCCATGTTTGGAAAAGGATAATTGTCTTTTAATGAAGCTCTATTCAAATTTTTGAATTCTACACAAAGTCTGATATCTCCATTCTTCTTTCTGACTGGCACAAGGTTTGCAATCCAAGACGAATACCTTATGGGCTGAATAATCCCTCCCTCCTTCAGTTTCTTTAATTCATCTTGCATTTTCATGGAGAGGAGTGGATTAATTGGCCTTTGCTTCTTTCTGAATGGTTTGGCATTTGTTTCAAGAGGGATCTCATGCTGAAATAAGTCTTCTTTATATGCTTTCAGCTCTGAATATGACCAGGCAAGGTAGTCTTGATATTGTTTCAACAATTGAAGATAAGACTGTTTTTCTTCCTTGTTTAAACTACTACCCAACCAAACTTTTATTGGTTTTTCCTTTGTTCCCAAGTCATGCTCTTCCACATCCCTTGAGGTAGACATGTTTCTATTGATGATGCAATCAAAATTGTTGAAATTTGACTCGAGTAACAAGACCTCTAGGAATGGTGTTAGTTTTCAATTGGATAATATCTTTTCCAAACAAAGTCTCTCTTCCTTAATTCATACACACCATTGGTTCCGAATCAATATGCTGATCCATAAACTCACCTTGATTTTGTAAGAACCTTTTCACTTGAGCATCATCATCAAACACTTTCCAATGTTTGATGTTGTCAGGAACAACTAGCCTAGTTAACACTTCAACATTTTTCTCACAATAAGGTGAAATAGTGCAATATCCAAATCTTGACCCCATCACTACCAAATTGTTAGAAACAACATTCAAACTTGTATCATGGTGCACGATATTGAAGGAATCAAACATCTCAATTAGATCCCAAACTACATGCTTATACTGCTTCATCCACTGATTTTTGTAGCATATAGTTTTCTTATTTGTTTGATAACTAGCTCTGAATCTCCCTTTGTAATGATGTCCTTGACAGCATACTTCATACCCAACAACAAGGCTTCATACTCAATAATGTTGTTAGTACATTCAAAATTAATCTTGAAGGAAAAAACAAATTATTTCAAGCTAGGAGAAATCAAAATTACACCAACACCATTTCCAAATTTGGAGCAAGCTCCATCAAATAGCGAGGTCCAAGGAGAACATAATTTCTTAAGGAACTTTGAATGATCCATTTCATGTTATTTTCCATCATCAAAACTAATAAAATTATCAGCATCAACATCAGCAAATAATACTTCATAAGAAGCATTGTTTGGGTCCTCAATTAGATGCAACATTTTATTTTCTCCATAGAATTTGACAAGGCTGCCCTCAATGGGAATGGTGGCAAAAGACATATCCATTTGGACACTCCCTCCAACACTTGCATCCCACTTTCTTGACAATAACATACCCCATTTTATAGGGCAATCAATAATTACAACATCTAATTTTAAATTCCTCTCAGGATAAGATGTAAGCTGCACTACCAAACCCTTCACACAACCAACAACTGACACTTCTCTTGAGTCCATGGCAGTACATTTTCCATAGGCTTCTATCACTTTGATATCCAACTCATTCATGACTTCTAGAGGCATGACATTACATGTTGCACTGGAATCAAACATACAATTGTGAAGTATCCTATCCTTTATGATCAAAGTTGTGAAGAATGGATCAACATTCAATTGGGAATCAACCAAAGATATCCTCAAATATAACTCAGGTGTCTCTCCAAGATCCTCTACTGTTGGTGGTGTTTCAAGGTGAATAATGATTTGAGGAGGAATCTCAACAACATTTACATTTCTTCTTGGAGTAATCTTCTCTTCTTTCAACCCTAAGTACTCAAATGATCTCTTCTTATGCTCAAGAATTCTATGCAACTCAATAATTGGAACACTCACTTTAATTTGGATCAATACTTGGGCTATGTCATAGGGAACACTCTTTGGCAAAGCAGCATTGTAAAGGAGACAAGAAGATTCATTAGATGGCAATGGATTCTTGGAATCTTGGGCATGAGGAGAAGTGTAATTTTTTTTGGGACAATAAAAATTTTGGCAAGTGCTTCTCTCCTAGAAGCTTCTTTGGGAATGCTTGTGAGAAAGGGTGTTCTAGGTCTGGCTTGAGGCCCAACTCCTTTAATAACTTTGCTTCTAGTTTTATAGTCTTTCTCTTAAGCTACAAAAACACTCATCAACAATTGTTTATCTTCCTTCGAAGGAATACCACCATCATACTTCATAATTATCAAAGCTCTTAAGTATTCAAAGTCATTGTTAGGAATTTCAAAAGCTTGCACTACATCAACTTCAAGAGTATGAGGGGGAAGAAAGACTTGTACCCATTTGATGCAATCCCAAAAAGTTGTAGTAGTCCTTGCACTTATCACTTCAGTAGATGTTTCTCCTCCTTGTGAGCTTGAAGGACAACCCACCATGCAAACATCATCATCAGTACCATCATCATTATTAGCTTCACCTTCTTTCTGGTCAACTTCACATGGAGGATGGGGCAGAAGACGCCTATCACACCAATCAATATCAGCAACTTATTCAACAACAACAACCCTAGCAATTAGGGGATCAGATAACAGTCTTCCTTCACATGCTTGAGGATGTCTATTTACAGACCCCATGGGTCCTTTCCCTCTATTATCTACCCTTTGATCACCTCTAGGATGATTGGAAAATATGTCATGGTTTTGTGCTCTTGGATGACCTTGTGAAGTCTTCCCAATTCCCTTCTCAGCTTGTGCCAACTTATATGAGATTTCTTTGACAACCCCTGCCAAAGTTTTCACAACCTCCTCTAAATCAGTACCCTTGCTAGCTTTAGGTTTTTCAGGGTTTATCAACTTTACACCATCTCTATTGAGAGGTTTCCCAATTAATTTTATATTGTTTTCAATTTGAAGTGCCATGGTGAAAGCTTGTCTTATATTGGTAGGGTTCTCATCTCTTAGGTAACAGGCTGCCTTTTTGTCAAATGCATCTACATATTTGATTAAACAAGACTCATCACAAGGCCTTAGACTAATAGGAAGCCTTCTCAAAAAAAATTTAAACCTTGTGTTAAAGTCATGGACTGATTCATTGGGGTTCTTCTTGATATTCTCAAACTCAGACAAGAGAAATCTAGGATCAGTCTTGTCACCATATTGTAACCTAAATGAATTCTTCATTTCAGTCCAAGAATCAATTGAAATGTCAAGCAGTGCCTTATACCAATCCCTAGCATCCTCTTCTATTGTATGAATGAAAAATTTAACATACACATCTTCAAACTCTATCTCAAAATATTCCATCATGTTAACAAAAAGTTTGAGATGCCGATCACTAGTTATTACATTGTTACCTTGGAATTTTGGCAAGCTATTTTTGACATCTTGTGGGATAGCATTTGGGTAACCATCCATTCCTCTAAAGTCTATATGACCAAAGGTATTAACAAAAAATGGAGGTCTAGGCTGAGCCATATTGCTTGGTGGATGTGATATTGGGGGTGACACATGTTGATGAGGAGTGCAAGGTATTTGGGGCTCAAGAATGTGATTCACAAGATTGGTATTCTCTAAGTGCTGATTTTCTTGGAAAGTCTTATTTAAATTGAAACACCAAGGTGAAAATTGAAGAAGAAACTTACCAGGTACAACATAAGGACCTTCACATACAAGAGGATTTCTTGAATCAGAATCAAGAAGAGTGATAATCCTCTACCAAAGGCTGATCTATCTCACCAATGGATATATATTTACCTGACGTCTGACCTTTAACAACCTTCAAAACTCTTCTCCCTTCCAACTCTGATTTTCTTGAATCTGTAAACAATTTCTTAGCAGAGTATCTAATGAAGAGAGATCTTATTCCTTCCATTTTTGTAGAGATTAGCAACACCAGAGAAAATGACAAAAATGTTAAGACACTGGTACTTATCAAGATCAGAACAACATGGAGTCGCCACTAAGAAATTTTACCCTAGTTGTGCAAATGCACTAAAATACTCTGTCAAACACCTATCAACACTAAAAATCTTGCCAAAATTTATACATCAGACCTTCCTTTCTTTGAATTTATCAATCAAAAATGCAAATGAAGTGCAACAACTTCTAGGAACTGACAAAATTGCAGGCAGAACCTATATCTTCAGTCAATCCTTAAAAATTTGATTATAAAATGATGCTTCAACAATGTATTTGCATACAGAATTTACAAGGGACTTTACCAGGGTTTGATATGCATTCAAATATCTCAAATATGTATGCATATGGATCATATTGAACTAAAAGAATATCAAACTTAGAACTCTACTCTTCATTCCAATCTCATAAATCTAATCAAAAGATGATACTTAGATTTTGTAATTGCACATAAATCACACAAGAAGTATTACCAAGGATTTGAAATGCTGAAATATTGAATAATGTCCCCAACAACGGTGCCATTAAGTGTTGTTAACAGGCTAAATAGACATGGAATGGAAAATGAATCAACAAATCAATCTCAGCAGTGTAAATTATTTCCCAGGATTTCAAAACAAGTTCCCCGGCAACAACGCCATTTGGTGTTGGTACCTGTTATCCAAAATTCACCCCCCAGGGTAATTTTGATAACATGCATCAGAATATCCAAATCCCAAGAAAATTGATTGATTCAGAGAAAAAATTAGGTTTCTAGGGTCCCTTCAGGAATTTTCTGACTCCCCAGGCCGAAGAAGGAAGGAGCAAGCTCTGAAAATGTGAAAAAGTTGCAGAAAGGCAAATAGGTTGATCCAGGGAAAAAGTGTAAAAATTGGCTAAGTCCTGATCAAGGGAGCAACTGGGACATTTGGGACGTCAAGGCACGGATCGGCCGAAAAGCCTCCAGGCGGCCCAAATTGCATTTGGGACAATCGGGCCAGAAGTACGCGGCAGGCGTGAAAAGCCGATCCGGCCGAAGGAAGAAGAAAAATTGGCTAAGTGTTGCTCAGGACGTTTGGGCCAAAAAGGCCCGAACCGGCCGAGTCGGCCGAAATGAGCACAGGCAGTCAAAAATGATTGGGACAAGCAGGCCAAAAAGGCATGAACCGGCTGAACCGGGCGAAAAAGGGCCAAGCAGTCCGAAACAAACTGGGACATTTGGGACAAATGGACGCGAACCGGCAGGTTCGCCCGAAATCAGCACAAGGAGCACTGTGCCATCTGGGCCAAATAGACGTGAAGGGCAAAAGGCGAAAGAGCTGGCAGGGCCGAGAACCAATAAAATCATGCCACGTGTCACAAGGAGAAAGGTCAAAAAAGTTAAAGGGCAAGTTTTCGAGCACCGATCCGAACCTATGGGATAGTGCCACGTGTCCCAACTAGGGCCCACAGAAATTTCAAAGCAAAGCCCGTCGAAAAGTAGAGAAGAGAGAATTATTCAGCGAATCAGAGCATGCCATGTGGCGTCCAGGTGGCAATGCATGGGAAAATATTTCAAAATCCGTTTTCGTCTGTTCCGTGCCCTAAATCTTCAGATCGACATATCTTTCGATCCAGAGCTCGGATTTGCACGTTCTTTATATCAACGGAAAGCTCATGAAATTATCTACATGATTTTGGGGTTATTCTTGAATTTTGGTGTAGTCTGGCGGGAGAAAATTGAGAAATTCCTCTGGCATGAAATAACAAGTAGAAGTAATGCTTCAACAAACAACTTTAATGCAGCAGACAGTTCGCCGCTTCTGTTAGGCAGCCCGCTGTTTTGCCAGGATCCGCCGCTTCTGCCATGATGGACGAATTGAATGCAGCCTAGAGATGGTTGGGGGTAGATTTGGCTTTCCCTCCTCTCTTTCCTCTCTCATTTTCTTTCTATATATTGTAAAGAGGAGCTTCTTTTCAAGGTGGAACATTTTTTCTGTTTTGCCTCTCCCTTTTTTTCCTCAGGTGAATTTGTGGAGTTCGAACCTCTCATTTGAACTCTAATACTATTCTTCCTCTTAGCATTCTGCAGTGTATTGTATCAATCTTTGGACCAAGTAATACATGTCTGTGGATGATTCTCAACCCTCTCTATGTTCATCTTGCATCCTCCTGGTCTTTTACTGCAGTTTTTGTCATTTGTGCATGATCTTGTATCACATTCAAGTGGTCTGTGTTTATTGGCAAAATAAGTGTTCTTCATTCCTCGGTGCATCACCTCCATTAGTTTAGATTTATTTTTACGCATTTTCTTACCTTGTCTCCTTGGCAGATTAGATTAGGTTTTAAAAAAGGAAAACCCTCTGTATATTTCGTGTGCATCTGAATAGAGGAATAGGAACCAACCTTCTCTGGAGATTCCTTTCTCACTCTTCAAGTCCCACACTTGGAGAAAGGATTCAATGTTATGCAATCACACTGGATGTTAGTATGATCAACCTAGAAATCTGATCAACCTCCAGGGTTGCTGTGATTTTGCATCTAACAGTTTTGGCACACCCGGTGGGGATCTAGAGGTCTCATTTTTCTATTCCAGCAAAGTTGATATGCATCTGCTGCAATTTTCTTTCTTAAAAGGAGCTATTATTTGCATATCTGGCGACTCCAAAAGGAAGAATCAACTAATTTCAGCAGTACAGGCCTAAAAGCTTATGAGAAGAATCACAAGGTCAAGAGTTGGAGAAGAAGAAGTGCCGTTTGAATATCTGCAATTATCTCCAGGAAGAAGGCAAAGAGGAAGAAGGATTCAGAGGTCTCCATCTCCACCAAACAGAACTCTCTCAACTCCTCCACCTGACAGGCCTTTCTTTTAATATATAAGGGTTTTAAGACCAATCAGAATGGAGAAACCAGTAAACCCTTATGTCAACTTCACAAGCAGCAGCCCACTTGCTCTCAATGCACAAAATCCAATCCTAGTTGCAGCACTAAAGAACATTCCATACTTTACTATAGAAAATCAGACCACTCCTGGTGATCATGTCAAGGATATTGCTAACATTTGTGCAATCCATGAGATTAACAAGATGCAAGTAGCTGTCAAATTGCTGGCATCTTCATTCAAAGGGAAGGCATTGCAGTGGTTTAGGAGCCTTGAAGCTGCTTCTATCACGAACTGGAATCCGCTGTGTATTGCACTTCACAATCAATTTGGAGAGAGGGGAGACAACTTGTCTCTTTTGGAGCAGCTGACAACCATCAAAAGAGCTTCCAATGAGCAGCTAACTGACTTCAACTTAAAATTTCAAAGATCTTGGGATAGAATTCTAGTAGCAGTCAGACCAACAGCAGAAGGTGCTTTTCTATACTACCTTAAATCTTTAAATTCTGATATTTCTATGTTGATTCAATCCATGGGAGGCACAACTATCCCTGCTGCTTATAATATTGCCATTAGAGCTGAAAATTGTCTGATTCAAGCTGGCAAGCTAGCTCCTAGGCCTCTAATGCCATTATATCCAAGTTTAGAGAGCCCAAGTACTAGTCAGGAACCTGTCTTAGCTCCTTCTCCCACTCCTAGAAGTCAGAGTTCAAATGAAGCTTCCACTTCATCTCCAAGTGCCCCAAATGAGCTTCAAGAAGTCATGAAGCAACTGCAAAATTTAGGTAATGAGTTAGTCACACTCAAGAGACAACAAGCTCAAGGTTTTAGACCTTCGTATCAACCTCAAGCTCAACCTAATAGGCAGCCATACCAGCCTCAAAGACCACCTAATCCAGCCACAAATATGAATCAAACAAGGCCTCCTGTCAATAGACCTTTCCAGCCCTATAATCCAAATGCCATTATCTGCCTCTAAGGCATTAGTACCAGCACAAAACAACATTGCCCAGGAGTATGATTGGTGTTTTCCATGTAATAAACCCCATAACCAATCCATGTGCTACAATGGTACTTTAACTCAAGCTTTAATGGTAACAACTACTGGTGTGGAGGGTGAAAGCAATCAAGAAAACGGCCAACAACAAGAAACATTCCTAGCAGCAATCTACCCCAAATGACACCACATTGGTAAATTGGCAGGCAGAGGATTTCTGTGGTATGAATCAGGCAGTCTCTCAAGGTGTTGCAGCCAACACAAGGTCAAAAAGGAGAAATTTGGGTGAAGAACAGCCATTAGCCCCACCCAATCCACAACCTTCCACAGCTCCCCAAATGATTGGCAAGCAAAACCCAGTTTCAAATGCACAAGGGCAGCCAAGAACAGCCCCTAAGCCAACTCAAATGCCAGCTGTTGCTGCCCACATACAAGGAATAAATGTGCAAAACAAAGGACAGCAGAGAGATCCTTCATCACCATTCAGTATCATTGATCAGATGAAGAAGACAAACGTCAATATATCTATGTGGGAATCCCTATCCATCCCAGGCCAAAAAGATCTGCTGCAAGCTGCTATGAAGGACTGGCCAACTTCGAATCAACAGGTTCAGAGGCAAGACAAAGTGCTTACAAATGCTACCCAGCCTAAGGGGAATCATGGAGCACAACAAGGTAAAATGTTGAAGCCCCCCCCTTTTTATGTTTCGCTAATCATTGGAAATCAGCTAGTGCATAATTGCATGATAGACTTCGGGGCAAGTAGCTCAGTAATGCCTAAACAGATAGCTGATCAGTTAGGGCTCCAGTATGAAATAACATCTAAGGGAGTAGTGCAGCTGGATGGAACAGCTATAGCAACAGTTGGAGTGATTAGAAATTTGAGTCTTACCTTGCATGCATGCCCAAATGTTGTTGTCTTATAAGATGTATCAGTCATAGACCTTCCACCACTCTTTGCCCTATACTTGTCAAGGGACTTCACAGCCAAGATTGGGGGATATTTGTCTGCCGATTGGTCTCACATGCTATTCAGAACAAGATATGGAACCAAGGCCACAATCAGATCTGAGCCCATTGCAAACTTTCACATTGAGCCCTACACCCCAAGTCAGATCAATGCCAACTGTTCAGTGTTTGATCAAAAAGATTATCCAAGTACTGATGAAGCTGACACTAAGGTTGGGAGCATCCCAGATTTGACTCTTGATTAATGGGCAGGCAAGGTGCATGCTTTTGATCCCTACCAAGAAATAGAAGAATCTGAGCTGGGGGTCTATTGTCTACATGAAGAAAGTCAACCTATTCCTAGCATCACCAAGCCAAACTACAAGGATGACAATGAGGTATGGCAGCTGTTTTTTGATGGATTGAGGAGTAGACAAGGCGCAGGAGGTGGAGCCATGCTTGTTTCACCTCAAGGAATAAAGCATTATTCAGATTTTAGATTTCAATTTGCATGCTCCAATAACACTGCTGAATATGAAGCCTTGGTGCAAGGGATGCATTGGGCAATCAAAGAGAAAAATAAAGAACTTGCAAGTTTTTGGGGACAGTGAGCTAATTGTAAATCAGGTCAAGGGACAACATGCTGCCAAAAATGATCTACTCAGATGCTACAAGAACAGGGTGTGGGACCTCATGGAGGATTTTGAGGGTTTCGGCATCAAGGCCATTCCTAGGAAAGAGAATCAAGCTACTGACAGGCTTGCAGCAGTAGGGGCAGCCTTTGACATTGTAGAAAACATTCAACAAGACAAGGTACAGCCAAATATCCACGTGATTGTGAGGCCTTCAGTGCCGGATAACGATGTCAATTGGCAAGTATTTGAGAATGACCAGCAAATCATCCACTTCTTGCAAGAAGAAGCTGAGTTCTCAGCTAAGAATCAAGAGAAGTTGGAACAGCAATATGGTGACCAGGTGATACAGCTGAGAACTGACAAGCTGCCCAAGGGACTTATCACCTTGGAGTCCATTTTTAACCCCAATGATCAGTTTAGAAAGGAGAAAGAAAACATTCAGGTCAAGAGGGAAGATTCGGTATCCATCTTGGTAGAAGAGAACAAGCCATTGCAAATTGGAAAAATGACAACTGAGCAAGAAAGGTATGAATTCATACAGCTTTGTCAAGAATTCCCTGACGTGTTTGCTTGGAGCTATGAAGACTTGAAAGGTTTCAATCCCAACTTAGCTCAGCATACCATCGAGTTGGATCCAAATACTAAGCCTGTCAGGCAGAAACAAAGACCAGTCAATCCACACATGGAGCCTCTCATGAGGAAAGAACTGGACAAGCTGATTGAGTCAGCAATTATATTCCCTATCAAGCACTCAAGCTGGGTTGGGAACTTGGTTCCGGTTAGGAAGAAGAGCGGAGAAATCAATTTATGTGTGGACTTCCGAGACCTCAATAGGGCATCTCTCAAGGACCATTATCCACTCCCTTCCATGGAGAAAATATTGCAGGTTGTAGCTGGTTTAGAAAGATTTTCACTACTTGATGGATATTCAGGCTTCAATCAAATTATGGTGAAGGAGTAAGACCAGTTCAAGACAACCTTCACAACCAAATGGGGCACGTATGCTTACAAGAAGATGCCATTTGGACTGTCGAACACCGGAGCAACATTCCAGCGAGCTATGGATATGGCATTCAAAGGCTTAATCAATAAGATAGTGCTGATATACCTAGATGATATCACTGTCTTCTCAAAGAATGCTGCAGACCACCTCTTTCACCTCAGGCAAGTGTTTCAGAGGTGTAGAAAGTTCGGAGTGTCTTTGAATCCTAAGAAGTGCATCTCTCTTGCACATGAAGGGAAACTCCTTGGCCATATTGTCTCCAAGGAATGGATTAGCAATTGATCCAGAGAGGGTTGAAGCCATAAGGGCTCTACCATTGCCAAGTCACAAGAAGGCTCTTCAAAGTTTCCTAGGAAGGATAAACTTTGTTTGGAGGTTTTGTCCCAAATTTTGCAGCCCTTGTCAAGCCCATCACCAAAATGTTAAGAAAAAGCATGACTTTCAAATGGACGGCAGAAGGCAAGGAGAGCTTTGAAGCAATCAAAGAAGCCATCTCCTAGGCGCCCCACTCTCATAAACCCAGACTTTTCCAAGGATTTCATCCTCTATGCATTTGGAGGTGATGACACTATTTCTACCATTCTAGTACAACAGAACAAATATAATGATGAACAGTCGATTGCCTTCTTCAGCCAAAGCCTAAATGATTGCGAATTTAGGTACTCTTTTATTGAAAAACATGTGCTTGCAGTAATCAGGAGATTGAAGAAATTCAAGCATTTAGTTTCAAACAACAAGGTCCAGTTGCTGGTCTCACATGCTGGGGTTAAGGACTTCCTCCTCAACAAGGATTTGAATGAGAAAAGGGTAGGATGGATCACCCGTGTCATGGAGTATGACATTGAGATCAAGATCACCAAGCTGGTAAGAGGCAAAGGTTTATGTGAGCAGCTCGCTTCCAAACAACCAGACAACCCAGAAGATGAAGAAGACGTTGTCCTACTATTACAAGATGATCATAAATAGGAAAATGATGATGTGGTCCACTCCCTGTTGGGCTTAGAATATGATACATTTCCTACAGACGGGCATGTGCCCTCTAGAAATGAGCAAAGCAAAAAGAAGACACTTCAGGTTGTAGGCTATTCCATATACCATCATTGATGGAGTTTTGTTCAAGAAGGACGTGAATGGAGTGCTGCTGAGATGCATTAACACAGGTCAGATCCAAAGGGTATTAAAGGATTTTCATGATGGACCAGATGGTGGCCATTTTGCACCAAGAGTGACAGCTCTGAAAATCATGAAGGCTGGTTATTATTGGCCTAAAATATTCAGTGATTGCTATGCATGGATCAAGAGCTGTAAGAATTGTGCATTCTTCACAGGAAAAGAGAGACTTGCAGCCCTCCCATTACATCCAATCTCAGTTGACCAGCCATTCATGCAATGGGGTTTGGACTTCATTGGAGTCATCAATCCCAATTCGAGCCAAGGGCACAAATGGATTTTGACAGCCACAGACTACTTCACCAGATGGACAGAAGCGAGTAGCAATCAAAGAGGCGAATGAGTCTAGCATCTTGGAATTTTACGAAGGAATAACTACCAGATTTGGTGTACCTACTACAATAGTCTCTGATAATGCATTGGCATTCATTGGATCTAAAGTGACTGAGTGGGATGTCAAGAACGGGATTTACATAAGCACTTCATCAAACTATTACCCTCAAGGTAATGGCCAGGCCGAGTCTACAAACAAGAACTTGTTGAAGATCATTAGGAGGACTCTTGATGAGACTCAGAGAGCTTGGCATACCAAACTGAAATCAGCCTTATGAGCTGATAGGATAACTCCCAAAAGATCCACAGGTAACTCTCCATTTAGGCTTGTCTATGGAAGAGAGGCAATCTTGCCCATGTCACTTGAGTTGCCAATGTTGGAACTCATGAAACAACTGGAGTTGCAGAAGTTTGGGCCCATGGAGGTGAGATATGCAGAATTGATGGAGCTGCAAGAAATTAGAGATCAGGCATTCCAAGCAATGGAAAAGGATCAGGCTTTGATCAAGAAGACCTTTGATAGGAAGGCCAAAGATAGATCTTTTCAAGTAGGAGATCTATCATTGAAATGGGATGTGGACAGAGCAAAACCAGGAAGGCATTCAAAATTTGATGCCATTTGGAGTGGCCCATACATGGTCACAAAGTGCAAGAACAACAATGCTTTCTAATTGGCTTCATTGGATGGTGAAGAACTGCAGATTCCAGTAAATGGAATCTATCTCAAGTGTTGCTTCTAGAGGGAGGTTCACTACATCTGTAAATACTAGATTATATTTTCTTTCCTCCAAGTGCTTGTGCACATTGTTTTGCTATAGGTTAGTTTTGTTTTCCCTAAGTGCCTTGGCACAGCTTGCTATCCATGGAGATGTTTAGCATGTCTTTGCTTTCATCAGGTCACATTCCATCTTCCTCCTCACACATTCTGAGTCAGTTTGGATTCTAACAGAATATTTGATGACTCCATGCCCAATGGATTGCTTCAGGCAACTGGTCTTTTCATCTAGCAGGTAGATGATCCCGCCGAGTCGCCAAATTGTTATCCAAAATTCACCCCCCCAGGGTAATTTTGATAACATGCATCAGAAGATCCAAATCCCAAGAAAATTGATTGATTCAGAGAAAAAATCAGGTTTCTAGGGTCCCTTCAGGAAATTTTCTAACTCCCCAGGCCGAAGAAGGAGGGAGCAAGCTCTGAGAAAATGTGAAAAAGTTACAGAAAGGCAAATAGGTTGATCCAGGAAAAAGTGTAAAAATTGGCTAAGTCCTGCTCAAGGGAGCAACTGGGACATTTGGGACGTCAAGGCACGGATCGGCCGAAAATCCTCCAGGCGGCCCAAATTGCATTTGGGACAATCGGGCTAGAAGTACGCGGCGGGCGCGAAAAGCTGATCCGGCCGAAGGAGGAAGAAAAATTCGCTAAGTGTTGCTCAGGATGTTTGGGCCAAAAAGGCCCGAACTGACCGAGTCGGCTGAAATGAGCACAGGCAGTCAAAAATGATTGGGACAAGCAGGCCAAAAAGGCACGAACCGGCCGAACTGGGCGAAAAAGGGCCAAGCAGTCCGAAACAAACTGGGACATTTGGGAAAAATGGACACGAACCGGCCGGTTCGCCCGAAATCAGCACAAGGAGCATTGTGCCATCTGGGCCAAATAGACGCGAAGGGCGTGAAAGAGCCGGCAGGGCCAAGAACTAATAAAATCACACCACGTGTCACAAGGAGAAAGGTCAAAAAAGTCAAAGGGTGAGTTTTCGAGCACCGATCTGAACCTATGGGATAGTGCCACGTGTCCCAGCTAGGGCCCATAGAAATTTCAAAGCAAAGCCCGCCAAAAAGTAGAGAAGAGAGAATTATTCAGCGAATCAGAGCATGCCACGTGGCGTCCAGGTGGCAATGCGCGGGAAAATATTTCAAAATCCGTTTTCACCTGTTTCGTGCCCTAAATCTTCAAATCGACATATCTTTCGATCCAGAGCTCGGATTTGCATGTTCTTTATATCAACGGAAAGCTCATGAAATTCTCTACATGATTCTGGGGTTATTCTTGAATTTTGGTGTAGTCTAGAGGGAGAAAATTGAGAAACGCCTCTGGCACGAAATAACAAGCAGAAGTAATGCTTCAACAAACAACTTTAATGTAGCAGACAGTTCGCCGCTTCTGTTAGGCAGCCCACCATTTTGCCAGGATCCGCCGCTTCTGCCATGATGGACGAATTGAATGTAGCCTAGAGATGGTTGGGGTAGATTTGGCTTTCCCTCCTCTCTTTCCTCTCTCATTTTCTTTCTATATATTGTAAAGAGGAGATTCTTTTCAAGGTGGAACATTTTTTCTGTTTTGCCTCTCCCTTTTTTTCCTCAAGTGAATTTTTGGAGTTCGAACCTCTCATTTGAACTGTAATACTATTCTACCTCTTAGCATTCTGTAGTGTATTGTATCAATCTTTGGAGCAAGTAATACATGTCTATGGATGATTCTCAACCCTCTCTGTGTTCATCTTGCATCCTCCTAGTCTTTTACTGTAGTTTTTGTCATTTGTGCATGATCTTGTATCACATTCAAGTGGTCTGTGTTTATTGGCAAATAAGTGTTCTTCATTCCTCGGTGCATCACCCTCCATTAGTTTAGATTTATTTTTACGCATTTTCTTACCTTGTCTCCTTGGAAGATAGATTAGGTTTTTAAAAAAGGAAAACCCTCTGTATATTTCGTGTGCATCTGAACAGAGGAATAGGAACCAGCCTTCTCTGGAGATTCCTTTCTCACTCTTCGAGTCCCACCACTTGGAGAAAGGATTCAATGTTATGCAATCACACTGGATGTTAGTATGATCAACCTAGAAATATGATCAACATCCAGGGGTGCTGTGATTTTTCACTAACAGTACCCAAATTTATTCTCCATTTCAGTCTGAGCAGCATCAGAAATATGGAATGAAACTTGAAGGTAGATATATCTTGACATATGTCATTTTGTACCCAGGGATGTGATCTAACTAGAACTTAGATTTGTGAAGAGATGGATGGCACTTTGAAAGGATTTGATCTAACCCTCACTATTTTAGGTTGTGCCTTTCAACCAAGGTAAGAGAACCTATATTGCAGCCTCTTTTTTGTGAAGGAGGTGGAGATATCCTTATATTTTGCATATTTTATGGAGATGGCCTTGGGAAAACATGATCAATTTTCCATTATTCAAACTCAACAGAGATGTCACTACTAAATGATGGAAATGCTTTCAAAACAAGGTTGAGGCTGCTGAAGACATTGTATGATCTTGATTTTCTTTGTGCATTTTTGTAGATGGGTTAGATTTTTTTTGACACATAATGCAATGCAAGGGTAGTATGGGTAGGATTAGTTATTTAGATGATTTTTTGGTGGGGTATTAACAAGACAAACTTGGATATATCAAATATTTAACAACCTCTACAATACTTGAACAACTATTAGATAAAATACTTCAAATAATCATTATGTTCTTTCAACTAGAAGATGCATAAATGGAAGCCCAGGTTACACTCTTCACACAATATTTGAGAACTCAACATAAAATCTTGAAGTAAAGAACTCAATTAAACACAAAAATCCTTGATCAAACCATGCCTAAGGTACCCCCAAAGGCTTACAAGTAATCCCAATCAACAAATGAAGGTGGAGTGATTTTAAACTACTTATTTTCAATGCCAGATGGAATATCTTCTGACAAAAAAAACTGCAAGTGCCACTAAACTATCACTAAGGATGATATTTTGTGTGATTTCTAAATACTTTCAATGCAAGATTGTAATAAGAACAATGAAAACTATTTGTAGGTATTTAAAATGGTAACAGACATCATATTGCCCAGAAAAACATAGATTAACTCAAAAGGTTGTTAGATTCATCAACAAGGGAGAGTTTCATGAACAATCTCAGATATGTGTGATGGCTATACACTTGTAACCAACTCACATACATGAAGATCCAACATAGAAGAAATTAACTTGGTTCTTTGGTGGGTTTTTTAGAGAATGAGCTTTCTCTCATAATTTGCTCGTGATTTTCAACTTCCCGACCATTTGCATTTCTCCAAAATGCATTATATATCTCTTGCCACATTGGAGCCTTCTTTCCAAAGCAAAGAATATGCCTAATAATAAATTTTTTTATAATAATTTCTCATGATTCACTGAAAATGACATTTAACAAAGTTGTAATGAAAGTTGCCAGGTGTTTTAAAAAGACTAAATCATTACAAATATTTGGATCATTATCCTTCTTGGAGGCACATTTTTCATCATCAAGGCATGCAGATGCCTTTCCTCTCATCATTTCACCTTTTTACCTTTTAAAACTACATCTGCAACTTTCAAATTTGACATTTCACGTGTTTGGATGGATTAGGGAAAAAAATTGTTTCAAAACACCTCAAATCTACAAATTAATCCATAAAACCACTTGCATTTATCCTTGCAGGCACAAAGGACACAAAATCATCAAAAATTTGATTAAGAAGGATGCAAAATTCACATCTCCAAGCTTCCTGAAGCAAAAATGGTGGCCAAAAATGAAAATGTATAGTTACCCTTGATCTACTCTTTCTCCTTCAATCTGGGCCCTCCACATGTCAAAATATGATTGGGAATCAAAATGGGCTCACCTTTTGACTATTTGACATTTTTGGAAAAATGGAAAAGATTGATTTTTTTCTCTGCCCCTCCGCCTTTGAATTTTGGTGATGACACGTGACATATAGTGGGTCTTATTGGGATTGCGCTTCAATTCTACGTAATTTTGACCTTTTTTGGAAATTTACAAAATTTTCATTTTTTTTCCCATGGGCCTTCACCTCCGATTTATCCCTTGCCACGTGTCGCTTGATGATTCGCTCGTGGGCTAGTGCTTCAAATTTCCATACTAATTCTTTTTTGCAAAAGGGAAATTTTCTCTTTTGCCTCTGCCGCCTCGCCAAACCGCTCTACCTTCACCACATGTCTCCCTGTGGCTCATTCGTCGGCCTGCGGCTCAATTTGTTTCCTTAACTCCTTTTTCCAAATAGGGAAAAATTTCCCATTTCCTTCCACAGCCCGCACTTCCCTCTGAATTTTCATGGACACATGTCCAAATGTGATTGGCCACGGGGCCGCGCTCCAAAATTTCACTTTAACCTTTTCTACCTCTAAATAAATAAAACTTCAAAAACCTCCACTGTCCACATCCCCTCTACCCAAAATTGATGCCACGTGTCCTCCTTTGATTGGAGCAGGGATGAAACTGATTTTGAAACTTTAAGAAAATAGAGCTAAAAAACTCTAAGTCCCCCATCGGCCTGCTCCTCCCTTTTTTATTTTTAGGAAACGTGTCCACCCGTGATTGGCCATGGGGCCACACTCCAAAATTTTACCTTAGGTCCTTTTTTGCAAAAAGGGAAACAATGCCCTTTTTCCTCCGTCAGCCCGCTCTATCCCTACTCGGCCACGTGTCCGCCACCTACTTCATTGCGGACCCATGGGCTTTTCTTCCACTTTTCTCCCCTTCACCAAAAAGGCAATTTTTTCCTAAGTCTTCCGCCGGCCTTCCATTCCACCCTAGCACAAGAACATGACACGTGTCCCTCCTCTGGGACCTACGG
Source organism: Taxus chinensis (assembly GCA_019776745.2). NCBI lineage: Eukaryota > Viridiplantae > Streptophyta > Pinopsida > Cupressales > Taxaceae > Taxus > Taxus chinensis. Next base: position 453,125,411 of record CM034156.1, read on the forward strand.
GGTTGTGGGGGAAAATTGTGAAATTTTCCAAAGGCCAAAAAATGTTAAGTTTTATAGAAAACCTGCTGATCCTTGTCCAACCAGAAGCAGCCATGTTGGAGGAGAATTTTGAGCTTAATTTTGAGGGGTAAATGACACCCGTACGACTGTCAAAAAATGTAGAATTTACCAGAGATGCCTGAATTTGATATTTTTTTCGTGGGTGAGGGATTTTTTTCTCAAAAAACAAGGGGAAATTGATTTCATGCAAGTTTAAACCATGGGTATAGATATTTGAGGGCAAATATACATGAAATAAACAAATTCGAGCTCTACAAGCCAGAAAAAATGGGAAAAATGACCAAAGCCCATGGATTTGGAAAAATTAGGGCACATAATATGGCATTCTTCACAAATGAGGTATGGAAAATGATTTTCAAATGGACTAAGGCATGGGAACAGAGGCATAGACTTCATTTCACCCATTAAAACTGTAGAAAATGTTTCAGGAGATGAAGAGTGAAAGGAAAATTAGGGAAAAATAATAGAGGATCAAAATGGACACCAACACAATGCACTCTTGAGTTTACAAGATCAATTGCCAACCCTTTGAAATGAGAATGGATTTACAATTTATAGACTAGACTTGACTCCTTGTCTTCCTCATGACCTTTCGAATACCTTAATATGACTTAAAATTGTTCATATTCCACTTTAAATATTTAAGTCCCTTTTATAATAGCAAGACGACTTAATTTACATTATATTTCTAAAGTCACTTAAGTCATATAAAAAAGTGTAACCCTCAACATAAAAATATAACATTGAAGAGAGAGAGTTTGTCATGAGAAGTGAAGAAAGAGAGAGAAAGAAAAGCCTGTCAGGGAAAAAGACCAGTCAATCCACACATGGAGCCTCTCATGAGGAAAGAACTGGACAAGCTGATTGAGTCAGCAATTATATTCCCTATCAAGCACTCAAGGGTTGCGAACTTGGTTCCGGTCAGGAAGAAGAGCGGAGAAATCAGGTTGTGTGTGGACTTCCGAGACCTCAATAGGGCATCTCTTAAGGACCATTATCCACTCCCTTCCATGGAGCAAATATTGCAGGTCGTAGCTGGTTCAGAAAGATTTTCACTACTTGATGGATACTCAGGCTTCAATCAAATTATGGTGAAGGAGGAAGACCAGTTCAAGACAGCCTTCACAACTAAATGGGGCACGTATGCTTACAAGAAGATGCCATTTGGACTGTCGAACGCCGGAGCAACATTCCAGCGAGCTATGGATATGGCATTCAAAGGCTTAATCAAAAAAGATAGTGCTGATATACCTAGATGATATCACTGTCTTCTCAAAGAATGCTGCAGACCACCTCTTTCACCTCAGGCAAGTTTTCAGAGGTGTAGAGAGTTTTTGGAGTGTCTTTGAATCCTAAGAAGTGCATCTTTCTTTCTTGCACATGAAGGGAAACTCCTTGGCCATATTGTCTCCAAGGAAGGATTAGCAATTGATCCAGAGAGGGTTGAAGCCATAAGGGCTCTACCATTGCCAAGTCACAAGAAGGCTCTTCAAAGTTTCCTGGGAAGGATAAACTTTGTTCGGAGGTTTGTCCCAAATTTTGCAGCCCTTGTCAAGCCCATCACCAAAATGTTAAGAAAAAGCATGGCTTTCAAATGGACGGCAGAAGGCAAGGAGAGCTTTGAAGCAATCAAAGAATCCATCTCCCAGGCACCCACTCTCATCAACCCAGACTTTTCCAAGGATTTCATCCTCTATGCATTTGGAGGTGATGACACTATTTCTGCCATTCTGGTACAACAGAACAAAGATAATGATGAACAGCCGATTGCTTCTTCAGCCAAAGCCTAAATGACTGCGAGTTGAGGTACTCTTTTATTGAAAAACATGTGCTTGCAGTAATCAGGAGCTTGAAGAAATTCAAGCATTTAGTCTCAAACAACAAGGTCCAGTTGCTGGTCTCACATGCTGGGGTTAAGGACTTCCCTCAACAAGGATTTGAATGAGAAAAGGGCAGGATGGATCACCCGTGTCATGGAGTATGACATTGAGATCAAAATCACCAAGCTGGTAAGAGGCAAAGGTTTGTGTGAGCAGCTCGCTTCCAAACAACCAGACAACCCAGAAGATGAAGAAGACGCTGTCCTGCTATTACAAGATGATCAAAAACAGGAAAATGATGATGTGTCCACTCCCTGTTGGACTCAGAATATGATACATTTCCTACAGACGGGCATGTGCCCTCTAGAAATGAGCAAAGCAAAAAGAAGACACTTCAGGTTGCAGGCTATTCCATATACCATCATTGATGGAGTTTTGTTCAAGAAGGACGTGAATGGAGTGCTGCTGAGATGCATTAACACAGGTCAGATCCAAAGGGTATTAAAAGAGTTTCATGATGAACCAGCTGGTGGCCATTTTGCACCAAGAGTGACAGCTCTGAAAATCATAAAGGCTGGTTATTATTGGCCTAAAATATTCAGTGATTGCTATGCATGGATCAAGAGGTGTAAGAATTGTGCATTCTTCACAGAAAAGAGAGACTTGCAGCCCTCCCATTACATCCAATCTCAGTTGACCAGCCATTCATGCAATGGGGTTTGGACTTCATTGGAGTCATCAATCCCAATTCGAGCAAGGGCACAAATGGATTTTGACAGCCACAGACTACTTCACCAGATGGACAGAAGTAGCACTCAAAGAGGCGAATGAGTCTAGCATCTTGGACTTTTACGAGGGAATAACTACCAGATTTGGTGTACCTGCTACAATAGTCTCTGATAATGCATTGGCATTCATTGGATCTAAAGTGACTGAGTGGGCTGTCAAGAACGGGATTTACCTGAGCACTTCATCAAACTATTACCCTCAAGGTAATGGCCAGGCCGAGTCTACAAACAAGAACTTGTTGAAGATCATTAGGAGGACTCTTGATGAGACTCAGAGAGCTTGGCATACCAAACTGAAATCAGCCTTATGGGCTGATAGGATAACTCCCAAAAGATCCACAGGTAACTCTCCATTTAGGCTTGTCTACGGAAGAGAGGCAATCTTGCCCATGTCACTTGAGTTGCCAACGTTGGAACTCATGAAACAGCTGGAGTTGCTAGAGTTTGGGCCCATGGAGGTGAGAGATATGCAGAATTGATGGAGCTGCAAGAAATCAGAGATCAGGCATTCCAAGCAATGGAAAAGGATCAGGCTTTGATCAAGAAGACCTTTGATAGGAAGGCCAAAGATAGATCTTTTCAAGTAGGAGATCTAGTATTGAAATGGGATGTGGACAGAGCAAAACCAGGAAGGCATTCAAAATTTGATGCCATTTGGAGTGGCCCATACATGGTCACAAAGTGCAAGAACAACAATGCTTTCCAATTGGCTTCATTGGATGGTGAAGAACTGCAGATTCCAGTAAATGGAATCTATCTCAAGCGTTGCTTCTAGAGGGAGGTTCACTACATCTGTAAATACTAGATTAGATTTTCTTTCCTCCAAGTGCTTGTGCACATTGTTTTGCTGTAGGTTAGTTTTTGTTTTCCCTAAGTGCCTTGGCACAGCTTGCTGTCCATGGAGATGTTTAGCATGTCTTTGCTTTCATCAGGTCACATTCCATCTTCCTCCTCGCACATTCTGAGTCAGTTTGGATTCTAACAGAATATTTGATGACTCCATGCCCAATGGATTGCTTCAGGCAACTGGTCTTTTCATCTAGCAGGCAGATGATCCCGCTGAGTCGCCAAATTGTTATCCAAAATTCACCCCCCAGGGTAATTTTGATAACACATGCATCAGAATATCCAAATCCCAAGAAAATTGATTGATTCAGAGCAAAAAATCAGGTTTCTAGGGTCCCTTCAGGAAATTTTCTAACTCCCCAGGCCGAAAGAAGGAGGGAGCAAGCTCTGAGAAAATGTGAAAAAGTTGCAGAAAGGCAAATAGGTTGATCAGGAAAAAGTGTAAAAATTGGCTAAGTCCTGCTCAAGGGAGCAACTGGGACATTTGGGACGTCAAGGCACGGATCGGCCGAAAAGCCTCCAGGTGGCCCAAATTGCATTTGGGACAATCAGGCCAGAAGTACGCGGCGGGCGCGAAAAGCCGATCCGGCCGAAGGAGGAAGAAAAATTGGCTAAGTGTTGCTCAGGACGTTTGGGCCAAAAAGGCACGAACCGGCCGAAATGAGCACAGGCAGTCAAAAATGATTGGGACAAGCAGGCCAAAAAGGCGCGAACCGGGCCGAAAACGGGTGAAAAAGGGCCAAGCAGTCCGAAACAAACTGGGACATTTGGGACAAATGGACGCGAACCGGCCGGTTCACCCGAAAATCAGCACAAGGAGCACTGTGCCATCTGGGCCAAATAGATGCGAAGGGCGCGAAAGAGCCGGCAGGGCCGAGCACTAATAAAATCACACCACGTGTCACAAGGAGAAAGGTCAAAAAAGTCAAGGGTGAGTTTTCGAGCACCGATCTGAACCTATGGGATAGTGCCACGTGTCCCAGCTAGGGCCCATAGAAATTTCAAAGCAAAGCCCGCCAAAAAGTAGAGAAGAGAGAATTATTCAGTCGAATCAGAGCATGCACGTGGCGTCCAGGTGTCAATGCCGCGGAAAATATTTCAAAATCCTTTTCAACCTGTTTCGTGCCCTAAATCTTCAAATCGACATATCTTTCGATCCAGAGCTCGGATTTGCTGTTCTTTATATCAACGGAAAGCTCATGAAATTCTCTACATGATTCTGGGGTTATCTTTGAATTTGGGTGTAGTCTAGAGGGAGAAAATTGAGAAACGCCTCTGGCACGAAATAACAAGCAGAAGTAATGCTTCAACAAACAACTTTAATGTAGCAGACAGTTCGCCGCTTCTGGTAGGCAGCCCACCATTTTGCCAGGATCCGCCGCTTCTGCCATGATGGACGAATTGAATGTAGCCTAGAGATGGTTGGGGTAGATTTGGCTTTCCCTCCTCTCTTCCTCTCTCATTGTCTTTCTATATATTGTAAAGAGGAGATTCTTTTCAAGGTGGAACATTTTTTCTGTTTTGCCTCTCCCTTTTTTCCTCAAGTGAATTTTGGAGTTCGAACCTCTCATTGAACTGTAATACTATTCTACCTCTTAGCATTCTGTAGTGTATTGTATCAATCTTTGGAGCAAGTAATACATGTCTATGGATGATTCTCAACCCTCTCTGTGTTCATCTTGCATCCTCCTAGTCTTTTACTGTAGTTTTTGTCATTTGTGCATGATCTTGTATCACATTCAAGTGGTCTGTGTTTATTGGCAAATAAGTGTTCTTCATTCCTCGGTGCATCACCTCCATTAGTTTAGATTTATTTTTACGCATTTTCTTACCTTGTCTCCTTGGAAGATTAGATTAGGTTTTAAAAAAGGAAAACCCTCTGTATATTTCGTGTGCATCTGAACAGAGGAATAGGAACCAGCCTTCTCTGGAGATTCCTTTCTCACTCTTCGAGTCCCACACTTGGAGAAAGGATTCAATGTTATGCAATCACACTGGATGTTAGTATGATCAACCTAGAAATATGATCAACATCCAGGGGTGCTGTGATTTTTCACTAACAGTACCCAAATTTATTCTCCATTTCAGTCTGAGCAGCATCAGAAATATGGAATGAAACTTGAAGGTAGATATATCTTGACATATGTCATTTTGTACCCAGGGATGTGATCTAACTAGAACTTAGATTTGTGAAGAGATGGATGGCACTTTGAAAGGATTTGATCTAACCCTCACTATTTTAGGTTGTGCCTTTCAACCAAGGTAAGAGAACCTATATTGCAAGCCTCTGTTTTATGAAGGAGGTGGAGATATCCTTATACTGTGCATATTATATGGAGATGGCCTCGGGAAAACATGATCAATCTTCCATTATTCAAACTCATTAGAGCTATCACTACTAAATGATGGAAATGCTTTCAAGATAAAGTTGAGGCTGCTAGAGACATGGTATGATCTTGATTTGCTTTGTGCATTTTTGTAAATGGATTGTATTCTTTTGTTGATACACAATGCACATGTAGGGGTAGTATGGGTAGGATGGGTTGTTTAGAATGATTTTTTCGTGGGGTATTGATGAGACAAACTGGGATATATCAGATCTTTGACAACCTCTATAATACTTGAAACAACTATCAAATAAAATTCTTCAAATAATCAAGACATTCTTTCAATAAGAAGAGACATAAATGGAAGCCTAGGTAACACTCTTCACACAACTTTGAGAACTCACAAAAAATCCTTGAAGTAAAGAACTCAATTAAACACAAAAATCCTTGATCAAACCACACCTAAGGTGCCCCCAAAGGCTTACAAGCAATCTCAATGCAGTCAAGGAAGGTAAAGTGATTTTAAATTTGTTTATCTCCTTATGAGATGAAGGCTCTTCTGAATATGAGATTGGAAATGCCACTAAAATATCAACTAGAAATGGAGTTCCTATGTGATTTCTAAATATTTTCAATGCAAGATTGCAATAAGAACAATGAAAACTATTTACAAGCATTTAAAAATGATAACATACACCATATTGCCCAGAAAAACACAGATTAACTCAAAATCTTGTTAGATTCATCAACAGGGGAGAGTTTCATGAACAATCTTAGAGATGTGTGATGGCTATACACTTGTAACCAACTCACATACATGAAGATCCAACACAAAAGAAATTATCCTGGTTCTTTGGTGGATTTCTTGGAAGATGAGCTTTCTCTCAGAATTTGCTCATGATTTTCAAAATTTTCCCCTCACTTTTTTGCATTTCTCAAAACATGCATCATATATCTCTTGCCACCTTGGAGCCTTCTTTCCCAAGAAAATAATATGCCAAGGGATCAATTTCTATCACCACCATTTCTCATGATTCACTGAAAATGACATTTAACAAATTTGCAATGAGAGTTTCCAGGTGTTTCTAAAATGGTGAATCAATACAAATATTTGGATCATTATCCTTCTTGGAGGCATGTTTTTCATCATCAAGGCATGAAAATGCATTTCCTCTCATCATTTCACCTTTTTACCCCTTAAAATTACCTCTGTAACTTTTAATTTGACATTTCACGTGTTTGCTCAGGCTGGGGCAAAAATTACTTCAAAAAACATCTCAAATCTTCAAATTGAGTCATGAAACCGATTCCAATGATCCTAGAAGGCCAAAATGACATGGAATCACCAAAAATTTGATGAGATTTGATGCAAATTTCATGATTCCAAGCTTCTTGGAGGAAAAATTACGGCCAAAAATGAAAATGCACAGTCTCCCTTGATCTGATCTTTCTCTTTCAATCTGGGCCCTCCACGTGTCAAACTATGATTGGGAACAAATTCGAGCTTATTTTTTGACTTTTCAACTTTTTTGGAAAAATGGAAAAATTTGACTTTTTCCCCCGCCCCTCCACCTTTGAATTTTGGAGCTGACACGTGGCACATGGTGGGTACCATTGGGATTGTGCTTCAATTATGCACATTTTGACCTTTTTTGAATTTTTGGAAAATTTTCACTTTTTTCCCTGCGGGCCCGCACCTCTGATTTCTCCCTCGTCGCGTGTCTCCTTGTGATTCGTCGCGGGCCAGTGCTCCAAATTTTGATTCTGAGTCCTTTTCTGCAAAAGCGCCTTTTCTGCAAAATGGAAAAAATTTCCTTCTGCCTCCACCAGCCCGCCGATCAACCTTGTCCGTTCTGCCTGCTACGTTTCAGTCATTGATTTGCTTGCAGGCCCACGACTTAAATTTTTGCCTTAACTCACTTTTTTTTCCAAAAAAGGGGGAAAATTACCCATTTCACTCCATGGCCCACACTTCCCTCTAACCCTTCATGGACATGTGTCCACCTATGATCATTCATGGGGGCACACTAAAATTTTTTCATTTTGAACTCTTTTGTAAAAAAGGGAAAAAAATCCCCTTTTACCTCTGTAGCTCACACTTCTTTCTACACCCGCCACATGTCAAACTGTGGCTCCTTTGTAGACCCATGGGCCTTCCCTCACCTTTTTCTCCCTTTTCCAAAAGACAAAAATGCCTAAGTTCCCCACCATCCTTCTCCTCTGCCTTCGCACAAGAACATGACACGTGTCCCCTTGTGGGGTTGCAGGGGGAATTTTGAAAATTTTCCAAAGCCAAAAATGGCTAAGTTTTTCAAAGAAATCTGTCGATCCGTTTCCAACCAAAAGTAGCCACGTAGGAGACATTATTTGAGCTTAATTTTGATGGTCAAATGACAACTGTATGACTGTCAAAAAATGTAGAATTTACCAAAGATGCCAAAATTTGATTTTTTCTTCGGAGGCGATGGATTTTTTGCTCAAAAACAAGGGGAAGTTGATTTTATACAATTTTCGACCATGGGGAGGGATTTTTGAAGGCATGTTGGTAAAAAATGACCAATTTTAATTTTTTTAGGATCAGGAAAAAGGGGGGAACACGGCATAGCCCACAAATTTGGAAGAATTAGGGCACAAACAAGGCATGCATGGGTGCTTCTTCACGAATGAGGCATGGAAAATTATTTTCAAATGGATTAAGGCATGGAAACATAGGTAGTAACTTCATTTCACCCATTAAAACTATAGAAAATGTTTGAGGAGATGCATAGTGAAAGGAAAATTAGGGAAAAATAATAGAGGATCAAAATGGACACCTACACGCCCCAACGAAGAATTAGAACATAGAGGAGAGAGAAATTAGGGGAGAGAAGAGAGGAGAGAAAGAAGAAGGGGGGAAGAAACATTGATGAAAAATAATCTACCTTCGATGAAGCCCACATCTCCTTCTAGATGATCCGATGAGGTGTTCCACTTAAGTGAACTCTACATCTCAAAACTCTTTATACCTTAAGATATTCATTCATCTTCGCTCATAGACACTTGTTGAGTTGAGTGAATTTTTCTGCTGATGACCGCAGTTCTGACCCTGCATATGATGTACCTATGACCCAAACCATCTAGCGAGTGTTGAAAGAAACTATTGAATTCCTTGATATGAGTATCAAATTCCTTATGAGATATACCCATGGATGATCCTGAATGGTGGTGTTGACTTGAATGATCATCCCTCTATGTCTTATTATGCCAAAATTTCCCATTAAGAATGACTTGCTACTTTTAGAATATGAGCCCATGTTCTGCTATTCTATGACATATTTCCTATCTTGCTCTAGTTTCATATTTTGAAACTTTTACCATATTCCAACCTCCTCTTTTCCTGAGCTATTGTTATTTTTATCACATTTCTATTTTTAGCAGGTTGCTATTTGGGGACTTTCTATTTTGGGAAGAAGTCATTTTCTGTCTTACTTTCCATTTTACTCCTTTTTTGATTATTTTGAGTGATCAAACTTGAAATTCAGTGGGGCTTTCCATTTATAACATGTGAGGAAGCATAAAATATGATATTTTTAGTAAATGGTGAAAACAACCTCTGTTTGTGACGGGAACAACTATTTTGGATTCGAGTCTTTGTCAAAAACTCGTGCTCCAATTTTCTTCATAATTCACTTACCATAAATATCATAAATGAAAAATGAAAATTTATGTCTGGTAAGAGATTTGGGTATGGAGAATAATTATAAAAAATTATTCCTTCATATCTCGAGAAACTGGCAACATCATCGTGTAAAAACTAGTTTGAGAGAAACTAGATTTTTTGGAGACCCTTCCCTCTGAATTTTGGATGATTTATCCTACTGGATCTTCAAGAATTTGATTTTTTCTTCAAAGATAGAAGAATGATGATAAAAAAAATAGCCCTCCATATCCCTAAAAAATAGGTACTTCATGGCACAAAAACTAGTTCACACGAAACAAGATTTTTCAAATATCATTCCCTCCAATTTTCGTGCGATTTCACACATTAGAACCCTGAGAAGTGGAGAGGTAGCTCGCTGATTTTTTCTACTAGTGTTTCATGGCAGCCATTAATTTAGATTTAAATTTTCAGGTATGGTTTTTTTCTCCGTTCGTGACGAAATCAATTCCATTGCGATAGGTTTTTGCTTGTTGTCTCACTGGTGAAATCTCTCTTCGATCCAATTACCGATTTGACATGAATTCAAGCTTTATTCTTCGTGGAGCCAGAAGTGGAATTTATTTGTTGTGAGAATTATTTTCTATGAATGGGAGGTTTGAATATGATTTTTTAATGGCCTTCAAGACATAAGAACTCAAATAGACAGTTTTTCAATCCGTGCATTGGTTTGGAAGCTTTCTTCTTATTTCGATTTCATGGCAATGGGGATTTCCACTATTCTTCTTCTTATCTTGATGAAATATTATTTTGAGACCTATGTATCACCATGTGGTAGAGGATTTTATTAGTGTGGTGAAGCTGGCTTGAGCTTTGGCAATGATGGAGTGATGGACTGAGGTGTTCTCTGCAACTTTCTTCTGGCAATGGAGAAGCAGTTAGAAGCAGCCAAGAGTTAAGAAAATTTTCAAATTTTTAATTTGGAGTTTGGAACATTTTTTTCCCTAATTTCCCTCACCTCAAAGGGACATGAGGGACATCAATTTCCAGGGTGAGCAAGAAAGTGACACTTGGCAGTGATCCAACGGTAGGGAGTGAGAGCTAGAAAATCAACACTAAGGGGCTGAAAGGCAGTTCACATGGGAGGGATGTGAGGGACATCAAATTCCATGGTGATCCTAGACATAACACATGGCGGAGATCTGACGGTAGGGAATTTAAGATCCAAAAATCACACCCGAGGGATGAACTGATAATCTTGAAGGTCACATGGGGGCTGGGTGCATTTCTATAAGGTTGATGTCCATGATCCTTAATGAAGTCAGGGACACAAAATCCTACCAAGCTCCAGGAAATGACATGTGTCCTCCCAAAATTTGGCTAACTCCCAAACTCACTTCAAGAAGACAACTTGCGATGATGATAACTTGAGCTCCTAATGGAATTTTTTAGAAAAATTTAATAGGATATTAACTGAAAATGGACTTTTGAATCCAATGGTGGGGGGTATAATGTTTGATTATTCCATTTGATCCTTGAAAAATTTGAATTTTTATTTGGTACTCTACATGTTCCTGAGAAAAAAATGTTTGCAAAACTAATGTGCCAAAGCATTGTGAAAAATATTATTTCACCATCATGTAGGGATTAGAATTATCTTTCCAGCGATGTTTTTTTTTTCTCCTAAATCCATCCGGAGCTCTCAGAATCACCTCCCGAAGCTCACTGAGAGCTGCTTTGGCCTGTGTACTGATTAGGCTTGTGAACCCTAAATTTGGCGGAACTACCCCAGATTCTCCAAGCCCTTCCAAAATCTTCCTGAATCATTTCCATGATATTCTAAGACATTTTAATCACCTCCACATCACTTTGGATCTTCTACTCCGCTTCATGGGGTCACTCTAGCCCTAGGAAGGCTAGTGATAGTCCTTCCCACAGCTGCCTATAGCTTGTAAAATGAACTCCTAAAATCACTTAGGGGGAATGAATGGAATTTCCTAAATCACCTAGGGGGTGATATAACATTATTTGGGTGGTCATTTGGATTGGATAGACAAACCTGTGGTTTCTTGGAATGGGAGGACTTGAAAAAATTAACACTGGGGTATTGTGTCGTGCTTGGAAATTGTCAATTTCCCTGTTGCACATTTGCATGAAAACAGCTGGCTCTAGCTTGGGGACATGACATAGATTGAGCATAGTGAATACATGACATGGGAATCTAGAATCTCAATTTTAGACCATATAGTTTGTTGACCAGTGCCTTATCCATTGGGCCTTGCAGAGTCATGTACAACTTACACAAGAGGGAGGGAGAGAAGAAGGAAACACACACACACACACACACACACACACACACACACACACACACACACACACAAAACAAGAAAAAGACACACACAACAGGAAGGGAAAAACACCTATAAATCACCTATGGTATAAGGCGGGGGATAACCTACTTTCACTTAAGCACTTTTCATTTCTCAAAGTTACCCTTTAAGAGGCAACACCGAATGATGATGTTCTACGAAGCCGTTGACAGGTTCCAAAAAGTAGCCTCCCCTCTTCAATTGTTTATGGAAGCCAGGTGATTTCACAATTTTCTATGTACTTGGTAGGAGTGAGTCAATGTGATATTATTGATTCTTAAGTCATTTCTTGGAAATTCCACTACCTTCATGCTCTTTGAAGTAAGTTTCATAGTGCCAGTTACCTTCCATGTTTATCAATATAGCTAATTCACCATCGAGCATATCATCATTGCCCCAAAGCTGATTTTCATTCCAATTCCTTGAATCTTCTAAGTTAATTTCTTTCCTGAGTCCATGTTCATTGAAATTATTTTCATGAGAAACCTCATACTTTTCCTTTTCCTTTTCCTTCACTCAAATGTGAGGTGATTGAGTAGTGATGGAAGGATTGGATGCAAACTCATACTTTTCTTGTATGTCCATGGCACTAGTGAAGAGATCAAGAATCAGATCGGGATCTTCTGCAACTTCTACTGCATCCAATATTTCTTGTAGAGTTATGTTTCATCATCTCCTGCAGCTCTTCTTTATACATTGTTGAAGAATTTTTATCTTGTAGCTTAAGGATACTATCTAGAGGTATTACCTCATCATTTTGGGAATCGCTACACTCTACCGATCCTTCATCGAAAAGATATTCATCTTCAGAGGTCCTAAAAATCTTTTTTTTAGTTTATTTATCAGGGAAAGGTTCTTCTTCTTCAAATGGGAAAGAAAACACCTCAATTTTGTCATTGTATCCATCAAACATCGGTTCAAGAGGGACATCATATTTCACATCTTTCTTTTTTTCAACATAGCCAACCTTAACACTTGTTGAGGCTTCCAAGTCAGCTTCATGTTTGTCTTGCATATTCATGGCTTGCATCAGGAGTTTGAGACTTATCTCAAGGTCTTCTATTTCTTCTGTGGATCTTAACAGTCCTTATATGGAGATTTCTTTCAATCCTTTCAAATTCTCATTGCAAGCTGATTTTATCTCTCTATAAATGGCCTAACTAAGATCATATTCATCCCAAAATGGGAATGAGAATAACTCCTCATATTGGAAAAACATATAAGCTGATTTATCTTCTTGAAATTCATCGAGAACCATCTCCTCTTCTTAATGGTTTGCATCATATAGCAATTTGGGGCTGCCCTCTTGTAACTTGAATCTCCTCACTGCCTCTTCAAAATACAAATCTCTCTAGGAAGGCATGTCTAGCCCTATCAAGATGGGAATATCCTCTTCCTCCTTGGTTGCCACAAAGTGATTCATCTTCCTGCTACCTTGATACAAGATATTAGCTTCTAAACTTCCAGAATTTTGTATAGTGTACATAATTTTCTTCTCAGGAAGTAATTTCTCCATGTCTCCCTTCACCAGTATGGTTGCAGATGACCAATTCATCTGAATTTTCCCTCCCAAGTATCGGTAGAGACTTCTACTCAATAACATTCCGAATGAGGTTGGGACATCGGCTACCAAAATCATTTCTAAAATTTTCTTGTTCGGAAATTTGGTGAGAGAGACCTATGTATCTTTGAACTTCCCTAAAAGTGGGACATTTTTTTACTCGAAAGAGTAACAAGAGCCATCGGGTGGAGCCATGGTGATTTTAAGAGATTTAACAACCTTTAAAGGCATCATGTTATCTAAGGCACACAAATCTATTATGAAATTTCTTAGTAAATATTCTCTAAAAAGTAGGGAGACATAGAAAGGTTCAACTTTATCAATCTTTGATGCGCTCAAAGAAAGCATGTTCTGTGAGGAAGGTGTAGGTGGGTTTGGTATTACTCCTTTAGGATGATGAGCTACATCATTGGGTGTTAGACTACCATTTCTGATGTATTGGACAAACCTCTCAATTTGTTCAAGATGAGTCCTCAAATATTTAGTTTTAGTAATTTGGACTTTGAATTTTTTCACATATTATATGAAATCAAAAGGAGTAGATATCGACAAGGGAGGTGAAGGGAGTGATTTTGGAGTCTGGACATGCTTAGGAGAAGGATTTGATGTTTGAGGAATGGAGGATATTTTGAAAGGTACACTAGGAGATTTTAAACTACTACATTTTACAAGAGTAGATTTAGATTTAGACTTGAAAGAGACATTAGAAGACTTACTTGGTATTGCAGGAGCCTTCTTACTTGCTACAAGATCAGGCTCTAACAATGCAGACTTCATGGAGGATGGAAGTGGGGATCCTCAATTGATTTTTTTTTTTGTGGAGCCTCCATAGGAGGATCATGAACCTTGTTTTTCTTAGTAGCAGTGGAGGAATAGACTCCTTTCTCATACTGAGAATGAGTGAATACCGCACATGATAAACTGGGTATATCTTCTTCATCTCCTTCATCATCTCTAGAATAATCACATAATCTAATTTGTGTATCATTCTCAAACTCATCATTTTCTAGGAAATCGCCACCTTCTTGTTCAAGATCTTCTTCACTTTCCTAAAATATATAATTTACATTCATGGGTGGGGCTCATGGGTGTCGTTATTCCCTTCATTTAGTCAACTTCTTGTTGATGTCATATCAAACCAGGGGTGTGTCTAAAGCTATATGCAACAAGAGTAATCTTATCGATCTAGTAGTTGACTATAGTTATTTTTCTATTTTCTAGGGGATATTTTCAATGTCTTAAGGACTTCTTGGTAGGACCTTATTTAAATCATACTATGAAAACTTGCTGAAAGTAAAGTCACTAAAAACTTTGCTGAAAGGAAACACACTGTGCAGAATGGAAACACACTTGCTGTTAGAAATAAACATGTTTTCTTCTGAAAGTAAACAACACTTGCTTTTGAAATTAAACACACTCAATTTAGAATGCTTGAAAATAACTGCAAGAAATATAAGAATCTATCTAAACACCTACAGGAACAAGTATACAAACAATAATTTAATTGAATGAATTAAAACAATACAAGAATTAACAGATCTAAGCCATTTGAAAAAAAAATATAAACACCAAATAAACAAATATCTTGGTCCTTAGGGGAGTGGTGAGTCACTTTCTCCTCCTCGAATTAGGATTCAACAACTCAAAATTATGTCAAATCAGGAATGGCTATTTTATTGATAAAACATTTGGTATTACCAAAAGGTACTAGATCTATGAGTACTTAGTGTATATTTCTTTTCTCTGTTCTATTTCTATCTCATATCACATATTTTATATCTTGTCTATCTACTACAGGTCTTCTTTTATATATATTATACAATCAAAGTTGTCTCAATGATTCTGATTAAATCAAATCATGCCTAGAATAGATGTTGAGGTCAGATTGTGGCTGATCAGATAGCTACGTAAGATAACTCTTCCCTGGATTTGCATTTAGAAATGTTCTCATCCTTTCCTGATTGAAAGGGTTGTATATGAAAAATATCTTTGTATGTGGTTAGAAATAGATAACTACCATTGGTCCCAGAACTTCAGAGAAGTTCCAGAACCATAGGAAATCATTAAGGTTTCAACACCGTGAGAGTTCTCGGAACTATACCCATGAGTTCCGGAACTAATTCCAAAACATTTGGAACTAAATATTTGAGTTCGAGAAATAAGTCAGAAATTTCTAGAACTAAATGATGACTATGTGATGGAGTTCTCGAACTTAGATTGGAATTTTCAAAACTAAGTTGTGTAGGAAAAAATGTTATCAAAAACATACTTAATGCCAATTGCTTCATTTCCTCTGACAAATTAGACCTAATTTATTAACAAAATTGAATTTCAAACACACACTTGGTCAAGAATTTCTAGAGCTTTCAAATATTAGAATCACAAATCAATCAAAAGAAAGATAATTACATCCTTACTCAAATCAGAGGGACTAAAAGTTACAAAATGCAAATCAAACTTAATAAAAAGGAGAGTAAGATGAGATCACATATTATACATTAATTAGACATATTCTCAGCCTCATCATTTCCCACAAACTTACTATGTTTGTAAGTCCCTTTACAAAATTCATTCTTCAAAAGTGGGGTCATATGTTCTGCATTCTATTTGATTGCTCAGATCAAATGGACAAAACCAGATTTCCCAGTACTTGAAGCTCAGATGTACTGTACCCAGCTCCTGCTTATATTTTCCTCTCTCACTTTTCCAAATTCAGTAGGATCTTGAGGTTCTCTATTTTTCCAAGGAGACATGGGGGTGAGAAGTAGAGGGTGCCTTATTCGCATTCCCATCCATATTTTTCCGTAGGTTTCATTGACTTGGGGAATTATAGTGCATAACACTTTTTCGCTTTCTAAAATCCAGATCATATTTGTAGGGGAAATTACTTCCCTTATTTTCAAGGGAATAGTAAGGAGTTTCTCACCTCTTTGAGAATCCTTCATAAATATCTTCAAATTTTTCCTCCTCATAGAAGGTGAAGGCATCAATACTCTTTTGCATAATGGCAAGGTAATGTGTCTGTGAATCTCGTCATCAAAGGCATGAGTTCTAAAATGCATGAGGAAGGTAGAAAGTTTACCATAGTGAGCTCTTATACAAAGACCTAGTTCAGCTAGCTTTGACTAAAAACTTCAGATTCCCTTTCCTTCCATGAAATTTGATTTTTTAGAATATAGAGACAAATGCATTGAGCTAGATCTCCCCCCACATACAAATTGATCATTAATCCTGTGTTTTTCTGTAGCATAAAATTACAAAGATAAAGTTCACACACAGGAGAATTTTTTTTGCTCAGGAATGGATAGAGAGTAAGTTGCTATGAATTTAGATTCATCTTTTCGTTCATGTGGAATCCTATATACAATCCTTGATAGCTGTCAGCGAATGAACTGATCTTCTAAAAACACATTATATGTAGGAGAGGGCCTCCTGCAGGAAATAAATTTTTCACTCATAATACATACCATATGAATTTTTGCAAGACATTTATATTTATTTCCTTCCTCCTTATAAAACTTTTCTTCCCATTATTTTCTTGCTTTCTTATCTTCTTCGATCTTGGTATTTATTTCTTCATTTGATGTTTTGGCTTCTCTGATTTCCCTGCAAGTTTCATTCCATAGTTGTTTGAGTGGTAAATAGGTTAACTCAGTTTGTGTAGAGACTATGGACACAACACTCTATTTTCTGGAAGTCTAAAATTCTTCCTCTTTTTCTATTAGCTATTTTTTGGTTGCTGATAATTCCTCAGTCCTGGCTACAAGATGAGTTTTTAGCTCTCTAATGAGCACTTCCCTTTATTCTAATTTGAGTTTGAGGAAATCCAATTCCTCATCACTTTTCTTTGATAATGAGCTCTGCTCTAGACAAGAACAGATCCTGTTTAACTTGATGTCTTTCTTCTTCCTCTGAAATTACTTGAGGAGTTGGGCATTCTTCCTCTATCAAAGGAAATTTTCCTTTTCTTCTCTAGGATGCCAACTCTTCTTCTTCATGTGGAAATGCTGATGGTTCAGCCAATTCCTAAAAAATCTTGCTCTTCAAGTCTCTCCTCTCCTCTGTCCATTCATCTTGACTTGGCTCAGGAGGAGTCATGGCCATACTGCCCAAAATATCAGCAGCTTCCTTTTCCATCCTTTCTTTCTCACTTTTTCCCTCTGGGGTTTCCCTTGACCTCTTATGAATTTTTCTTCTCTGGGGAATTTCAACATGCCCAGTGGTGGATTTCCTTCTAGATATTCTTCTTACTATTCTTTCTTACTCTTGCATGGGTGAGCTATCACCGTCAGAGATAGATATTGGCTCCCCTGAAGCTGCTGTAGAAGAAGGAATTTCCTTCATAGGTACAGAAGGCTCTACTATTTTGATCTTTCTCACCGAACTTCTTCTTTTTGGTATATTTTCTCTTTCCATTTTCCTCTATTCTTTTGTAGGGGCATCAATTTCTAGATTAGTTGAAGGAGAGAATGGGGATGGAATTGTCCTTATGATAATATTAGGGTTTTTCTTGAACTTGCCAAGAAACTTGTCCCAAATTTCTTCTCCATTTTTCTTTGATAGAAAATGGTGCTAGCATATTAAATGAATTAGACCATGATGCTTGATTATCCCAACACCCCAGGAATACCTCTGAGCCATGGTCTGGATAGAATAAAAAAAGAAACTTTGGAAGGTTTATTATGTACTCAAGTTTTGTGGCTCCATACTTCAGATATATGAGCATTTTTAGGACTTATTTTCCCACAGACCCAAATTGACCATCACAGGTTAAATATTTCACTATCCAAAATGCTACCCTGTCAAAGGGTTTGGGCAAACTGGCCCTTCTGACCCCTTTTATGATTTTCTTTGTATTGTAGATGTATTGGGGTTCAGTTTCTCCTTCTTGCAGTAAGACTTCAACCAGTTCTTTCAAAGTCCCTTTGGCAGGTTATGGGACATGCACAATTGGCACTCCAGACACGTTACTTACAATATTTATAGAAAAACGAATAAAGATATTTCTCACCTTTGTCCTAGATTTTTCTAGGTTTATGACGAATTCTCTTACCAATTTGTCATTATGCCTTGAAAATTTCTTCAAGAACTCTAGCCATCATGCATGCTCAAAGATGGATGCCACTTCTTTGTTTGTGAGCAGCTGGGAATCATCCTCTAGTTCTGATTTATTCTTAATCCCCATATCATCTTGAATTCTGTCTCTTTTGATTTTGTGCAAATTGGTTACAAGCCCTCTTGCTTAGCTGCGAAAATGACAAATTTGCCTGCAGAACCTCTGTTCTTAGCTTTGGAACCTCTATTCTTAACTATGGAACCTCTGTTCTTAGCTATTGAATTCTCTATTCTTTACTGCAGAATAAAACTTAATTCGATGCTCCTTCCTCAAAATATCTCTGTAACTTATTTCACTTGAGTTTTTCAATAATGATTACTAATGATAACCATGCTGCCATTTATTCCATCCAAATCATCTTCATGATTACACACTTGTAATCATAATGTATAAATAGATGACTCATCACACCTACTTTTAAATTAAGTCAAATCACACATGTAAACATTTAATTCAACCCTAAATAAGTTAAAAGATATAATTACCATCCTTGATGATGTAATATTTTTGCTATGATGACTCATCATTCCTACAAGTGGAACAAAACATGATTAGATAAGACAACTAGAATTCAAAAGAATTCCCTTTTATTTGAACTAGCCAAAAAGATAGGTCAACCACCATTTTCTGGTTTTCAATTGACCTTTGAGAGATATTTTTTATTATATTCTTTATTTTTATTTTTTGGGGAAGAAACTACCATTTTCTAGTTTTCATCTTCTTCCCTTTATTCTGGATCTATCATCTAGTTATTTGATCATTTTGGAAGAACTGGGTTCTTCCATATGATCAAATTCTTTTTCTGCTTCAATCTTCCTCAAGAATTCATCCTTAGTGGGAGGCTTCCTATAGAGTTTCAGCCTATGTCCATTGACCAAGAGTGTTCTTCTTCCGCCATCAATGGGAAGTAATTGAATAAAACCATTGCCAAATATCTACTCAATCTGATAGGGTCCCAACCATCTAGTTCTTAATTTACCCTTGAATTGTTGGTACTTAGAATCAAACAGAAATTCCCAGTCTCCTACTTTGAATTGAATTTTCTTGATATGTTTGTCATGTCATTGCTTCCTTTGCTCTTGAATTATCTCTGTTTGTTGAAGTTCTTCCAACCTTAATTCATCCAAATCATTGAGTTGAAGGATTATTTCTTTTTGAGCTACATTCAACTCAATTCCCACCTTTACTATTGTCCTCAATGTCTGAAGTTCAAAATCTATAGGCAACAAGGGATTTTTTCCATAGACTAATTCATATGGTAAAAACCCTGTTGTAGCTTTCCAAGTTATATTATAAGCCCAGAAAGCTTTAGGTAGTCTCTTTACCCAATCTTTTCTCCTAGCTTCAACTGTTTTGGTAAGGATGTTATCCATTTCTCTATGTTTTACTTCATATTTTCCATTTGAATGTGGGTGGTAAGGAGATTACTTCCTATGATTGATTTGGAAATGCCTTGTGAAGCCTTGGATCATATTAGAAATGAATTGTGGTCCCTGATCTGAAACTATGCTCTTTGGTGCTCCAAAATTTATCATAATTCTATTCCAAAGGAAATCAACAACTGCTTCTTCAGTGGCATTTGTCAATGCCTGCACTTCTGCCCATTTTGTCACATAGTCAGTACACACAAGAATATATTCCTTCCCTTGTGAAGGAGGATTAAAGGGACCAACAAAATCCAATCCCCATCTCTCAAATGGTTCAACCACAACTTGAGGTTGAAGAGGCATTTCATTGGTGAAAGTTGGATGCCCCATCCTTTGATAAGGATCACATCTCTTGATATATCTCTTCACATCCTTGTACAAAGATGGCCAATAATAACCAGTGTCAAGTATCTTATGAGTTGTTCTTTTCACTAAATAGTGTCCTCCACTTGGTTCATCATGAAATGCTCTGAGGATGTCAAATATTTCATCCTCTCTTACACACCTGCACAAGACAAAATTAGGACCACATTTAAATAGCATTCCATTTAACCATTTGAATTGTGCACTAGTTTTAATTAACTTCTTTATTTATTTCTTAGTGAAAGAAGGAGGAAACTTCCCTGTTGCAAGATAATTTTCCATATCAGCAAACCATGGTGTACTTGCTGAGATTGCAAATAGTTGTTCATCTAGAAAGTTATCCTTGACTGGATCTTTCTCCCCTGTGGTGGTTAGTCTTGACAAAAAATCAGCTACCACATTAGATTTACCTAGATTCTCTACAATGGTCATATCAAATTCTTGCAAAAGTAATAACCATCTAATTATTCTTCCTCCAACCACTGGTTTTTTCATTAAAGACTTAATTGTTGAATGATCTGTGTGTATAAATATCTTGTACCCTGTAATGTAATGTCTGAATTTATTGATTGCATAAATCACAGCAAGAAATTCTTTTTTAGCGATGGTGTAATTCTTTTCAGTGGGAGTAAGATTATTGCTAAGATAATAAATGGCATACATCTTTCCTTCCTCATCTTTTAGTCCCAATACTGCACCAATGGAATAATTTGAGGCATCTATTTGGATATGAAATGGATTTTCCCAATTAGGTCCTCTCAATATTGGGGCACTGATTAATTTTTCTTTAATTTCTTCAAAAGCATGCTGACACTTTTCATCCCAAAGAAAATCACAGTCCTTGGTTAGCAAATTAAACATGGGGGCAGTAATTTTACTAAATCTTTCATAAAGTGCCTATAGTACCCAACATGCCCTAGAAATGATTTGATATCTATGGGGGTTTGAGGAATAGGTAAATCTGAAATGATCCTAATTTTGTTTTGATCCACCTGAATTCCTCTTTTTGAAATATGGTGTCCTAATACAATCCCCTCATCCACCATCATCAAACACTTTTCATCATTAAGAGATAGGTTTTTTTGTTCACAGATCTTGTTAACACTCTATCCAAATTTATCAAAAAATCCTTAAATGTATCTCCATGTACAATTAAGTCATCCATATATACCTCAACACAATCATTTGTTAAATCAGCAAAGATTGCAAGTACAACTCTCTGGAAATTTACAGGAGCATTGCATAAACCAAATGGTAACACCCTATAGGAAAAGGTTCCCCATGGACATGTAAATGTAGTTTTTTCTTGATCTTCAGCAGCAACTTTGATCTGATTTTACCCACTAAAGCCATCCAAGAAAGAAAAGTATTGTTTACCTAAAAGGTTATCTAGGACTTGATCTATGAATGGTAAGGGAAAATAATCTCTCATTGTGGATTTGTTCAGTTCCCTATAGTCAACACATATTCTCCATTTTCCATTATTTTTGGGAACAATTACAAGAGGAGATACCCACTAGCTATCTGAGATAGGGTAGATGAAACCTACTTGTAATAGTTTTTCAATTTCTTGTTTGACTATATCCCTTAAAGCTGGGTTAATCCTTCTTTGAGGTTTCCTAACTGGTTTAATGTTTTCAGTATAGATGTGATGATTGAAAATACTTGGATGAATCCCCTTCATGTCTTTATAATACCAAGAAAAAGATTTAGTATGATTTTTCAGAACATCAAACAATTTAGCTTCTTCATCATCCTTCAACTAGCTGTTAATGTTTAAAGTTTTACCCGGTTGAATTTCAACATGCTTGGTTCCAATATGTAATGAATTGATTTGTGGGAAGGGTTTCATTAAAGTATTTAATGGACATGCATGTGGTAATAACATATGGTATGTAGCAACTGTTATCCAAAAGTGTGCTTGATGACAGAATACTTGAAAAAGGACAGTAACTGAGAATTATGATACTTATCCTTCTCTTGACAGCCTCAGACATAATATTGTCACTGCTCTTTTCAAGAAATTATTGAAAACCTTCTGGAAGTGGTACCATTGAAATAGAAGCTCTGATTCTAATCCTCTCCAGAATGGTAAATCTTTTCCTCCTAAGTGAAATGTATTTTCAATCAAAGAGTTATGTTGCTTGTCGTGAGTTTTCCAGAACTAAATTGTCCCCTGAAAGTTCCACGGCCAACTGAGATGCCGCCAGGTTCTGGCAACTAGAGTGGTGGACGGTGTCTAGAACTAAGTTTTGGAAAATTTTCCAAATGACCAAACTATTTAAGATTGCTTCAAGGAAAAAAGTTCCCACCAATGGTGGATTTGGTCATCTGTTCTACTGACCTACATGATCCTCAATGTGATCATAGCCATATCTTTTGATCCAGAGCTCGGTTTTTCACGTTCTTTATATCAATGGAAAGATGGTGAAATTATCTACAATATTTCGAGGTAAATTTTGAATTATTTTGGAGTTTGGAGAGAGAAACTTAAAAAACACTTCTGGCACGTGGTCATGAACAGAAATGATGTTTCAACCATCAATTTTAATGAAGAATGGCTCGCATTCTCTCCCAGCATGGCCAATGTTTTACCTTTCAGCTATAGGCTAATGGAAGTCAATTGTAAGGATGCCCATGCTATTTTAATGAATATTCATTTAATAGGGAATGGATTCCACATTTTTTACACATTCCTACGTCTCTCTCCTGGGCTCGACCCATGTATTGTTAAATACCCAGATTTGGCTCATTTTTTGAGGGGAACATTTTTGTTTACATGGATAGCAAGCTTCTTCTTTCACCTTCTACAAGTGATTTTGTGCAAGTATCAGACCTTCTTCATGATATTGTAATAGGTTTCTACCTCTTTTATGTTACAAATGCAAGGATTTTTACAATGAAAAATGACAGTGCAGACTCTGTGATCAATTTTCAGTCCTTTGTTTGTATTGTCTTGCTTCATTTCAGACCTCTAATTGCATCTTATCAGCCTATGCATGATGTTTCATGTTGCATTTTATGAAATTGTTTCAATTTTCATGAACAAGAAGTGTTCACCACTCCTTTGGTGTATCACCTATTAGTTTAGTTTCAATTTTTGCACTTTCTTTCTCTGTCTCCTTAGAATTTAGAGTAGGATTATGATTCAAACCTCTGCAATTGTGCAAGTGAAATAGCTGATCAAAGGAGCTAAGGAAATAACCTCTAAACTGGAGATTCCTTTCTCATTTTGCAAGTCCCACACTTGGAGAGAGGTTTCAAT
Source organism: Taxus chinensis (assembly GCA_019776745.2). Classification (NCBI taxonomy): domain Eukaryota; kingdom Viridiplantae; phylum Streptophyta; class Pinopsida; order Cupressales; family Taxaceae; genus Taxus; species Taxus chinensis. The sequence goes on from CM034156.1 coordinate 453,148,990, forward strand.
GTTGTGCAATCACACTAGATGCTTGAAACATCAACTTAGAAACCTGATTTGCATCTAGGGGTGGTGCTGATTTGCAACAACAGCGACATCTCTAAAAGTTCCTTCAGATAGAATACTGGAAAAAGGAAAGTAATGAGAAATATGATACTTATCTCTTTGCAGGACAAATTATTTGTTACTGCTACATTCCAAAAAGTCTTCACCACTTCTTGATGTACTTGAAATTAAAGATACTGATTCATCCTCTCCCCACGATAAATCTCATTCCTATGGAGAAAAATCATTTTCAATCAAAGAGAACTAATGTTGTCTTGGTTCTAAAAATAAATGTGGTGGTTCTGAAACTATAGTCACAGGTTCCGGAGCTAAGTTCGCAGGTTACAAAACTAAGTTCGCAAGTTCTAGAAATGTTTCTGATTGCTTCGAGGAAAACAAGTTCTCATCCAATGGTGGATTAATCATCTCTTCTACTTCTCTTACATGATCATGCAATGTGATCATAGCCAAAGAAGACAAGTTTTACTTATTAGTTTAAGGAGAATCAACTCACAATTATTTATGATTGTCAGTAAAAGGTTGTGTATAAGGATATAAGGAAATTTGTTTAGAGTTCTTACCATTCGAGATTGTCATATCACCTGACCTACAATCTATTAAAGTAGCAACTGTAGCTAACCATGGTCTACCCAAAATAATGGGATAACCCAATGATTTACCTTTTGGCTGTAGTATAAGGAAGTCAACTAGATATTCCCATGACTCCACTATAACCACCATGTCTTCAATAATTCCTTCTGGTGTTGCTACAGACTAGTCTGCCATCTGCAATATGGTATGATTCAATTGTATACCCATTAATGGTAATGTTTGTAGAGTATCCACTGTCATTACATTGATAGTTTCTCCCAAATCTACCAAAACATTATGTACATCCTTATTTCCTATAGAGATAGAAATGACAGGAATTCCAGGATCTTTGTATTTGGGAAGTAAAAGTTTTCTTGCTAATAAATCAACAAGTTTCCCATCTACTTTGATAGTCTTGGGGTACTGTTTCTTCCTTCCAAGATTTTTCATACATAATATTTTGATTAATTTGTTCAATTCTGGAATGTATTTAATTACTTGTAATAGTGGTATTTCAATATTCAATTTCCTTAGTTCCTATACCAATTCAGACTCCTCGATTTCTATAGCTTCTTTGAATCTCTCTGGAAATGGAGTCTCAGTAGTGTTGCTATTTGGATTCTTTTCTTTTCTTTATATATCCTCTTTTGGAACAACAGTACTAGGGATTTCATTTTCTTCTATCATTTCAATGATTATAAGGGGTGGACTGTTAATGATTTTCCCATATCTAGTTTGAATATCCTTACAATCCATAGCATGTAAATCAATTGATTTTTCTGGTTAAGTTCCATAAACAGGAGTTGTTTGTTTGTTTCTTGGATTTTCTACTGGCTGTGCTGGCATTTGTGTTTGGAATACATTATCATTTTGTGAATTTTGTGTAGGAGATCCCATGATGGCTTGTTGATTCTAATTTGGATATGTTATTCCTTGAGAATAATTACTATGGTTCCATCTAGGTTGTGACCAAGCATAAGGATTTCCTTGACCAACCCATGGTTGTTGATGTCCCTGAGCATACCAAGCTTGATTTGCCCAATATTGAGGGTTCCAAGTTAGTTGAGGTACCCAAGGTGGTTATCCCCAATTTTGTGGTACTGACTGAGCAACCAATAGCATCATCCAGGGATTAGGGACTGATCTTGGCATAAAATGTCCTTGGTTAGGTTGTCTCTAAACAAAATTCAATTCTTTTGTTCTAGATGAGGCACTAGTTTTTTTAAGATGATTCTTAATAATGGGAAGTAAAGAACAAATATCAGTATCATGTTCTTTAGATTCACAGATAAGACACATTTGTGTTTTATCCAAAGGACAATCTCTTAATGCATGCTTCTTCCTGCATCTAGGACAATACATAGCCAATGGTTCAGTTTTGGCATTTGCTTTAGCTTGTAATCCATCCATAGTAGAGGTTAATTACAATAAAATCTCAATTTTAAAGTTTGCTAACTCATCTGTTAGTTTTTTCATATCTAAATTCAGACTTTTCACTGATTTTCCTTTTCTAGGTCCACCTCTAGTTCTGGAATAGCTTTCAAAAATCTCCTTAATTCCATTCATTCTTATCCAATCAATATCTCCACTATCTATCAAGTTAACATCTTCTCTAGATTTTTCATCCAAACCTTTAAGAAAAATAGTTTTACTTAACTCCTCTGAAAGCACAAATCCACATCTTTTGCTAATAAAGAGGAATATGTCTAAATAGTCTTCTATGTTTTCATCTTCCTCCTGCTTGATTTTGAAGAATTATTCCTTCCTATTTCTCCCTCTATAATAATCTTGGTATTTATCTAGGAAGGAAGTCTCCATTTGTGCCCAAGTTCTAATAGAGTTGGATGGTAATCCCATGAACCACCTCATTTTTGCATCCTTCAAAGTGGATGGAAACAACTTGAGATTTTGATTATCTATTTTATAATCATAGGTCTAACATAGTACCTTGAACTCAAATAGAAATTGGTCATGATATTTAGATGACATCCCTCTAAATGTGGTTAAATGTGTAGTTGAGATATTTTTCATTGATGTATCATCATCTCCCAAATGGATTGGATAAGTAAAGGTTCTATCAGGTACTCCCTCAACTTCTCGTGCCATTTTAAAAATATTTTCTAAATTTTCCTCCTAATCAATGTGGTAAGCGGTATGCCTTGGGGAAGGTGAAAAATCAGGAGTAGGAGGTTGAATACTCAATTGAGAATCGAAACTCACCCTAAATGCATCTTGAGTAATAAGCCTTTTCCTAAAAGTTCCACTTCCTTTAGGTGATTAATCTAAGAATTCCAAAAATGGCAATTTTGTTTCTTTTCTGATAGGGGATGATGGTGCCTCCAATTCTTGATCAATTTCCTTACTTTTACTAGAGGATGTTATGAATTCTTGTGAAGATGTTTTCTGGAGGAATCTACCATGTGAGTCTCTTAGTCTACTCATATATTTTTTGATATAGCAGGGAAGATCCTTCAACTACTAGATGCATGTTTTGTTTCTCTTGCTAACATTTAATTAGAAAGTTCCAAATAATGTCCCTAGAAATGGTGCCAAACATGATGGGTGTCTTTATTCCCTTCATTTAATCAACTTCTTGATGATGACATATCAAACCAGGGATGTTTCTAAAGCTATATGCAACAAGAGTAATCTAATCAATCTAGTAGTTGACTATAGTTATTTTTGTATTTTTTGGGGAATCTCTTCAATGTCTTAAGGAATCCTTAGTAAAACCTTATTTAAATCATACTATGAAAACTTTTTAAAAGTAAACACACTAAAAAATTTGCTGAAAGGAAACACACTATGCAAAATGAAAACACACTTGCTATTGGAAATAAACACACTTGCTTCTGAAAGTAAACAAACTTTCTTTTGGAATTAAACACACTTAATTTAGAATGCTCGAAAATAATTACAAGAAATATAAGAATTATCTAAACACCTACAGGGACAAGTATACAACAGACTTTAACTGAAAGAATTAAAACAATAGAGAATTAACATATCTAAGATATTTGCTGAAGAAATATAAATACCAAATAAGAAAATATCCTGGTATTTAGAGGAGTGGGTCCTTGCTCCTCCTCAAATCAGGATTTAACAACTCAGAATTATCTCAAATCAGAATGGATATTTTATTGATAAAACATTAAGTATTACAAAACATACTGGATCTATGTAGTTATTCTATATTTCTCTTCTATGTTCTATATCTATCTCATATCACATTCTATATCCTATCTATCTACTGCATGTCTACTTTTATATACATTTTACAATCACAGTTGTCTCAATGATTCTGATGAAATCGAATCATTCCTAGAATAGATTTTGAGTTGGATTGTGGTTGATCAGATAGCTGTAAGATAACTCTTCCTAGATCTACATTCAGAAATATTCTCATCCTTTCCTGATTGAAAGGGTCTTAGATGAAAATCTCCAGATGTGTTTAAAATAGATTACTCCCACCAGTTCTGGAACTTTAGAAAAGTTCCAGAACCATAGGAAATCGTTAAGGTTTAACACCATGAGAGTGTCAGAGCTATACCTAGGAGTTTCAGAACTAAGTCTGAAAATTCTGGAACTAAATACTAGAGTTTTGAAACTAAGTCTGAAAGTTCCAGAACTAAATGATGACTATGTGATGGATTTTTGGAACTAGCTCAGAAGTTTCGGAACTAGCTCGGAAGTTCCAGAACTAAGCTATGTAGGAATAGATGCTACAAAAAACATACTGAATGCTACCTGCTTCATTTCCTTGACTGATTAGACCTGCTTTATTACAAAACTGAATTTCAAACACACACTTCATCAGGAATTTCTAAGCTTTTAAAAATTAGAATCACAATCAATCAAAAGATAGAAAATTACATCCTAACTTATATAAGATCAACTAAAAGTTACAAAATGTAATCAAACTTAATAAAAAGGAGAGTAATATGAGATCATATATTATAAATTAATCAAACATATTCTGGCCTCATCAGGGGCCTCCAAGGCAAGTCTTTGGGGTGCTCCTACAATCTGATTTCTATTACTTCTTTGAGAAGAAACTCATTCAAATAATTCCCTCTTCAAAGAGGCCATCTCATTCACCAAATTTTACAGTGATGGATTAGTTCTCTCATCTCCAAGATGTTGGGCCTTACCCTTTGATGGATTCTTGATCTTTCCAAAGAGGATGATATCATCATCAAGTTTAATGGCCATCCTTTGTGCTTCTACAATTCTCCTTGGTTGGGATCTTCGCAGCAAAAATCCTACTTCTGATGATTGAGCATTGATGAAGAATCTCTTGACATTGTTTTGAGATGGAAAATCATCTTCAGGTATCTTGCAAAGCAACCGTTCAAAATGAGCCAAAAATTCTCTCATGGTTTCATTTCCTCCTTTCCTCATTTGAGCCAATTGCACTAAGAAGTCTTGAAAGTCTTCAGTTGATTTAAATCTTTCCTCGAATGTAGTCTTGATGTCATTCCAACCAGTGATGGATCGGGCTGGCAAGAGGTAGAACCATTCTACTATTTTATTCTTAGAGGGAATCCATGAAAAATATGTCAGTAGCATCTTCATGTTGGAGACCAAGAATTACACATGATATCGTGAAAGCATCTATGTGTTCTTTAGGATGTTGTGTGTTATCACCTATGAACTTTGGAAAGTTCTTGCGGGAACCTGTTGGTAGATTATGAAGAGGGGGTGTAAGAGAAAGAAGGCATAAATTCCTTCCCTATGGAACAATAGGTTGAGGTATTTATTCTTCATCTGCCATTTTTTCTTTTGCTTCTACTTCAGCTCTTGCTTCTACAAATTCTTCTTCTTCTAGGAGCTCAAATCTCAATGGTTGTTGAAAAATGGGAGAATTTGAAGGGGGAGTATCAACAGGAGTTTGGATAGGATTTCCAAGTGAACTAATCAAATTTCTAGATGGATAGGACGCTTGAGAGAAGAAGTATGGATTATCTCTAATTCATTCCTGTTGATTTTTCTAAGCCTTGAAATTGGAATCAGAAACACCTCTCAACCTGCTCAACCTGACGTATCTTCTTTCAGCTAGCTCTTGAAAATTTTTGTAGTCAGAACACAAAAGGGAATTGTGGAATGTGAAAAGTCACGTGTAGAAATTAGTAGTGTATCTTTCGGCAATAGACTTTCATGAACTCCTTTTTTTAATTTTTTTAATATTTGATTTTTTTTAATTTTCAGACGTTGCAGTCATATTTTGGGTGTAAATGCTACTAAATCTACCCCACGGTGGGAACCAAAAATTGTTGGCGAGAATTTTTTTTGGGTGGAAAAAATTGTGGATTTCTTGCCAATGCTCTAGGAATTCTAAGTCCCTTTACTTAACTGGTGCAGCTACTGTATATGCATGCGCGAGAAAATGTAGATTTATGTGGTGAAATTTTGATTGAGGATCCAATAGGGGCAGTCCACTAACCCTGTGGAAAAGATAGAAATATCTTTCTAGGGATGACTTTGTCTAAAGTGTTGGAAAGGGGAGTGAGAGAATAAGTAGAACTAATGCTGTAGGTAGAACATTAGATTCTTGCACACACACTAGTTAGAAACTTCAACACATGCATTTATGAGAAGAAACAACTCTGTGAATAACAACAAGACCAAATAGAATTCACTGATCACCAATTATCAAGAAACCCCTTAGTCAAAGAAAGATATAAAATACTTCTTGTATTGATTGCTCAAATCAATGTTGTACATAATGTGGGAATGGAGGAAATGGAAGAAAATGGCTATCTCCTTTGATTTCTCTAGGTACAATGCACTCTTGAGTTTATAAGATCAATCACCAACCCTTTGAAATAGGAATGGCTTTATAATTTATAGAGTAGATGTGACTCCTTGTCTTCCTCATGATATTTCAAATACCTTAATATGACTTAAGATTGTTCATATTCCACTTTAAATATTTAAGTCCCTTTTATAATAGCAAGGAAACTTAATTTACATTATATTTCTAAATTCACTTAAGTCATATTAAAAAGTACAACCCTCAACACAAAAATATAACATTGAAGAGAGAGAGAGAGTGTGTCATATGAGAAGCGAAGAGAGAGAAAGAAGAGGAAGAAGAAGAAGAAGAATTATGTTGAAGGATGAGTTAGTGTAGTGGACTTGGCTCCATTCTTCAATTGTTCTCCACTTCATGATCCTCAGAAGGCTTCTAACTTGTCCACTTTGGCTTTATATCTCCCTTACATAAAATCAACTTAATAATTTTAGTAAGTTTGAGAAATCAAGTCCCCGATATTCAACTGGAAGTTGTGGCTTAGTTTTCCTCTTTCTCCCTACGTTCCTCATTCTTTCTTGATCAACTTTCTATTTTTAGCCGGTGCTCAATGGCCCACTTACTATTTTTAGTAAGTGCAAAAAAATCATGTTCTGGTGAATTCTTAGTTGTAGTGCACCTCCAATGTCTTCGTCTCCTTCACAGGTTCTTTTGTTGATGACTTTCCCGAAATAGCAATTCCTGTGTAGTAAACCTGGTATTTTTTGAAAGTTGGCTTCTAGGAGTCAGATTAATTTGGAATGAATTTTTTTGATATGGGTTTTTTCCCAATATCACCCCTCTAAAATTTTGGGACCGCCCGCTTAATAGTTTAGGAGATTTTAAAGTCTTAAATTTTGGACCTGACAGTGCTTTTGGATGCGGTAGCCATTAATGGACCTCAAAATTGTAGGTCTTTTTTTATCCTCCATTTGCAAATAATATTATATATTTTATATGGTTTTTTTTATGCTTCGTATGCAATTCTACTTCGTTTCGCCCAACGGTATGACGGGAAATTACATTTTTTCTTCGTTGAGCTAGAAGTGGGATTTCTTCACTATGGATGCTCTGTTGCATGAGAGGAGGGTTTGAAGGTGTCTTCATGATGGGCTCAGGTATAGGAATGAAAATAATTATATATCTTATTGTTTTATGCATCTGTTTTGGATATTTCTTCAACTTCTCATTTCATGGTTATGGAGTTTTCTCCTTTTTCTCCTTCTATGTTCTTCGTTTCTCCTTCTTAGCTTGATGAAAATTCCTTCTGAGACCTACACACAATTATGGGAAGGGTGACTTAGTGTTTTATGAGTTTATGTGGCCATTTTGGATCTGGTTTGGAGCAATAATGGTGGACTAGGTGTCTGGACAATCATGTACGGAGCCATAACAATGTATGAAGCTGTGAAGAAGAAATGTCTAAGTGGCAGATTTAAAATTTTCAAGACATGCACATAGAGGGGCTGGTTGCATTTTTTTTTCCTTAATTTCCCTAACATCAGGGATGTGAGGGACATCAATTTCCATGGTGGTCAAGGTGATTCCATGTGTCCTTGATCCGACGACAGGGGATTTGCTTGAAAAATGCACCTGGGGGCTGAAAGTCGGTCACGTGGGTGTCCAAATGACTCCCCATAGGGTCTAGGCACATTTTTCTATGTCTTATTTCCCCCACATCAAGGACATAAGGGACATGAATTTCCACCGTGTTCTTGGAGCTAACACGCGGTGCCTGATCTAATGGCAGAGAATGGATGCTGTGAAAATGCACCTGGGAGCTGAAATTCGGTCATGTGGGTGTCCACATGACTCCTCATAGGGGCCGGGAAAATTTTTCCATCTCTTATGTCCCCCACCTTAGGGACATAAGGGACATCAGTTTCCATGGTGGTCTTGGAGCTGACATGTGGCACCTGATCCAACTGCAGGGAATGGATGCTCTAAAAATGCACCTGGGGGATGAATTGTCGAGTCTGGAGGTCATATGAGGGTCCAAGAGGTCACATGGGGGCTGGGAAAATTTTTCAAGGGCTTATGTACCTGACCTCAGGGACGTCGGGGACATGAAATCCCGCTAGGCTCCTGGTGCTAACATGTGTCCTCCTAGAAAAAGACTAAGCCCTGAACTGCCTTTAAGAGGGTAACTTGAAATGAAGATAACTTGAGCTCCTAGTGGAATTTCATGATGAAATTTTATATGATACTAACTGTAAATGTCATTTTGAATCCAATTATTGGGTTATCATGTCTTATTCTACCATCTGGTCCCTAAAAAATTTGATTTGTTATTTAAGACTCCAATTGTATTTGATAAAAAATGCCTGCCAATCCTATGCACTAAGGTGTTGTGAAAAATATTATTTCACCATAATGTAGGTATTTAAATTATCTTTCTAGTGATGTTTTTTTTTACTTATAACCCCATCTAAAGCTCCTGGAATCTTCTTTTGAAGCTAGACAGTTGTTTTAGGCCTATGTACTGCCGAGGCTTATGAACCCTATTTTCACTCAGACTGCTCCAAAAATTTCAACACTTCCCTAAACCTTCCAAAATTATTTCCATGATGTTCTAAAGTCTTCAATTCACCTCCATGTTTGATTTGGCCCTTCCGTTCCACTCCAGGGTGGTTCATCCAGTCCTAGGAAGGCCAGTGATAGCCCTTCCTAATACTGCCAGAAGATAGTATCTTTTCATAACTCCCTAAAATCACCTAGGGGATGATATTATATTATTCAGGTGGTCATTTGGACTGATTGGATAAACCCGATGTGTCTTGGAATGATGAGACTTGAAAAAATTAACATTGGGGTATCATTGTCATGCTTGGAAATTGTCAATTTCCCTATTGCACATTTGCATGAAAACATAACCATTCCTAGAAAATTGTTTAACAAGCCTAAATCAATCATATTAAAGTTTTATTTTATCCTTTCTTTGATTCTAGAAATTAAATTTTTGTTACTGCTAGTAATTAAAAGATCATCAACATATAAGACAATAATGATAGTATGATTATATTCAAACTTAGCAAATAAATCATTATCAAAACAACAATTAGAGAAACCAATACCCTAAAATAAATTAGGATATTGATTTTTCTAATTTTTGTTTTTATAATGATTTATTTGTTAAGTTTTAAAATAATCATACTATCATTATTGTCTTGTATGTTGATGATCTCTTAATTACTATCACTAGTAAAAATTTAATTGCTAGAATCAAAGAAAGGCTAAAAAAGTATTTTGATATTACTAATTTAGGCTTGATAAATCATTTTCTAGGAATGGTTACATTTCAAGATCATAAATCTATTTTTGCATGTCAATCTCAGTATGATGTGAATTTAATTAGAAGATTCAACATGAGTGACTGTAAACCTATTTCCATCCCTATAACAGTTGGTGTCAAATTAGATCCTAAACCTTCTTGTGCTAAATTTGATCCTACTCTATATAGATAGCTAGTTGGTAGACTAACTTATTTGACTATCACTAGACCTGATATGTAATATGCAGTAGGATTTGTTTCAATATTTTTTAAGGATCAATGGAAAATGGTAAAAATAATTTTGAAATATGTTAAAGGAACAATTAACTATGGTCTATTTTATTCCTCTTCTAATGATGAATAGTTATTCGGCTATTGTGATTCTAACCATGCTAGTGATACTGCAGATAGAAGGTATACTTTTGGATATGTTTTCCAGTTAGGTGTAGGTGTCATCACTTAGAGTAGAAAGAAGAAACCAATAGTGTCTATCTCTTCTACTGAAGTAGAATATATAAGTGCTATGGAAGATGAAAAATAAGTTGTGATTGAAAAGACTATTGGATGAACTGTATATGGGTGTCAAAGGGAAAAGTACTCTTATATGTGAAATCCAGAGTTATTAATTTTATCATACCAAGCTCTAGGAGCTTATTTAAGACCATACAAATACTTTTTCATCTTACAGACATAAAGTTCCTTATCGAGTTCTTCAAAACCTTTAGGTTAACACATGTAGGTTTCTTCTTTTAAGTCACCATTTAAAAAAACATTTTAAAGATCCATTTGGTGAATATCCCAACTGTATTGGGTATTCGATGCAAGAATAATTCTAACAGTTCTCATTTTATCTACAGGAGAAAAATTATCAACATATTCAAAACCAGGTTTCTGAGTGAAATTGTGAGCTACCCACCTTGCCTTGAATTCATCTATTTATACAATCACCTGGATCCTACAATGCTTCTCTTAGAAGGAGGAGGGACTAGTTCCCAAGTGTTATTTTTAATAAAAGCATTGTATTCATCTTTCATATCCTGAATCCATCTATCATCTTGACAGGATTCTTTAAAATATTGTGGTTCAAACTCGTAGAGGGAAATCAAGGCATTATAAGAATGTTGACTATGAGTTACCTATCTAATATTAACATAGTGAGAGTCATTAACTAGATTTTGAGCCCATTTAGAAGTCTTGGGATGCAACACATTTTGAGATGAATATTTCACAGAATAGTTTGTGTAAAATAAATAAGGTAAGGGGTTAGGCGGAATACCAGTAAAAATTAAAAGCCGAAGTTATAATGCACGCATTATTTAATTTTTAACCGAGATGATCATGGAGAGATTCCCTTTGGCTAGGAGGAATGACCTATAAGAAACACAACAAGACCAAAAAATAACATTAATAATATAGGTTAGTGGGCTTTTTAGTAAGTGCTAGATCAAGAAAATGAGGTGCTTCCTAGAAGGATTTCAATCCAATTTCAAATACAATTTAATGAAATAAACACCATGAAATAAGGAAATCCTATTGTAGTTGTACGATTTAGGTATCTTGTGCTAATACAATAAGTAAATATAATCTAACAAAAATATTTATGATTAGATCCAGAGGTTTGGTAGGTTGTTCTAGGTTTTACAGGTCTGAAAAAGGTCTGATAAAGGGTCTAGGACTAATCAAGTGAGGTATGGGTTGGTTTTGGTGTAATTGAAGGCTTTCTAGTTAGAGGGTATAAAATGACATAGAGACCAATATCAGGTAGGTGACCGACACTGGTATAGGGGTGAAACCAATGGTGGTAGGGTAAACCAATGTCGGTAGGGGAAATGGGTAATAACTTAATAAAAATGGGTTTTGAGACTCTATTTGATTGCATAAAGAGTGAGGAAGATGTGGTTAGGATCCTAATATGGCCAAGAATACTTGGGAATGTAGAGGAAGAGGTTAAAAAAGGTGGAAATACTTGAAATGGTTGGGTAAGTGCATTGGTAGGAAGATGGAGATATCCAGGTAATAGCATAGATGGAAATACTGAAAGAAGTAAAATATGTATAGTAAAATAAGTATAGATGATGAAAACCACATTACTTACTTATTTCTATGAAGATATCATGAATGAAGGTGGCTAATGGTTGATAGGTGAGGTGATGGTTACTTCAGTACCACAACAGTACAACCTGTGTGTTCCCTATGGAGACTCTAATGCTCTAGAAGATAACCTATTGCTTGTGCTATAGTCTGGTGGTGTTTCTTCATTGTTTTGATGAAGGAATGGCTCTAATATCCTCACTTGATTGCAATATAATTCCCAAAAGTGAATGAAAAACCCATGTAAAGAGTTGTAAAATTGTATATAAAGGAACCGATGGTGGTTTAGGTGATCAACATTGGTCGAGGATAAATTGGCATCCGTTAGGGTGAATTAGTCAAAGTTACCAAAAATAGCCTTATCTTTACTATGTTTGGCATGATTTTGATTTCTAATCTTGGTCTCAAGTGAGGGTTGGTGCTTAGATAAGTGGGATTATTATTGGAGAATGAATAAGACTTTAATTTTAGGGTTCAAAAGATTCCTAATTATTTAAGATAAGTAGAGACTCAATCTTAGTTAATTAATAGGATATGAATAAGTCCATGGTGAGGTGTTTAGGAAATATGGGTAAGTGAGGTGTAAATTAACTTAATTAAAGTAATTAAGTTAATTAATAATGTGAGGATGAACATTAAATCAATTATAAATAATTAAATTAATATGAATGCGGGGTAAGGGGTCATGGTTAGGTGAATACGTTACCTTACTTAATTAAAGGGGACCAAGGGGAGTGTGACCCAAATTTCATGTTTATATTTGCCCCTTTTTTTGTGGTGTAGCTTGTATTGATAAGCGACGCTGACAAAAACATGAAGTCGTTGTCTCAGGTATGAGTGAAGATTAGGTTGCCCCAAGTATGGGTGGAGGTGATCCCCCTCAAACCAATAACTGATGAGGTGTTAAACTGAGTCGGTGAGTGGTTTTATAAATAGGTAAATGATAAAAACAAGGGTAGGTGGGTTGTAGGTAAGGGTAATTTCAGGTCGGGTAATAGGTAATGGCAGTCTAATGCACACACACATATAGATTGCGATAAGGTGTCAGGTTGAAGAGCTTACAAACTCAACTTCGTAAAAGGTTGATAGGTTTATCCAAAGAAGGTTGAAGTGGTTCATGTATCCAAGGTATAGGATATGGTCTAGAAACACAACTAGGCAAAGTGCAGGAATGGACAATAGGTTTTGTTCTATAACACCAAAGGTATGGTCGGGATAAACACCACAACATTAGGAAAGGTAAGGTCATTAGGTTGAACAACACAAGTAGCATCATCGCAAGGTATAACAAGTACACGAACTCAAGTTTTACAATGGGTGAGGTTGGGTTGGGTGACTTAGGCAAGGCCATAGGTAAGGCTACATTAGGGGGAAAATGTGCCCCAACTTATTGTGAGGTTGGGTGGTAGGTACTAAAGTCAGTAGGTGGAGTGGTAAGGTTGGGTTCAAATGTAGGTTAGGCATTAAAGTTTTTGGGAAATCAAATGTGGTGAGAAATGGTGTAATGGGGTCAATCATGCTAACTGATATTCGTTTTAGAGAACTGATGTCGGTCAAGGGAAACCAATAATAGTACACAAGGCCATATGACCGATGTCGGTCATGGTAAACCAACATCGGTCAATCCGGGGGTAGGCTAAAAAGTAAAAATCTGTATATTACAAATTCATTTTAACCTTTCGAATTTGTGAAAAAGATAGAGCAAAGTGTGTGTGTGAATTTTACGTGGAGAAAAGGATAAGGTATTGTACTTGGCTAACTTGGTGAGTAATTATCAGCTGATTGGATTCAGTTTGTCGAGCCCATGAGATGGATATGAGTGAGGTGATTGGCTAATAGTAGAGATTCATTGCAGTGGTAGGAGGAGGTGCAGGAGGGGCCCGGGCACCCATCCTGGAGATTCCAGCATGATAATGACCGCATTTATAGGTAGGATTCAATTCTCAATGTTTGTTTTGGATTAAGATTTGACATAAAAATGAAGAAAGGGGCTTTTGAATCTAGAATTTTAAATGGTGACTAAAAATTATTGAAATTGGATGGAGAGGGTGAATTGTAGGTTAAATAGGTAGTAAAATGGAAATGGTTTGGATTTGGGTTGGTTTTAGGTAGGAATTAGGTTGTTTTTGGTTGATTTTGGCAAAAAGGGGGCGTCGGGTTTTGGCCTTAGGGAAGAAATTGTGATCGACGTCAGTTTAGGTTAGGCCGACATCAGCAAGATTAAAGTGTGACCAGTACCAGTTAGGCTAACTGGTGTCAGTCATTGTGAAATGTGACCAAGTCCTGAAAATGAAGTTTTAGGTGATAATAATATATAAGAATGGAGAGGTAGCATAAATGGTAATGTTATGAGGTAGGGGTAAATGGATAAGTGAATAAAATGATAAAGTTAGGTGGTTTTGGGTTGAATGTATTCATAAATGGTAGTGGTTTAGATGAAAGTTGTGTCAAAGCGATGAAGGAAGGAAGGTAATTGGATAAGTGAAAATATTTAATGAAAGGTAGGGAAAAAGAAGCAAGGCATCGTAGAAAATAATCGATGTACATTAAGCATAGGGTAGAATGAAGCTTGTTGGCATGGGTGGATGAATAATGAAATATGAATGTTGGTTAATGATGTAGGCATGTCAACAACTCACAATGCATGATAGAAAACCAACACTATTGATAGAGATTAGGCCCACCATCAAAGAGGAGGAGTGAGACCACATCAGATATGCTAGTCTCATTTTGAATCAGTGATATAGGTGGATCATTAGAAATCACAATATGATGGTCTCTCTCATTAATAAATGGGATTATATGACCAATACCTTCTATTTGCCAACTGGGGAGATGTCGATCACCCTAGAGGACGTATACAAGATTTTAAGGCTTCCCATTATATGGGCACAGGTCTATCAAATTGGATTTGATGATACAATGGAGCCTATGGGTACAAGTTTTGGTGATGTTGTGGTAGAGTTGACATACCATAGTGTGAGTGTCAGATATGGAGAGATGTATGTTTCACATCCTGATGAGACATGCTTGGCAGTATTGATGATGATTGCGATTAGGTGTTTTGTACTTCCATATTTAGAGGAAGGGAGTTTTCCTTTAGCTTTGATGGGTGTGCTAGAGGATATGTGATCTGAAAATGGTACTTAATTTTTTTTTAAGTACTTAGAAAAATTTTAGATGAACAATTTTAATAGACTCAACATTGATCATGAGTTCAATTATCCAATTTGGGTGTCTTGAAGCCCAATTTTAAAACTCTTCCAATATGATTAATTAATCTGATTTTTTCGACTCAAGTGAATATACTGAATCTATTTCAAATCCATAAAAAAATAATCACAAGTTGAATTAAAATATGCATTTAATCTGAATTTTGGATTCCAAAATTTGCAAGTGCATTTAGTATCTAATTGTGGGTTATGGATACTGAAACAAATTTAATCCAATTAATCCATTTTCTTTCTTTATTTAATAATTAATCAAATAAACTAATTTGAATTATTTTATTTGATCAAAATTTTCTAAAAACCAAAATAAATCCACACAAAAACCTGATTGTTAACGAAGTTCACCCAAAGGCTACGTCTTTGAATCCATGTAATCATGAATTGATTTATTCCATAACTAATGAAGTATAATAACCATTCAATAATATATAAATAGATCATAACCTACAAATGAGTTGATCAATGTCCCAAGAACCATCTGTGGCTCCTAAAGTGATTCTCCTATTGGTTTCCTGTGAAAATGCGTCCAAAAAATGACTACAACTTTAAATATACAATATATAAATGAAAAATGTTTACATATTCGGAAACTAGAGGAAATTATGAGCAACTTTTCTTTTTACATCATTTAGAAATTTGGCCATTTGATCTCTCAAATTCTTTGTTGAAGTTTGTTTCCCCTATTCTATCCTCCAAAACACAAAGCTCAGAGCTCTTTTTATACCTGCGAGATAATCCTTTAGCTCGTCTAAGATCCTGGCTGAGTTGGTTAGGGTGAGTGATTTGGAGGCGCGAGGTCCCACATTCAAAACTTAGGGACAAGCATTTTGGCGGGGTTGTTTTTGTTTTCCAAGTGGGAAATCCCACATTCTCAGTGATGAAGAGGTTGTTGGGGTTTAAATTGGCATGGGTTATCAACTTGTAATACAGAAGCCATATCTGAGCCTTTTTTTGGCTCCACAAACCTTGGACGAGCTGGTCATTTGTTGTTTTATTATTTAACAGCTGAGCCATGTGCATTGTTTCCACCGCCATTGAAAAATCCATGTAGTTTTACTGAGTCATTGGGATAGATCGTTGGGATGGTCGACTCGTTTTTTGATAGGCCAAATTTTTTGGTTGGAAAGTTTGAATGTTGTGCCAATGGAAATATATAAAAACTGAGCTATGTTTGATTTCACTACCTATTCAAAAGGCAAAGTTATTCACCGAGGTAAGTGGGATAAGATAGATCCCCATACATTATTACAATGGTTACACTGCCAAGGTAATAGGAAATCACAAACCATAAGAAATTTAATCCAATCCCAAGAAATGTGGAAATAAATAACTACATAGAATGTAATGTGATCAACTTAGTGGGGATTTGATCACCCCATTAAGCTAATAAAATAGCTGACTTGAGCTAGTTATTAACTTGCGATGCATAATATGATCATACAATGCAAAAATCAGCTCATAGTGCAAAATTGAACTCAAAATACAAAATCAAGCTTAGAATTCAACATTGACATCTGCATGGTGGTTTGTGATCCCACCACATCAGAAAACAAGAATATAGCTCTCATAGTGGTTGGGATCCCCTCTGTTACAAAATTTGAGCCTCTTGTTATTTTTCACAATAACGCGAGTCAAATACCTGAGGCCCAAAACCATATCGAACAACCTTCATTTTTGCTTCTCGTCACTTTCCACCTTTGCCATGTGTCACATCTGGATTGGAATGTTGAATAGGGTTGACTCGTTTAAGACCCTAGCTTTGACCGATGATAGAATTTGTATATAGACCCCATTTATGAAGTTCAACATATTGTTGGAAAGGTCTTGAGAAGTCCTTTAGCATCATCAAAATTTAGGGAAGTTTAGGGAAGATATACATAGTGAAAAATCCTCTAGATCACTCCTTGGTAAGACCATTTTGACCTCAAAATGGAAATTTTATCTAGTTGAAATGTACACATGTTCTCTGCAATTGACAAACACAAAACCCAATTTATAGCTTGGTAATTTTTTCCAAAAAAATTGTAATATTCAAATGCCAATAAAAGTAACATAATCCAATGGTCTGAACTACAAATAATATGACACTGCAACTACCATATTCCTATTTACATCCTGATCTTACACTCACCACTGCCAAAAATGCAAAATTTTAACCTGCATTCACTACTTGTCATTGCAAAAATTGTACATACTATTTGCAACTATATTTGATAGTTATAAATATTTAATCCTATCAATAAGAATTAGACATGTGCAAAAATCATGTATAGAAAACAAAGAGTTTATATAAGTTGTGCACTTACAAATAATGCCTACATGAGACAACTTGTACTATAACAACATACTAACTACAACTTCTAAAAATAGACATCTGACCATAGATCATGCCCACTAAAACTGTACATGCTATTAAAAGCTAAAGTTTGTAAAACCATAAAAAAAAGAAAATTACACAAAGTAATTTAAACATGTCACATAATTGTTTTCTCTGTAGGATACTTCACCAACACCAAAGCAAATAAATAAATTTGGAACTTATCCATTTCACAATCAATGAAATTTCCAAAACTACCTTGTTAGTTTGCATACCATTTAACAAAGAAACTATGCAAACATGAAACCAATAAACTATTTACCCACCTTTTTCAACACATTTTCATGTTTAGCTAGTTATTTCAACTTAGTTTTTACCTGTGCCACTGAAGGGGTCATAATGGTTGGTTTTAAACTGCTATCCTTTTTAACAAATTTTAATTTTTGTTTTGGATGAATTTTCCAACATTTGTCAATTATATGGTCTTTATTTTTACAATGATTAAAAAATCTCTGATCCACTTTTTTAGGATCCATATTTATAGGATCCTTACCTTGACTGCTCTTAGCCGAGACAGGTTTAAGAGAATGAATTTTCTCTATCTATTCCTATATGGATTTATAGTTCCTGCACTTGGCCACACAATGAATAGTTAAACCATGAAATGTGTATGGATAACTATGCAAAATTTCTTCCATATTAGAGCCAAACTTTTCTAGTGTAGACAATGGATCAATTTGTTTACCTTTTACTTTATGATTAATGTAAACCAAAGGTGGAGGGATTTCTATACCTCTCCATGGTGAATTCTTACCAGATCCTCATGCTGAGGATGAATCACCTGAAGCTAATGGGGATGAAACTTGGCAGTAAAAATCTTGCCTTCTTTCAGCTAACTTAGGACTCTTCAATCACCATTTCCCCTACACTAGAATATCCCAGTCCTGCATAATGAATTCTTTCTACTAAGATTGGGTTAGTTATACCTTGATTATTATTACCAAGGTTAATTCCATTAAAACCAGTGCCATTAAAAATATTATATCATATACCTTTAGTTTTCTTTTCAAATCCACCTAAAAATACACTAATTTTGATTCTACTGTATTTTTAGGTGGATTTGAAAAGAAAACTAAAGGTATATGATATAATATTTTTAATGGCACTGGTTTTAATGGAATTAACCTTGGTAAGAATAATATTAGATACCTTCTTAGGTCCATCAATTTTCAACACCATCAAGAGCTCATCTTTAGATTCTAGCTCTCTTTTCAACATGTCAATTTTTTCCTCTAGAGTCAATAGTTGACATCTCAAGAAGGAATTTTATCCCTGTATATGTTGATTACATGCTTCAAGTTCCTCAAGTTTCTCCCTATCGGATAACTTTCCCATGGTTTTCCTGCACACCTCTACTCACAAAAAACTACACACTGTAAATGAAAGATTAAGACAAAATGAAAAAACTAAACTAAACCTAATCAACTGAAGAAAATCAAGAGCTAAACCATCTTTGTTACCAAATTGATACGAAAATGGTACTTAATTTTTTTTGAAGTACTTAGAAAATTTTTAGATGAAAAAATTTAAAAAACTCAACATTGATCATGAGTTCAATTATCCAATTTTGGGTGTCTTGAAGCCTAATATTAAAACTCTTCCAATATGATCAATTAATCTACTTTTTCCAACATAAGTGAATATATTGAATCTATTTCAAATCCATTAAAAATAATCACAAGTTAAATTAAAATATGGACTCAATCCGATTTCTGGATTCCAAAATTTGCAAGTGCATTCACTATCTGATTATGGGTTATGGATACTAAAAAAAATTCAATCCAATTTATTTCTTGATTTAATAATTAATGAAATAAACTAATTTGAATTATTTTATCTTATCAAAAGCTTCTAAAAACTAAAATAAATCCACACAAAAACCAGATTGTTAATGGATTTCACCTGAAGGATATGTCTCTGGATCCACGTAATCATGAATTGATCTATTCCACAACAAATGAAGTACAATAACCATTCAATAATTTCTAAAAATATCATAACCTATAAATGAGCTGATCAATGTCCCAAGGAACTTTGGAAAATAGTAGAAACTGTCCCAAGAATGATCTGTGGCTAGTATAATGCTTCTCCTATTGGTTTCCAATGCAACTGCATCTGAAATATGCTTACAACTTAAAATTTACAACACCTATATGAAAAAAATTTACATATTCAGAAACTAGAGAAAATTTTGAGAAACTTTTCTTTTTACATCATTTAGAAATTCAGCCATTTGAACCCTCAAAATATTTGTTGAAGTATGTTGCCCCTATTTTTTACTCCAAAACACCTAGCTAAGAGATATTTTTATACCTACGAGCTCATACTTTAGCTCGTCTAAGCTCCTAGTTGAGCTGGTTTGGGTGAGTTATTTGGGAACCAAAGGTTCCACATTCAAAACTCAGTGGCAAGCATTTTGGCGGGGTTGGTTTTGCTTTCCAAGTGGGAAATCCCACATTCTCGGTGTTGAAGAGGTGGTTGGGGTTTAAATTGGCATGGGAAAATATATTATCCCATGGCATAATCCACATCTGAGCCTTTTTTTTGGATCCACAAACTTTGGCTGAACTGCTCGTTTACTATTTGCTTGTTTTACGGTCGAGCCATGTGCATTGTTTCCATTGCCATTTAAAATGTCATATAGTTTACCTGAGTCATTGGGCTGGATCGGTGGGAAGGTCAGTTGGTTTTTTGATAGGCCTAATTATTGGGCTGACAACTTTGAATGTTTTTCCAATGGAAATATATATGGAACAATTTGTTCTTGATTTCTCTACCTATTTAAAAGGCCAAGCTATCCGCCGAGGTAAGTGGGCTAAGATAGATCCCCTTATATTGTTGAAATGGTTAGACTACCAAGGTAATAGGAAATCACAAACCATAAGGAATTAAATACAATCCCGAGTAATTTGGAAATAAATAACCACATAGAATGTAATGTGATCAACTCGGTGGGGATTTGATCACCCCACCGAGCTAATAAAATTGCTCGCTTGAGTTGGTTATCAACCTGAAATGCATAATATGATCATGCAATGCAAAAATCAACTCATAGTAAAATGTTGAACTCAAAATACAAAATCAAGCTTAGAATTCATTGTTGATGTCCACGTGGTGGTTTGAGAGCCCACCACATTGGAGAAATATAATATAGCTTTCATGGCAGTCGGGCTCCCCTCCGTTACAAAAGTTGATCCTCTTGTTCTTTTACGCTATAATGTGAGTCGAAGACCGAAGGCCTGAAACCATTTTAAACGACTTTAATTTTTCCTTCTCATCAATTTCCACCTTTTCCATGTGTTACATTTGAATTGGACTATTGACCAGGGTTGACCCATTTAAGACCCTAACTTTGACCGACAATAGAATTTGCATACGAACTCTATTTTTGCAGTTTAGCATACCGTCAGAAAGGTCTTGAGAAGCCCTTCACAATGGTCTAGATTTAGGTAAGTTTAAGGAAGATATGCATAGTGAAAAATACTTTGGATCAATATGGTAGAGTAGTGGGTACAATTTACATGGGCTCATGCATTTTTGGTATAGTTGTACAGAGAGATATGGGTGTATCGGTGGATACGTGGAATTAGAGTATGTTTTACCTAACTTTTACATTTTTGGGCCTATGAGAATATAGTGTGCCTAAAACCATTTGGACTATCGAGGGAGGATTGGTTTGGAGGAGTGTTTAGAGTTGGGTTCAAGTGGTGGGTACCAATTGGAGCCAACCCTAGAGTAGCCAAGGCTACTAGGGATGTTACATATTACAGGTGACTACTAGATGGCATATCATTAGTAAATATATTGTGGAGACCATATATTAAGCTCCCTTCTTACAGGGGTATGACTACTAAGTTGGATGGTTTATATCTAGTCAGGTGGATACAGGGATGGAGATTCGATGAGCATGAGATGATCCCCGTGGACTGAGTCTGATGACAGTTCAGGATTCTATTGGATGTGCCTCCACCTTTTCCATTATACCCCAGGGAATATGTGAAGAGACCATTATCTCCACCACATCTAGAAAATCCAACTGGATAGGAGGAGAGGGTAATAGATAGGAGGATCAATGATGCAGGTACCATTGACTGCTACAAGAATTGGTGTATAACCCAGTTATATGTAACACCTCTGAGGCCAGGGCATCCAGATTTAACTATTGTTATAGTTTAGAGAGATGCACTACAGGGTCAGGTGGCCACCTTACAGGAAAATATCACAGGGTTACAGGGATACCTGACAGGGTCACAGACACAGGTGACCACTTTACAGG
Organism: Taxus chinensis; assembly: GCA_019776745.2. Classification (NCBI taxonomy): domain Eukaryota; kingdom Viridiplantae; phylum Streptophyta; class Pinopsida; order Cupressales; family Taxaceae; genus Taxus; species Taxus chinensis. The sequence continues at coordinate 453,170,653 of CM034156.1, forward strand.
AACAGGTGATGACCCTACAGGTCCAAGTAACACAAGCATAGAAACCAACACATAGTGGGGATGGTGTTGGGGGGAAGGTAGCGACATTACAGGCACATGTTTCCACTCTATATGTGTAACTAACAGTATCCTAGGGACAAGTTCCTACACATGTACCCGCAGGGGATGGTTCATAGGTAGCAGCACTATAGGCATAGATTACAGGTTTACAAGGTCAATTAGAAACCATGTAAACATAGGTACTAATACAGGAACTAGGATAGGGTCTCATAGTACAGGTAGGAGGACAGCAGCCTCTATTATTATGGAAAATTTCATAGGTTTCAGCTAGGACGATGGCACCACCCCAGACTATATTGATGGTGAGATTCAGGGATGCCATGAATGAGGCCCGCTATTACCAGGATCATATAGCCATAGTGGGCATCGATGTTCCATCATATGTCAAGCACATGACCCAATAGGAAGCTAGTGAGAGGACCAGGTCTAAGATTCACAACTCTGATAGCATAGGGGGTCTTCATCCCCAAAGATAGGGTTAGGGTGAGGTTACCATCTCTCATAGATTCGGTCTAGCTACGGGAAAGGATGATGATATGGGGGAAGACAAGGACTAGTAGAGGGTGGAGAGATGCTGACAGGGTGGTTGATAGGGAGAGAGGAGGAGATAAGTGAGAGTGGAGAGGAGGTTCTCAGGTGGGGTTGATTGATCATGACATTTGATACTGTATGATGATTTTGATTTTGGTATATATACTATCATGTGTGCCGAAGATTTTGTGAGACTGTATATGGGAGGTTTTGAGACACTTTGATTATTTATCCCTGTTTACATATGTATTGATACAAAAACATTCCCATTTCTATAGTTGATGATGATTATTAGACTAATGATGTACTTGGTTTAATTTCAATTTTTATTGTTTATTATGGAAACTAGGTGAGTTAGGCATGATTGAGTCGAGGTCATTTAGGCATGATGGAGTCAGGTATAAGCATGATTGATTCAGGTGTAGGCATGATGGATTCAAGTATATGCATGATTGAGTTAGGTATAGGCATGATGGAGTAAGGTATAGTCATGGATGAATTAGGTGTATGTATGGTTGAGTCAGGTATAGGCATGATTGAGTCAGGTACAGGCCTGGTTGAGTCATAAAATTTACAAATTACCGATTTTATGAAAATAATGTGTTGTATGTATGTTGTGTTTAAATTTCCAAGTAATTGATATCATGGAAATGTTAAATTATTAAGGTAGAATATGGTTGAAGTTATAAAATGGTAGGTATGATGAAATAATGTTTTTTTTTATGATATATCAATATCCAAGTTATTATGTAAATGGAAACTAACTAAGTTTGGATGTGAATGTAAAGGTGGAAAATTGGTTGGGGGTAAAAGTGGTTGAGCTAACCTCCAAGGGCCCCATGCCCTATAATTACTACCTACACAACCCCAATGAAAATGGGCCTCATGTTGTTGTAGTTCTCCCATAAGCGAGGGAAGAATGATGATGAAGGTTGGAATGATGATTGAGGGTTTGGTAAGTAGGTTAGTTATGGGTCAATTTACATGCATGGTTGAGTCTAGGTTGAATAGGTATGGTTGAGTGTAGATCTATTAGGCATGGTTGAGTCTAGGTTGAAGAGGACAAAATCCCAGAATGTAGATATCGAAGGTGTAGTCATGTGGACTAGAATTAATAAGTAAGAAAAGAGATGAATGGTAAAATAAGTGGAATGCTTTAGAAGTGGGAAGGACCATAATGAGCATACCAAGGACGGGTTGATGAAATTAAAACCCTAAAGGCAATGCATGATTGATTGTTCTAAGGGTGAAGGAAGTTACATGATCACGAAATGTCACATTTGTGGAAAGTCCCTTGAGTAGGTAGAAAATAAGAAAGAAAGGAAGATGAGGTGAAATGAGTTGTTTCACATAACCTTGTTGTGAGATAGCATGCCTCTTCGACGAGATACCCTAAACCAAAATAGGCATGTCCATGATGAAAAATTTGTATTTTTATTTTTGCTTTTGGTTTTAATTTTTATAGATTGATTGATACGGGAATTCTATGTGGGATGAATAGAATGACTCCTTGAGGTCTTCGTGAAGTTGATCAATGTGGTAAACTTTAGAATGTTTAATTTTCATTTGTACAAGAATAGGCTTCTTTTTAGATAGACTTTTTTTTAGGGATGAATTTTATAGTTGTCCTTCGATGGAGCAGTCTATTTATAGAAGTGAGATAGAGAGATAGATGTCCTTTTTTAGGGAATCATCTTGTTACAAGAAGTTTAACTCAAGGAGTTCAATCCCATTTTACATGTGAATGTCTTTGGAGTTTTAGGTCATGGACAAGACTATAGAGGAGTTTAGACTTCCTTTATGAAGGAAAAACCATAGCACACAAAGGTTAACTATGCAAGAGGTGTTTTAAATGAAAAACAACCATGGGATTCCATCCTAATAAGAATGAAAAGTATCCATGACAACCATGTCATGAGTAGATACATGGTACTTATATTTAAGATAAGGTTGAAAGGTGACAAATAATCACACAATTCATGTTTAGTCATTGGTCCTCAAAAGAGGTAAATGAAAGGGATGGGTACTCAAGGGACAAGTTTGTAATAGAGAAAATGTGATCTAGTAATTAATTCAACAATAGAATGGTCAAATATGCAAGGCATTAAGGGGATCAGGTTCAAGTTTACCTTCAAGTGAAGATAAATGATAAGCACCTAACCCATAGGCATGATTAACGATATAGGGTGCAAGCCAATTAGGTGCAAATTTTCCCCATTTACTTTTCTCTGCTTTTGTTAGATGTTGATTTTACTTTAGGAAAAGGTCACCGAACTTAAAGGTTCATTCTTGGACACGTGTTTGTAGGCATTCCATATACGTTTTTGCTAGATTTGAAGGTAATCAAGAGCAATTAGATGATGTTCATCTAATAACTCAAGTTGTGCCAATCGGTCTTGGAAAAAATCTTCATCGTTGAATATATCTTTGAGTGAGATATGAAGAGATGGAATTTGGAATTTGAGAGGAAAGACAACCTCTATCCCATAGACCAAAGAGAAAGGTGTGGAAGAATTTGAAGTGTGAATACTAGTCTGATAAGCCCATAACGCAAAAGGAATATGCTTGTGCCAATCCTTACCAGTATTGTCAACCACTTTCATAAGCATTTTTTTTAGAGTTTTGTTAGTTGATTCAGCTTGGCCATTTGTTTGAGGATAATAAGGTGAATAAAATTTGAGTTGAATGCCGAAGGCATCATAGAGTTTCTGTAGGATTTTGTTTTTGAGTTGTTTTCCATTATTAGTGATGAGGTGGTGAGGAACACTAAAGCAGAAAATGATGTGATGGTTGATGAATTCACATATTTTCTTAGATTTTTTTAGAAATGAGAGGTACGACTTCCACAAATTTAGTGTAATATTTATTAGCAGTAATAATACATTGATGATATTGGGAAGAATGAGGGTTAATCTCTCCAATAAGATCCAAACCCCATTGAGAGAAAGTCCAAAGGTCTCGTACAATCTATAAGGCATGACTAGGGGTGTGATGAAGATTAGCATGTTGCTGACATTTCATACAATCTTTGACATAGTCACAACAATATTGGTTTAGGGTTGGCCAATAATAGTCAAGGTGAAGGATTCTCTTAGTGATAATGAATCCACTGAAATGGCCTTTGAAAATCCCGTTGTGAACCTCCCTAATAGTGTATGGGATTTCAAAAATTGTAAGGCATCGTAAGAGGATACTGTCAAATAAAAATTTATAGATAAGACCAACCATGATGACATAGTGAGAGACACTTTTAAGGAAGGATCATTGTCCATTGCGAGTAAGATTTAGAGGCAGAACTGAAAGGGAAAGGTAGTTAATAAACTACTTATACCAAAGGTCACATGGGTTAGTTTCAATGTTTCCTACAGATTTAACATCTCAGAATAGATAAGAAGGTGATTACAACCTTTGTACTGTGATAAAAAATTTCAATTTGGAGGGTGAATCTATTATTTGAGAATTAATACAAGCCACGATATCCATGAAATCGTTTGTGGAATGTGGGGTGGTTAGAAGTTCATAATGGTTAAAGGTAGTCAAGAGCATGTCAATGTGATGCTTGCAGTTTTGAAGTATATTATTATGAAACTTATATAGACCATTGAATTGGTTCATAACCAATTGAAAATTTCTAAAAATATTAATGGATTTAACATCTAAGGATATGGTACTTTACAGACCCAATACGAGTGCTTCATATTCAGTGATGTTATTGGTGCAATCAAAATCTAGTTTAAAGCATAATGGAATATGATCACCATCAAGAGGAAGGATTAAAACTCCTAAACCACCCCCACGTTGGCATTTGAAACCATAATATAATAAGTTCATTTGATAAACAATACCATCTAGGGATAGGGTAGTAATGGATTCATCAGGGTAGAGAGAGGCACGCTTGCAAGTTTGTCAACAATGTTTTTTCCTTTGATGGATTTTTTAAGGATGAAATCAAGATCAGGGTCTTCCAAAAGTATGATCCAACATGTGGCACGTTTCTTTTGGTAGGGTTTAAAATACTTGTAATGTAAGGGGTCAATGATGGTGATAATGAAGGTATTATGGTTGAGTAGATAATGGCAAAGTTTGGTAGCGACAAAGACTATGGCTAGGAAGAGTTTTTTAGCATAAGTGTATCTAGTCTCATAGTCTAGAATATTATGCCTTATATAATAAACCACCTACTCCCTATGTTTCTCATTTTGATGAGTGAGCATGACCACCAATGAATGGTTTATGGCAGAAATGTAGAGGTAAAAGGGAATGTCATATTTTGGTGGGATGAGCGTAGGTGGTTGGAGGAGGTATCCCTTTAATGATTCAAAAGATTTGTGGCATTCATCATCCCATTTGAAGGAGACATAATTTTTAAGAAAATGATGAAATGGATGGCAGCGATTGGAAAGATGAGAAATAAAGTGACGAATAGATTGCAACTTGCCTTGCAAACTATGAAGTTGACGAAGGTTAGTAGGTGGAGGCATCTCGAGAATAGCCTTGATTTTAGTGGGATCAACTTCAATGTCATGAAAAGAAATGATAAAAGAAAAGATATTTCCTGAGAGAACAAAAAATACACACTTCTTATGTTGAAGGCAGACACAATTTTTGATGAGACAGACAAAGACAACCTTAAGGATTGCAAGGTGTTCAACCCAATTTTTGGATTTGGAAAGAAAATCATTGATGTAATATTTTAGTATGCTATACACAATGTCATGAAAGATATAATTCATAGCCTCTTGATATGTAGCACTAGAGTTTTTAAGGCTAAAGAGCATGAAACAATAGCCTAAGGCCCCCCAAGGAGTGATAAAGGTAGTTTTGTGTTGATCTTTCATGGTGAGTAATATTTGGTTATAACCCAAGAAACCATCCATGAATGATAGCATCTCATGGTCGGCGATGAGAATAACTAGTTGGTCAATACTAGGTAGAAAAAATTTGTCTTTGGGGCAAGCCAAGTTAAGGTCACATAAATCCATGCAAATGCAGAGTCCCCCTATTTCTTTTGTGATAGGAACAATGTTAGAGATCCATTGGGGATAATCAATGGGTAGAATTAAGGAAATAGAAAGGAGGCATTGTATTTCTTCTTTGATAAGAAGGGCAATGGGAGGATGCATTTTTCATAGATTCTATTTCATAGGTTTGGCATCAAGAATGGTTACGATATTTAGGACCACAATGTTTGGGTGAATACCGTGAATATCAACATCGGACCAAGAAAAATAATTTCTATAATCCTGAAGGAAAAAAGTGAAAGCTTCCTGTTTAAAATCATATAAATATTGGCCTATTTTTAGAATGTGTGGGTCATCCTAAGTGTGAATGTTGATTTCGATGGTCGATTCATTCAACATGGTTTTCATCTTAGAAGGAAATGATCGGTGAATATAAGAATCTTCCACACCAAGGTAGGTAAGAATAGAATCATCATCCTAACATTAAATGATGTTAATAGAAGGCGTATCATCCTCGATCATGTCAGGATATAGGAAGGGAAAAGAAGAGGGATCCTTACCATCATCCTGATAAGTCAGAGGTTCCATGGAAATGGTGTTCACAATTTTTTTTAGCAGGAATTGATTATGGATCCATAGACTTCATAGGCTAAGGTGGTGAGGTAGGTGAAAGGGGTGGAGAAGGTTTATCATCCTCAATGAGTTTGACTCGAGATTTATTTTAAGGTGGTTTGGAAAATCCAATACCACTTCTATCTTTATGCTTAGGGGTGGTGCAAGGAATGAAAGTATGGAAGCCTTGTTCATAGAAACCAAATCCAAAGCCCTTCCAAGTGCAACGATGGAGGAAGGTGTGGGTGAAGTGGTGGTTGGTGAGAGTTTGAAGGTTGGAGGAAAATGGTCAAGTTTAGGAAGGTGGTTTGGGTGAGTAGGTAGAAGCATCAAGTCCCCCATACGTTAAGTTGGTGCAAAGGTGGGGAGGATTGTAGGGGAATTTTTTTTGGATGTGGTGATCATAGTGGGGATGTTGGTGAAGGTTACCATACTCTTAAGGAGTAAGGATTGTGTTAATGTTATAAACATGGTACTCCCCCAGAGTGAGGTGTTGAAAAACACCTTCTAAGGGATCGATATTTTTTATGTGGGTAGTAGGAATGGATGAATCTCTTAACAGATAGGAAGAAGAAGCATTGGATGTTTGAGATGTAGATGTATTAGTTGATGTATCAGTTGTAGAAGCTACAAAAAAGTGGGAATAGAGGAGTTAGTTGTGTAAGATGTAGTGGCATAAGTGGTGGATGATGTAGCGGATTCAGAGAAGGTGTCAGTAGTGGTAGATAGGATAATAGCTTAAGAAGGAGTGGAAGTGGTAGTAGATTCCTTAACTAGGCTAAGGATATCGTTAGGCTGGTAGAACATGTTACAATTTTTAAATAGTGAAGGATCAATCGAGACGGTGTAGTTGTGTCCTTCATGTTCAAATTTTAAACAACAATGTAAGGTTGAAGGAACACAACCCATGGTGTGAATCCACGGTTAGCCAAGAAACATGTTGTACTAGAATTACCCCTCTAAGACATAGAATAATTAAAGAATGGTATAAGGGCCCACATGAATTTTAAGAATGATGGTGCCAAGGGTGGAAGTCATGGCATCGTTGAATGAATGTATCATAACTAGGTTATTATACATGTAATTGGCAGGCATGCACATTTGGTTATATGCATGGGAGGAGATGACGTTGATATTGGCACCTCCATTGATCATAACATTTCAAATGCATATATTATCAATGTAGACATAAATAAATAGGGTGGGGTTAGGATCATCTGATGGGGGAGATACAATCTTATCATCAGAGAAATTGAGAGTGGCTACTTGATGAGTGGTAGCAGGAATAGAGGAAGGGTTTGAAGTGGTGATAGTGGCAATGTGGTGAGGAGAAATAATGGATGGAACAGGCATATGGTCATTAGGTATAACCTCAACAAATTGTAAGACATCAATGAGGGCCTGACTATGAGACTTAAAGGTTTGGACGAGGTCATACAAAGGTATTTTGAGAGGAGACTGGTGAAATTTTTTAAGCATTGTATGATGGGTGTTGATCAATCAGAACCTAGCACTTAGTAAATTAAATATAGAAGGTTTGTGTGGGAGAAAAAAGCACATTCAAAGGCATGGACATATCGGAAAGGCTCTCGTGAGAAGAATATAAACATGTTTAGGAGTTAGCCATTTTCACAACAAGGATCTATTTTTGGAGATAGTGTGCAAAGCACTCAAACCGATTGGAGACTTGTGCATCACCCATTGGCTATTTTTGGAGGATCAGCTATGAAGTGCTTTGCATGGACTTAGGCTAGAAATAGATCTACTATAGTCAGTTACCTACCAGTAGTTTATTGTTAGTGCACTTGTATGTGTGGCTATTTTTGAAATGGTGTGTGGCTAATAATAGCATGTGACCTATTTTGGGATTAGATAAGAGGTGAAGGGAAATTCCCCACCCATATAAGTATGTAGTAAACTGTGTAGTAGAAATAAGGTAGAGAGGGATAGATATATGCATACATAGGGAGATTATGCTGTTAAATCTGTTACACGCATACTACTATTATTGTAATGAAGATTTTGTATACTTATTTCATTTAATATAATGGAGGATATTGGCTAAATCTAAGTGTTAGTTCTATGTTTTTTTGAACTTAGTATGTTTTTTATATCATCATGGTTAATACTTAATTATTTTCTCCCTTATTTATAGATTTGGTATGCTCTGTAGAATGATGTGTGAGTAATGGAATTGCATGTATTAAGTCTTCATCATGCGAACATCCTGCAACATCAACCGTAAAGAGGGAACAGGTACCTTCACGTGGTTTAGGTGAGCACTCAGTCTAGGTAGAGTGATGTGTTAGTGCGTCTAGGGTCTTATTGGATTTGTATTATTGAATTCTAGGCTACATCATTGGTTCCATTTTCGGGACCTCTGTTTTAGTTATTTTACGGATAGTTTGCAATAAATACATACCGATTGACCTTAGCAAGTGTTGAAGAGTGGATACATGATTTGGAAGAAGAATATGTACAATGGTTCAAAACTGGATCTGAGTTTAACACATGTGTATGGGTGGAATAGAACATGTATGGCAGTTTATATGAGATTTTTTCACTATTTTTCCATTAGAATTATACGAGTGGTTGATTACTTATGCATCTAAGTGGAATTGGAGGTATCATGCACTTGTTTGGACATAGGAAGAATTTCATGCCCTTTATGATGTTGATTTGATTTGGACTTGAGTTGTGAATACGTGGTTCCATGGTGTTTTGAAAAGTTATATCTTGGAGTACTCAATTTCCACTTATTCATTTCTAGAGGTAGCTAAATTCTAGTTTTTACAGTATCCAAGGGGAACTTACCTATAAGGAATTCTACTAGCAATCAATATCCTGATGGTAACTTTGAATTTGGAGATTAAACCGATGGCTAACTAAACTTCACCATGTGTGGGGGTAGGACCAGGTTTGGTGAAGGATGGTAGACCTATTGGAAAAAATGAAAAGAGAGGAAAGTCAGCTTAAGTATAATGAGGCACGTGAGAGGGAGATCGAGAAGTAGCTAGAGGTTGTAGAGAAAATGACGTTGTGGAGAAAGATAGTTTGGGAAGGAGTTGAATTTCACGTAGAAGACATGGAACCTGAGCCTCAAGAACTCCCCCATTTGGGAAAACATGATAGGGAACCCTCCTCGGCCTCACATAGGAATGTGCCAGTAAAGATGACTTGGGCCGTGGGTGTGCATCTAAATCCACCTAGAAACCTTGCCCTTGCACTTGGTTTTCCAACATTTAGTACAACAAGTAGTTAGCACTCTAATTCCAGTAGTGGAAGAGTAGGAGTGAGTATTATGAGAGGTACAGTAATGGCAGTGCAAACAAATTCATTATCATGTGGGAGTACCTTTTCAGGTGTATCATCAGGGCAGAATTCAAGTGTGCCATTTTTTGGACTATCTTATGGAAATGGTAATGTTTCATAGACTTTCGGGGTATAATTCAGTTCTACTATTGAGACACAAGGAACTACATCTTCTATTTGAAAACTAACCATAGGTTCAGGATCAAGAGGCATAGGTAGCTCAAGTTCCAGTGGATCTAGTGGTTCTAGAGGCAGGGGAAACATAGGAGGTTCTAGATCGGGTGGGCAGGATCCGCACCAACCCTAGAATATTTACATGGAGATGTATCTTTGTCTTCCAAAGTATAGGGGCATATAATATTCTGATGAACATGTACATATTTTTGAAATAATGTGGCGCACAAAAGGAATCATGGTTTATGAAAGTAGGGCAAGCCAATTTACTACTACATTACAAGGGTGCTAACATAGTTGGTATAGAAAGTTTGACCTTGATCAGACTTGTATAGACTATACAACTTTAAAATATGCATTCCTTAAAGAGTTTCACATCCCTGAATTTGAGCAGAAGAGTATAAGTGTGCTCAAGGATATTAAGTAAGGAACTACCAAAATTGTTAGAGAGTATGATGCATGGTTTAAAACATTTCTATCTAAGCTTTCTTATGACATACACGCTAGCCAACATGCACAATGGTTCATTAGGGGCCTAATTATAAATTACAGGAGGGAAATTTCACATAAGACATCCACTGATCTGTGCAAAGCACTTGAAGTAGCTTTACATGTTGAGGCAGTTGGAAGCATAGACATTAGAGTGAGCCAATTTTTAGAAGCACAAATCATAGCTATGGAAAAGCAGTTGGAGAAACTATTAGCAAATTCATCATATGAGACGTGTACAAGGATTTGGTGCACAAATTGTGAAGTAGAAGGTCACATAAAGGATGGTTGTTCTCGTAGAACATTACACTTGTTACTGATGGATTGTGAAATATGCCATTTAAACCATGATGCTAGATGATGCCTGTTATTACAACATGTGATAAGAAAGAATGTTTCAAGCTACTGTAAAATCTAGATGTCCATAACTCATGATACAGAAGAATTCTGACTAATTGGAAAGATCCATGATGCTATAAACATTGGTGTACGACAGATGGGAGTTTCAGATAACTCTAAGGACAAGAATGAACATCAGGACCGGGATCACAATCAGACATGCTATGATCGAAATGAAGGGCATTTTGAAGGCAGTCGTGGCAGAGGCCAAGGATACCATGGTGGATTCAGAGGAAAAGGCCATGTTGGTGGAAGAAGTGTGTTCCCTTGTAGAACATGTTATACATGTGGATCTCCTGACCGCTATAGGTGCAAATGTCCTTAGAATCTTACATGTTCTTTTTGTGAAAAGAACCATAGCTATTAGGAGTGCCCAAGCTTATATGAGCATCTGAGTAGAAACATAGACAAGAAAATAAAGGCATAGGGATGGTTAGGATACAATGTGCCATGCAAAATCAATGGATGTCCAAGTTGGCGGTAGCTTCTGAAGAGTTTCAAGTGAAGATCATGACCTGCATTGAGGTGGTACGTGTCATGGATACATCACAGTAGATAGAGCAAAAGAAAGTATCATAGAAAGTCCAAACTGATATAGATGACTTAAGGGAAGTGTGTAAAATTTTGCGCCAGGAAAATATCATTCCATTATTAGGGGATTGGATAAAAGGAAATACACTGTGAACAAGTATTGAGACTGGATGGAAGATCCTACGTGTGAATCTTCCCCCCATAGCCTAGATTATGTCAAAGAAATCAATCTAAATGTTGTTGTGGAAGGGTGGATATTAAGTAATATACTGACTGATACAGGTGTAGAATTCAATGTTCTTACCTTAGATGCATGGGTAAAAATGGGAAGAACCCCATTGTAGCCATCCTCTAATACATTGTTTATGGCTAATTGTACTAAGGCCACTCCCATCAGAGTTTTGAAAGATGCATGCATTACCATACAAGGAGCCAAGTTCACTAGAGACTTTTAAGTTTAGCGCTGATAGAATAAGATAGCTTCCTAGATCTACTGGGGTGTCCTTGGTTCTATGTAAATAATGATGATATTTGGTTCAACAAGGGCTATATCAGTTTTTAAAACAAGGAGGAGAGAGTTATTATCCCTTTAATAGATGGAAAATATGTGTCCTATGTGTATCCCTTAAATGAAGAAAATCTAAATGGGATTTATGTATGTGTCATCCAAGATCCAGAGATGATTGAACTAACCAAAGAAGGACTAATTCAATGGGAGGATACACAGTCTATTAGCGATACTACAAGTGTTTCTTATGATAATTGGGCTCACAACACTTATGAGTTAGTAGGGTGTGAAGTAAAAATAATCTTTCCTCAAGGCACAAAACCACGTTATGTCATGAGGATAGGTCACAACTCGGTACCTTGTTACACAGGAGAAGGGGATACCATGGTATTTCTGTGCGCCATGGAAGAAAAATGGATAGACCCATTGGAAAGAAGAAATATGCTCGCATATACACTACGTGGGACGATAACATGTTGGTGGGTGGTCCACAGGGATAATCTTGTTGGATGGAATGAAATTAGGATTGCTCTTACTACTAGGTTCTTTAGAAGTAATTTACCTACTCAAATAAGTATTTATCATGGTAATCATTCTGTTCAGCACCACATTCAGAAGTGTGAGAGAATCTGGGTAGAAGGGTAGGCAGCTTTACCACCTTCGCTATAGGTGCAAAATTTTTATTCCACTTTACAAGGCTACATGTGTGCTTTGTATGTATATGCAGAAATTCATAGAGAAACTAGAAATTGGAAAAATTTAATTATAGAAATGGCCTAGACGTTTGACTTCTTCTCTACAAATCCTCTGGTGGAAGAAGCATTAAAAGTCATAAAGAACTTAACTATGGGAGATAGTGCCAAGGATGAAGAATTCTTTTGGGAGTTATTAGATAAGGAAGACTCAAGAGTGCGTCTTGGTAAAGAACTAGAGGACTATGTAACATTACTTCAAAATGCTTGCCTTGAGAAAGAGAAAGGAAAAATGGTCTACATAGTGGATGAAAAAGAAGTAGAAGATTTGGATACAAACCATTCAACAAGGAGGCGTGAGGTACTAGACAGTGTGGATAAGACCACACGTGCCTATCATGAACCTATGACGAAAAATTAGGTGAATATTAGAATGGATATTGAACCTAAGGAGGCCATAATTGGAGACTATTGGTCATACTCTGAAGTGGAAAAAATCATAGAGCTACTAAGGGATTGCCAGGACTTATTCCCTAGGGGGTACCATGAACTTAAAGGCATGTATGAATCATTAGGGGAGATGAAGATAAGGCTTAAAGAAGGTGTGCACCCAGTTAGAAAGAGACCCTACAGGATGAACCCCAACTTGCGGGAAAATTTCAAAGAAGATATTGATAAAATGTTAAAGTTTGGGATTATCAGACCCCTTGATGAGTCAGAATGGGTTATTCCAATGGTGATCAATATCAATAAGGATGAAAGGATTAGGATATGCATGGACTACAGGGAGCTGAATACTGCATGTGTAACTAATCCATTTCCTACGCCATTGACTGAGGAAATACTAGAAGGTGTTGCAGGGTGTGAAATCTATTCATTTATAGATGGGTTCTTTGGGTGTCATCAAGTTTTAATAGCCCAGGAGGATCAGGAAAAGACTACATTTACTACTGAATGGGGTAGCTTTACCTATACTATAATGGATTTTGGTCTGAAAAATACACCCACTATATTTTCGTGCATAGTTGTTCAAGCATTCAAGGAATTTATTCACAACTTCTTACAAGTCTATTTAGATGACTAGATGGTGTATGGATTAGTTAAGGATCATAGTGAAAATTTGCGCTTAATGTTTGAATGGTGTAGACAGTTGAGTATCTCTTTGAATATCAAGAAGTGCATATTTTCTACACCATTTGGAATAATTTTAGGACACATAAGCTGCAATGAGGGTTTATTGGTTGATCTAGCAAAGGTTGCAGTCATTATAAGCCTAAGGGAGCCTATCAATCAAAGTGAGGTGTACAGATTTTTGGGTCATACAGGATATTACAAATTTTTTATCAAGGGATATTCCAAAGTTACCACACCATTGGAAGATTTACTAAAAGGGAAAGGTATGTTTTATTGGGGAGAACAACAGTAGTGTGCATTCGAGACATTGAAGGAAAAACTTACTACTGTGCCTATTATTCATTTTCCTTCGTGGGAAAAACCATTTCATGTACATGTGGACACCTCTGGCATGACCATTAGCATGGTGTTAGCTCAACCTGGAGGAGGTATTATAGATCATCCTATCTATTTTTCTAGTAGAAAGCCGACTCCTGCAAAATAGAATTACACAACTATATATTTTGAAGCTTTGTCGATGATCTATGCATTACACAAGTTCCTACAATATATGTTAGCTACACCATTTATATTTTATACAGATCACATGGCATTGAAGTATTTGGTTAAAAACCCTTTTTTACAAGGGCACATATGTAGATGGGTACTTTTATTTCAAGAATTTGATTTCACGATTGTAGTAAAACCAGGGAAAAGTAGTTCTAGACTAGACCATCTATCAAGAATACAATCAGGAGAAGAAGCATATGTGATTAAAGATACCATGCTTGATGCATAACTAGAGAGGTTATAACGAGCACCATCATAACTAGAGGAGATTTTTGTCTTTCTATGAATAGGGATGACACTCGAATGAATGAAATCATTAGAGAAGAAACAACTTGCTATACACGCTACACCTTATATGTTAATCAGTGATGAATTGTACAAATTAGGCCGAGATGAGGTATTGTGTCATTTTATATTAGAACATGAGCACACAAATATTATGGAAGAGGATCATGGTGGTATTGCAGGTGGCCATTATGTCGATGATGCCACTACGTGTAATATTTTACTCGTAGGATTATGGTGGGAGACCCTATATAAATATTGTAAGGAATATTGTAAGGCATTTGATCATTGTCAACGTCTTGGAAAACAAGGGTCAACAAGATGAAATGCCTCTGAGACCTATTACTAACACAAAACTATTTGAGAAATGGGTTGTAGATTTAATGAGTCCTATTTCACCAGATGCATGTAGAACTAGATCACGCTCCATCATAACATGCATAGATTATCTGACAAGATGGGCAAAAGCAACACCTACAAAGGACTGTATAGTAGCTAAAATAGTCAGCTTTTTATGGGAAAATATTATTACAAGGTATGGATGTCCTTTAAGTTTGACTAGTGATAGGGGCACACATTTTTTTAATGAGACAATCATAATTTTATTTGATGAGTTCATGTTTAGACACCATAAGACCACACCTTATCGTCCTTAGGAAAATGGAACTGCTAAGGCTTAAAAAAAAATTTGAGCCAGACATTGACAAAAATCTGTGATTTTGGAAGAAAGGATTGGGATGATAAAGTTTTTACAGTACTTTGGGCATATCGGACAACATATAAAAGATTGAACAAAGCCACACCATTTCAGTTAGTGTTTGGCGTAGAATTCATTCTTCCTATGGAATTTATGTTACCTTCTTTCCCTATTACATGTGCTGGAGGTCTTGTTGATGAACAAGCATTAAAAAAGTGGATTGAAAAGTTAATCCAATTAGATGAGTGATGAGCCATAGCACATTGGAGTAAAAAACAAGAGAAGGCCAATCAGAAAGAATGGAATGACAGGAACATCAAGGATAAAAAGCTTGAGATAGGAAAAATGGTGCTCCTTTATGATTCTAAGTTTTTGCGCAATCCAGGAAAACTTAAGGTACATTGGTTGGGGCCGTATGTTCTCACTTACATCCTTGAAATAGGTGCTTGCTAGTTAAAAGAACTTGATGGAACACGGCTACCCAGTTACTTCAACAGGAGTAGGCTGAAGCCCTACTATAAATAAGTCTTCTTGGTGTTTGTAATAAGGCAGTATTTCCATTTAGATTAGGTTTTCAATTCTGCATTCCCTTAATGTGTTTCCTTCTTTGTTGCTATGCTTTGTTCAATTTAGTTGGTGTGTGTTGTGTAATAAGTGCATTTACGTGCACGCTAGAAGCTAATTACTATTTGAATAATTTCTATGCGCAGAGAACTGCACATACGTTTAGTGTGGGGTGGATTATTGGTATCTAGGTACAAGACTGTTGGAATTGAAAGGTGAAAATAATAACTATTATGGGTGCTATTCAAGTCAAAGGATCACTTCTAAAAAGTGACCAAAGATGGAGATGCATAAAGGGACAATATAACGTGAGGTAAGTGGAGGCCATAAAAACTACCAGTGGAAGGTGCAGTAACAAGGTACTCATGCGTAAGGAAGTGCGTTGAAGAGAAGTCTATGACCAAAGGGTAGGAAGGGTGTGCTAGAAGGTTATAGCTTGGGTGCAGAAGATGTACCACATGGAAAGAATGAAAATTTGGTCAATAAATGAGAGGACATTGGGTAGGTGAAGGAGCAACAAATGAACTAACTTTTTGAAATTCTATATAAGGATGGGATGCGAGTTCATTTTTATCGTTAAAATTGAGAGAATTTGAAAAGGGTTAAGTGTAAATGAGCCAAACAATCATGTTGAGGTGTGAAGAGTGTGAAACCAGACATGGAGAGAAGGGTTATGCACAGGAGAAGCTTGTGTTCCCATAGGAGAAGGGTTTGAGAGAAGCAGACGTGTTACAAATGAGTTAGGGCACATGATTTCCACTAGGGCATGGAGATTTCAACTAGGGTTTTGACTTGCTCAATTATAGAAGGAAGAGAAGAGATATTTTTTTGAATGGCACCAAAGAAAGCACCCAAAGTGGGAGATAAAGGGAAGAAGAAGGTTGAAATGGAAGAAGAAATTGCTCCTGAGAGTAATTTCTCAGAAATGCAGTATCCAGAGGGCGTGATTATGGGACAAGAATGGGATTCCCATATCCACTGATCTAAAATCATTGAATACAACCATCGAACTTTCAGATAATAAGAAGGATCTTGATGCGTTACTAAGCACATGAAAAAAAAACAAGCATGCGGCAGAGGATATGCCAGTATATGATGACGCTGAGTGAGAAATTACTGAAGTAGAATGGGGTCTACTAGTTATATGAGCTGCCATACTTTGGAAACTATGAGCCATTGTATCAGTAGTTGATGAGCATAGTCCATGAGGACTTCTTTTACTTCATCGAACGGAGGGTAAGAATCACAAATGCTTTGATTTCAATGGTGACAGAACTAAGGGCCTTTAGGGTTAGATCAGGATAAGGATTTATCTGATAAATCCACAATCATGGAGATGAGGAAGGAGCTAGGGATATACCAAGGATCCTGCATGGCATGGATATTAACAAGTTGAAGACATACCCACTAGTGTAGGCAACTGCACATCTGGTGACAAAGCTGAATGACCAAGGAAGGTGGTCACAAGTAAACATAATGTGGTTGAACGTCACCAAGAAGATGTCTCAAGGAGTGGTCTACAACATTACAGAATCACATAGCAAATCCAATCGTTGAAGAAGCACAAACAGGTGACATAATAAGTTTTGGCACAATATTATTGCCTTTAGTATTTATGGAGATTGG